>JANHMN010000022.1:3449226-3560114 GCA_030674055.1 Rhabdomys pumilio | reverse complement strand
TGGATCTGGAGTCTAGTGTACTAGGAAGGAGCGGCTGGCTGGATCTGAAGTCTAGTGTACTAGGAGAGAGCACCTGGCTGTATTTGGAATCTAGTACTCCATGTGACTTCTTTTCTGAGAAATTACATGTAGGTACTTAATTTCCCTGACCACTCTGTTCTGAACCATTGCTCATGTGTCATTTACCCAGACTGCTACATATAATTAACAGATTTACAAATATTTGGAAACTACATAAACTTCAAGTTTTCTAAACTGTCACCTCTAGAGCTGTCTATACTTAAATGTGGATGCATACTGGCTCATGGTGTACTTTGGATTAATATTACTACACTGTTTCAAATTGCTACATATTTGTAACCAATCACTGGTTCATCCCAAGATTAAAAACAGCTCCCTAAATTAAATTCACTTTGCTTAGGATTTAACCCCAGGCTAGAGGACAAGACTCCCACTGGTTATATAACTGGTGAGTGAAGATAGGTTTCGGGGCTGGAGTTTGGCACATCAGTGGCATGTTTGCCTAGTATATATGTGAGGCCTAGGTTTGATCCTCACGTCACACTGTTATCTCTAGGTGTAGGGATACAGTGACCTCCTTCCCCATCTTTTTTTTTTTTTTTAGACACGTATGTAGCCCTTTTGTATCCCACAGTGGCCTAGACTCACTTTGTATTGAAAGCTGGGCTGGAATTCCTGATTATTGTAGCTCTGCTCCCAAAGTGCAGTCCCACATTCCACTTCTTATGTTTGTATCTTTTTAGACTTTGATTTTTTTTAAACTTAGAATATGAAACAGAGAAAAAGAATCAAGTATTTTAAAAAATGTTAAAATACTAAAACAAAGTGATATGTGAACTAGAAAGATATGCATATAAGCTGGAAGGTTTGTGGTGTTTATTTGGAAGTTTCTAAAATTCACAATTGCATAAGATACTGTTTTTTTTTTTTTAAAGTTGGCAAAGTAAAGAAACATCAGGTAATGTATGACTATAAAATGCATCTGCATATTAATGTCACGTACCAATATCAAATCAAATTAATATCAAAACCAAACCAGACATGTTCTGAAACCTAAGATTCTTTGACATGCCACATGGTTCCCTGAGAGTGTGGTAAACTCTTGTCTCAGCCCTAGCTTTCTTTCATCTGCTAATGGGAACAGATTAGACGTGCACGCAGGAGCCGAGCCCCACAACAGTATGATCTTGTTTCATAATGTGCTTCACTTATTCCATTCATACTGCAAATACTGAAGGTTTATGCTTTATATTTTAATAGACTCATACACTTATAATGGCAAATTTCTAAAAAAAATTCTCTTTACAATGCAATATTATGATTTGTCATTATTTAACATGATATTTGGGGACACATCATACATTAAAAAATGGCAATAAAATGAATGTAGAAATGTACAATCTAATTCTTATAAAGAACTTAAATTTTTGAGAAATCATTTTATGAGCTGGAAATGTTGAAACAAATGTTATTTAAACATAAAAGCTGACCCAAGGGGGCCTGGTCCACAGAAGATGTTTATTTGATGTAACAAAACAGTACAGTTAGTGTTAGACCCAACCACAAAGAGCAAGGGAATGGAAAATTTATACAATGTACATAGAAAAAACAAGATGTTTACTATGACAACTCTATATTCCTAAAATAATGCTTCTAAAATTACTCAATTATTGAAATCTATATGAAAAAAGGATGTTAATAGCGACAAAGTGCATAAAACCAAACATGTTTTCAACAAATAACATACTAGGCAATTTTACTAACAATGCATGATTTTTTTGTTGTTGTTTACAGTATGCTCAAAATGTCTTTATACCAACAGGGCGGGCAGAACATTTATGTTTAATATCAATTACACAATATTAGCATAAGCTTCCACAACTACATAGGGACTGTTTTCTTTTGAGCCAGTAAAGAAACACCAGATAACTTCTCTGAATTGAGAATTTTATCCAAATAAATGCCACATACCTTCCAGATATAAGCATCTCTCTCTATATCATGTAAATGGCTTTACCCATATAAAGAAACCATACAGCGTAAGAATCATTATAAGATCAACAGTATCATGATCCAGGCTTAACAATTCCATAGGCCAAAAAAAATTTCTTCTTAAAAACTAGTTTTATAAATGCAGAATATATTGCATGAGTAACTGCTGGTATTTTAAGAAAATATATTGTGCAACTGTGGCTACCATGTACTGCTGGCAAAGCATTATCATCATGTAAACCATGAAAAAATGAGTAAAAAGTTTCAACTGCCTATGATCAGGATGAAGATTTACTGCCTTCTTAAAAAATTATATTGGCATTTCATTAAAAATAATTCAATAAGGGACAAACTCCCTCACCAAAAATAAATAAATAAAAAGGTGCATTTTCAATGACACTCCAGCAATGCAAGGTGAGACGCTGAGGAGCTGTGAGTGTGCTGTGATCTGGCATTCAAAGAACATATGAAACAGAGCACTAATGAAATGAAGTAGAAAGGGGATCAAAACTAAACTGAGTTTGTGCAGTATTGTAGCCAGGCTTCTAAAATTAGATATAGAAAATATAAATAGACTGCTGAGCCACCAGTGTCCAAAAATAACCAACAGAAACAAAAAACCCAACAAACAACAATAACAACAACCTGAACAAAAACTAACAATCAAAAGGAATGAGATTAGGAAAAGCTCAGTTAACTTGATCCAAAGCTCTGAGTAACTCCTCCCCCTGCAGGAGGTTTCTGCTGCCTTGTATGGGAGCATTGACTTCACAATCATAACTGGTCAGCTGTGGTAGCCCACTCTCGTCCATTGATTGCCCCAGCAGTCTACATGCTAAGTCTGAAAAACAAGGAGATGCCTAGTATCATTACACTGATCAAGCATTTATTATTATGCAGTAGGTATTAGGTAAAATAAAACAAACTTCTAGAAGGGTGTTTAGTCCCCTGGGCAAGCCCTCAGCTATGTAAACACATATGTGTGGTCAAGTTATGTCTGCTGTCAGAATGTTTACACAAAGTGTGCTCTGAAATGCCTAATCCCTGAGCTGCAGGCAGCAGACAAAATGCACTGCACATCTCCTTTCCTTTCTTTCTCTCTGAGACAGGGTTTAACTTGGTATTTGTAGTCCTTGTTGGTCTGGATCTCATTTGCAGACCAGGCTGGCTCAAACTCAAGAGATCCACCCGCCTCTGGCTCCCAAGTGCTAGGACTAAAGGCGTAACCCACCACTGTCTAGTCACTTTAATCTTTCTAAGGACCCCAAATTACTGTCACTTGGAGAACAACTCTAAATTTTTTTTTTTAATATTCAAACTTTTCCTGTGTTGGCTAAGAGCAGAAAGAATACACTAACCAGAAGGTATTAAAATAATTGTCTTTTGCTCCATTCCATCCTGATCACTAGATATGTATCCTTTCACTCGTTTCCAAGAAAGTGATGTAGCAGGTGCACGGTCACCTGGTTGCTGCAATAATGTTCCCTAAAAAGAATGAAGTCAATATTTAATATATTGTATTTTTTTACAATAAGAAACTTTGTAATCAGTATATATTTAATAGCAACCAAAAAGCCAGTTCTTAAACAATACTCTAAAATTTTAATTTTTTTCTTCTAAATAATTTTCATTTACTCTTATAATAGCAATGACAAAAGTACTTCTTACCCATTAACATTCCTTTCTTTTTTGTTTTTTCGAGACAGGGTTTCTCTTTGTAACCCTGGCTGTCCTGGAACTCACTTTGTAGACCAGGCTGGCCTTGAACTCAGAAATCCACCTGCCTCTGACTCCTAAGTGCTGGGATTAAAGGCATGCACCACCACTGCCCGGCCCTATTAACATGCCTATCCATAAGACATATTAAGACATTGTTGCCAGGCGGTGGTGGCGCACACCTTTAATCCCAGCACTTGGGAGGCAGAGGCAGGTGGATTTCTGAGTTCAAGGCCAGCCTGGTCTACAGCGTGAGTTCCAGGACAGCCAGGGTTACAAAGAGAAAGAAACCCTGTCTTGAAAACCAAAAACAAAAAAACCAAAATACTTTCCACTCACTCTATTCTAGCAATAGGCTAGCTTCAATTATCTCTAAAACACAGTGCTTCTTTTAAAAATATTTTAGATTTATTTTTATGTGTATGGGTATTTTGCCTGCATGTATGTCTGGACACCACACATATGTAGTGCCAGCAGAGGCCAGAGAGCACAAGTCCAGAGACTTGCTGGATCTGGCATTAGAGGGCTGTGATCCACATTTTGGGTACTGGGATTTGAACCTAGGTTCCTCAAAAGAGCAATCAGTACTCTTGACTGCTGACCCATGTCTCCAGCCCCAGTGCTTCTGTAAGAAGAAACAATAACTTACAGAAGAGAACGAGAGTGGAGGGGATACTGAGGATATTTCCTCTATATTTATCTGTCATATTTAGTTTTTAACACCAGAATTTATTAAATATAAGTTTTTTTTTTTTAAAAAAAGCCCAATGATAGCTTTTAAAAGTCCAACTTTAGTATTTATTTGGAACACAATGCACCACTCACAATTCCTGCTGCTTGAAAAAGGGAGCCATCATGTTCCATTTTTCGCTTCCTCTGAGCATTCTGCAAAGCTATTGTCTTTGGGTTTAATTCTTCCTCAGGAACAGTATTTCTGGAAAAGAAAATTATTATTTTATATAAAACCACTGTTGTTTAGTGGACTTACATTTTGGGGACTACTGACATACAAGATAATTCATTTCTGCAGAGTATTTTCAATTTATAAATGTTTCAGCTGGACACAGAACTACACACCTCTAATTCCTGTTTGAATCCAGCCTGGCTACATTTTAATTTTAAAGCTAGTCTTGACTACATAGTGAGACCTTATCTCAAAAACAGAACGACAACCAAACAATTTATGTTCACTTTAACCTCATTTTAACACTCAAGGATGATATGACATGTACCTTATAACCATTTTATAAATGAGAAATTGAGGGCAGTTAGGTAGTTTGTCCCACTGCTAATTGATTACAGCTATGGAGTACAAGCCTGGCCTTCACATTCCTGTCTCTTCAGTGACCTTTGTATTCTGCTAGTTTGACCTCAGTACTGATCAATATGTCTGAGCTGATGTATCTGAAATTAATCGTATGCAACAAGGAACCACTATGAAGTCAATTAAGCTTGTTTGTTTTGTTTTCTTCAATAGAAAGCCACGTAAATGGCTAAGTCATACTCATCTATGATTAACTCCTCTATAAATGTGGGTTTTAAATTTTAAAATACTTCTAAGCCATGCAGTGTATAGACAAGCTGGTTTAAAGTTTTTATGCAAGCATGTGATGTTCATGAAATGTATCAGTTCATAATGTAAATATCACCTCTGGTTGTACATCTATTTATTTGGTGTGTGTGCGTACCACCACACCAAGTCTTGGTTTTAAGCTTATAATTCTCCTGAATTGGCTGCCTGAGAGACAAGAATAAGGGCATATATTACTATACCCAACTAAAAATATTGAAGAAAAAGGCAGGCCTGTCTTAGCACTTCAGTTATATATACAGGGGAACAGAGCTCCCTGCAGTCCTTCCTTCTGTATCAGCCACAGCTTGCTCTGTCTAGACATAATACAGAAGGAGCCATTTTTCTTCCATTTACTAATTAGTGAAAAGTATTTTCCTTGCCTCAAATCTAAAACATGTCAAGTACCATTACTTATTATATACAGAAATTCTAAATATTTGTTCAAGAATTGCTTCATTCTATAGAAACAATATTGTAAGTCAGGCTAGGACTCTTGTTAGACCTAATAAAAGCTTATTTTCTTTGTAATAGTAAGATAAACTATGTAACAGTATATGTATGTAAAACTATGTAAACTATAGTAATATAGTTTAATATAGTAAGTTTAAGACATCTTGCAATTATACACAAGATTTCAGAAAGAAGGCCTGCAAATATCCATGTTTACCAATGAGAACTAAAGATCACCAGCTATAATCTGGGATGAAAAAGAACCATGTAGCCAAAGGGTTTTTCTTCAGGTTAGCTTACAAAAGTCCCAGGTTAGAAGGACCTAAGCAGGGAAGATAGCTATTTCCCATTCTGAACAGCAGCATGAAGAGAATCCTGGCATTTATAGAACTTACTGGCTGGACTTTATTTTTAGAGATGTTGGAAGACATCCCTCTGACCTTCTACATTTAGACAGTTGATAGGATTGTTTGAGAGAGAGAAGTTAGAACATTTCCCACTCAGAAACTGGCTTTTGATTGTTTTGATTCAGACAGTATATGAAATGAACTTTATGATATTCCTTAAAGCGCATGTCAGGAAGTTGGCTCTATGTTTAGAAACCATTTAACATCGCATATATACTAGAACACAGCAGAATTATGTTCCATATAAATACCTTTGATTCAAAGTGACAGACAGGTTAAGACTCCTTGGATGAGCTTTGTCTGTCTGTTCTACTCTCTCTCCTGCTCTGTCTGGGGAGGCTGTCCGACTGTGAGCACCACTGTATGCTGATGCCTTAGCAGTGCTCATTTCTTGAGGTACGTGGGTAGAAGATGGTGATGCAATCAATATTTTAATGTCTTCTATATTGTCCTTCGGCACGGTTTTTGATTCATCGGTGGTGGTGGCAGCGGTGGCAGTTGTGGTGGCAGTGACGGTAGGTTTCTGTAACTGGGTCTGCTGGAACCCTGTAACTGTGCTCACACTTGGAGGGCTTGGAGAATTGCTCTCTAATGGTGACAACTGATCAAAGGAACGTAACTGGAAATCATCATCCATTGGGATATAGGGAGCCAGCATTTCCAAGTCTAAATCAGTGTCCTTTCAAACAATAAATAATACAAGAGTTTTTATAATGACCAGTCTTGTAAAAAGGAAAACAAGTTAAACCCAGTTACTTAAAGTACAAAACAAGCAAGGTAACAAACATACCTGAGTTGAAAATGGATTCTTTGCCTCTGTGTCTTCAGCAAACAGTTTTTCCACCAGTTCCAACTTGAATACGTTGACCATATCGCTATCCACATCAAAGCAATATTCACTGGGACTGTTAGGCTGTGAAAAGTTAGGAGTATTTACTTTTTCCTGAAGAAGTCTCTGTTAAGAAGTTTCAGACACACAAATACTATATAAAGTTTTATCTAACTAAAAATTACAATGAAAAGATTTGTTTAGTTGGTGTGGTGGTGCACACCTCTAATACCAGCACTCACTCAAGAGGCACAGGCAGAAGAATCTCTGTAAGCTTGAGGCTATCCTGGTCTACAATGTGAGTGCCAGGCCAAAAAGGGCTGCATAGCAAGACCCTGTCTCAAAAATAAAATAAAACCCAAATAAGATCAGCCAACAAATGTTGTCTAACTCCACCCCAGATCTGTTTATTCTACAGAATAACATCCACCCAACAATTCAGATATCACAATGGTACATAAGTATCCAATTAATTAGATGATATTTTCACCATAATCGTAATATGCCTGTTCTATTGGATATTTCAGAGGATACTCTATTATGTTAGGAGTTATAGGTAAGAATTTCAGTAATGAATATGGTAGCTGGGTAGACTGAGCATACAACTTTACTTTGTTTTTCATTACATTTACTTTATTAGATCAATGACAAAATGAATCACACACCTCTGTGCTGGGCACAGCATCAGAGCAAAGAATACATTCTCAACCTTGGCTTTGAGATATTATATTACATTGTTTAACTTACATCTGGCAGTTTTAATCCGTAAGAGTTTAATGGAGAATCAATACTCATTTGCATTTCACTAACCACCTTACAAAGCTAAGCTCTGAGCTGTTCTGCTCGCAAGCAGAGCCTTACTAGTAGAAAGCTCTGAAATGGAATTGTTCTGGATTTGGAAACAGCTATTTATGACACTTTCTGCCCTGGTCCAACCTAGATATTAAAAACCATTTCTGATGAGTTTTGAGTTCTACCAATATCAGGCATTTATTTCTGACCTTTTCTTAGACCATGGTACCAACCTCAGGTGAACTTTGTCTAGTGCTCCCATCAGAAGGACTTGCTGGCTGGTCTTGAATCTGGGGCATGGTAAAAGAAAGTTCCAGTGACTCTGGACTTGACTCTAGTTTTAATGCAACCTCTTGATTGAGTGCAGGATCAGCACTACTTCGAAGTGGCTTTGGAGTTTCAGAGGCAGGTAATGGAGACATTGCCAGATTTATATTTAATTTTTCATTAGAAGAGGGGAACATTACATCATTGTATAATGGAACATCTTCAAGTTGTTGATCTTCAGTTTCTGTGTCTGCAAAGGAAAGTGTTCGTCAATCTAGAGAGCATCATGATTTTAACACTCAGATATTTTCTGCTTTTTAGAAGGTCTGTGATTCAATCAGTTTGTTTACTAGGGAAGTTTATAGATATTACAGTATGACCATTAAGTATAAGTTATCTTTTTAGTCCGCGACTGATAGGAGTAATACATGTACCTTCAACCTTTTTATATGCTTAATTTGAAGTAACAGTTTTCATTTTCATGTTTGCTGTTATGGTATAGCTGCTTTGTTAAACCCTTTAGCATTTATCCAATTACATGTAATGCAATTTAATTCTACAGAATGGTGCAGTGAGGTGGCTGGGAGGAAATTAAGAGGGCACCACGAAATAACTTCAGTATACTCTGAGCTTTAATTACCAAAAAGAACATACAAATAAAAGCAGGAAAGCTATTATTTCAGAAACAAACATTAAACAGAACACTTGTGAGACGACTATTAAAAATAAATCATGTAAGCATCATTCAAATGGTTAAGCCAAGAGCTCAGCGCAGCTCAACTGGGGTTGGAAGCAGCAGGCACAGCTGAAGAGGTGGATAGAATAACTAAGCTCTTACCATCGCTGCCAAAATCCAGAGATATGATTGTGTCCCCAGCAGCTGGAGCTAGCAGAGTTAGAGCATCAGGTTCTTTCTTAAGCTTATCAAAAAGGCAGCTTGTATCCTCTGATTCAACTTTGGTGAATAGCTGAGTCATTTTCATATCTGAAGATTCAACTGGTTTGAGGACAGATTCTGTTTGTTGAAGGGAGAAAATCAAGTCGTGCTGAATAATACCACTGTCAAAAAAGGAGAGATTAGTATTTATAAATGAGCACTTGAAACAATGACAGTAGGGGGACTAACAAATGACCTTGTCTCTTAAAATATGATTTATGTAGTGAAAGTATTTTACCATTCATTCCTTGAGATGACTAATCTCTCATGCATACTTGCAACATTTCTTTTTCCCCCAGTGCTGAGGACTGAGCCCAAGGCTTTGCTCAGGCTGCAAGTGTTCTACTAGTGAGGAATGTTTATTGTTTTAAAACACCAATATGAAGATAAAAACATAAACAACATTTACTAATTAAAATATTCAACTTATTTAAGTTGAAACAGCATTGAGGATAGAGGCAATGCAAGAACATGTACAGTTCAAGTACACAGAGGACATGAGCAGAGAGGACATCTGTGTGTGATGCTACAATGGAGAGGTGCAAAATAGCTGTTCTGCATTAATACATACGGTCTACGGGTAATCTTAGAATACAATAATGGCCACAGTCTTTATGAGGGTGACATATTTTCTTGGTGGAAATAATACAGCGATGTCATTCATAGGACAGGAAAGAAAGAGAAATGATGGAAAGCCACTGAGCTTCCTGTCTGGCATCAAGGGGCCATGTCATGTATATGTCATGTATAACATGTCATATACTCAATCCATGGAATGAGCCAAGAGTACAAAGACATAAGTATAAAACACTTGTCTTCAAGTAGTTTATAATTCAATGTGAAATAGGTAAGCAATCAATTTCAATACATGTGAACATTGTTAAAATGAAGAAAGGATGTCTCACAGAAAGGCTAATAAGCAAAACTTTGGATCAAGTAACAATCAAGAGGGAGACAAGAATAATAGTTTTACATAGAGGCAAATATCACAAAAGAACTCTTTGGCACTAAGATGATTCTTTGAGATTAGAAGTGGTAAGGCATTAAGTTTGATCTTAGCACTAAAAATATCTCCCTGAAAGAAACAACAACAAAAACTAAAAGTTTTAAGACCAAAAAATGGCCAAAGTGGGATAACCAGGATTTGGTGGCATCTGTGCAAGTTGTGCTGGAGACTTCTGGTACAGCCCTGCAATCCCACACAGTAGGTAAGCTGTGAATTCAAGGCTGGACTGGGCTATAGTAAATTCCAGGCCAGCCAAGCCTACTCAGTAAGACAGGGTAGAGAGTATGGAACATAAAAACATGAACTAACCACAGTACACTCTGCCTGGCAAGCAGATTAGAATGTTTTGGGAATGAAGAGGAATTAAACTGAAATAACTTGGAGAGTTTATAAGCATAAAATAAAGCCTCAGGTCACATTACACAGCCTGTCACAAAGATGGTCACTTAACCTTCATTAGAATCTTCTTGGTTCCATGAAACTGAACTAGGAAAATTGATCCACAGACTGATAAATAAATGATATTATTTTGTGGGATCACTAGAACAACTGGCTTGAGAAGGTGAGTCAGGGTATAAATCATAATACAGTAGAAAAAGAAAGGTAAAAACAAAACCAGTTTTTATTTATTTTTCTTTTCAAGACAGGGTTTCTCTGTGTAGCCCTGGCTGTCCTGAAACTCATTCTGTTGGCCAGGTTGGTCTTGAACTCATAGAGAGTCTCTGCCTCCCAAGTGCTGCAATTAAAGGTGTGTACTACCACTGCCCGACAATTTTATCTCTTCTTAATAAAGGCACAGTAAATCCAAAGAGTTACTACTTTTTCTCACAAAAGTGTCTCTTCCAGGCTTACCTTACAACATAATTCACACACACAATGCACTGTGGCTGAGAGTTCTTCGTATTATATATGACAGTTGCTTGAGTTTCAACCCAGACATATCCACCACGTTTGGCAAGCATCCTGTACTGTCCTGTGGTGACTTGTCCTTTAGTAAACACTAGAGATAAGAAAGCGCCACAAAGAAAATGTAACTGAATTTTCAATCAAGTAAGTGTCAAATGTAGATTGTTACATTTTGTTTTGTTTAAAGACAGGGTCTTTCTGTGTAGCCCTGGCTGTCCTGAACTCCCTATGTAGACCAGGCTGGCCTCAAACTCAAGAGATCCACCCGCCTGTCTTTGGAGTGCTGGGGGTGTGGGGGCAGGCAGGGGTAATGGTATGTGCTACCATGCCTGGCTGGATCACTGTTTTGTTTTTAAAAGGAGAGATATTTAAATAATATATTTTATTACTTAAAATAATTTTGACTATTTAAGCTGATAGAGAAGCCCAAACACACCTGAAAATAAACTCCAAAGTAAAACTCTTATCTTACTGCAAAAGAACAAAAGCCAGAAGCGAGGGACAGGGTAGCTGCAGTTCCTTTAATGGTCACACTGTCGGACTAGAGACTAAGCACAGAGCACATTCAAGAAAATAGTACAACTGTTTCCTTAAGCAGCAGAGAACCAAACCACTCTACAGAAACTTGAATGTGTAAGCTGATATCGTACTGTAGCCTTCCAGCAACTCATGCAGTCTAAATCAGCTACTGGCTGAGGAGGATGCAGTAAACCAGCCGCAATGATGCTATCGTGAGTACCCATGCTCCGACTACAATTTGGGCAAGTCACACTAATTCAGTGATATTCAATACTCTCAATCATATTTGGAAGTCATTTTTAGGTCCAGATTAAACAGGCAAGTAAGAAATTATGAACTTTAACTTACTTTGGGACCTTAGACTTCATCTGAGAAAAAAAATCAGAAACTTAGCATATGTCAAGAGTGTTAGATATTACATGTGTATAATACTCATCTCATTCACTGATTCATGGAACAAATGCTCTGACTATCTTCTATTGACCAACCATTGATTTCACGACATATGTGTATGGTGAAAATCTATAATTTGACTTTTATTTATTTCTATATTTAAGATTCTAGGGAAGTTTTATGTATTATTAAGTGAACAGCTGTAACAAAACAGTAATTTCATGATCAAAATGTCTTATGCAGAGCCTGGCGACTGGATGGCATTTTAACTAGAAAGTTAGAGATACAAACAGTAGAGACAGCAGGACTTAAGCACTGTGACTATTTCCTTGAGTTCTTCTATTGTACTCACTATCATGGTGAGTCTTGGTCAGATGATCAGAGTCCAAAGCATGATAATATTCATAAATTGATCGGCCCAAAAGTTCTTCTGGCTCATAACCCATCAACTCAGTAATTCTGTTACAAAACAAAACAAAATTATTCTTCACTTAATAAATTTAAAACTCACCCTAAACAATTCTACACTTAGTATAATATCCAGCCTTTCTATGTCGTTTAGATCCATCCTTCATATCTGACTCATCCCTTTCACTCAAAATAATGACCTATCTTAAAAAACATATTTTATTATATATAAAATTGGTATCAAAGCAAGATATGAATATTGATAATGCTAAATTAAATGACAAAAATTCCAAAGTCAGTCACAATTAGCTTAAAATACAGTTTAAATCTCTAGTAGGATTTTTCATAGGGCTAAATTGTTTATCTGACAATTTTTAGGCCCTTTGGCAAGGCCTCACTTTAAAAGCTCCACTGTCATTAAGCCAAGGACATTCATACTAAATGAAAAGTAAAGGAATAACCATTGTCATGTTTTAGAGGATAAGTCTTTTTTGAGGATAAGTCTTTTACTTGGCTTTAATATTAATTTTATGAGAATTAATTTCAGATGACAGAATGGCATCTAATTGAGTATGGGCTGGAAACTAATTCCAGTAGCCTGTCTGGTCCCTGGCAGTTCCTTTAGGGAGGAAAATTCAAGCTGATTCCACATGAGCTTGTGGGAAGCCATGAGGACATACTTAATGAGAAAGGCAAGGTTGTACTCCATATACTACGCCAACTACAAACGTTTTCCTCTGAAGTCTTTCTAGGAGCAAACATGAAGCAAGAGTGAGACTGCTAGGCTTAGATTTCAAGGGCCTTTTAAAAAAAACACAAAACCTGAGATGCTGGTAAAAGATACTCATATCTTTTACCCAAAACACAAGCAAAAAGAAACCATCTAATCACAGAATGGGCCTAAGCAAGGTATGCTCATAACAGTATGCTAAACAATGTAGCTTGTGCTGTCCCAGTTTAAGATCTGCCATTTACTCTAAAACCAACAAAACAGATTTTTTGAAACATACACTTGGACTTCACAAAGGGACACAGCAAAACACATCAACACTAGGTGGCAGCACTACAAGTGAAAATAAACTGCTTTAAAATTATTTGTTTTCCCCCTCTATTCAAGAATGGTAGTAGGGACAGAATCTAGGGACTCACAAATGCTAGACAAAAGCCACCCCTCCCCCTACCCATCCCCTTTGTGCTGGTAGTGAGTGACAGACCCTGGGGTCTTGTGTATGCTAGGCTTTCTGGTTAAATTTTTTTTTCTAGGAACTTCTTGTATCCACAACCCCTCAGAATGAAGATATGAAAAAATTGCCCAATTACGGAAATCTTACATAACATTTCGAATATCTAGGGCCACCAAAATGGGCCAGCAGGTAAAGTCACCTGCTGCCAAACCTGACTAGTATAGGCAAGTGGAGGGAAAGAATTCAGGAGATGCAGGCAAGAGGATCAGATAAATGAAGATGATGTATACTGAGTCTTAGGATCTTTTGACTCAACCACACATCAACCAGCATTTCTCAATCTGAGGAATGTTGTCTATTAAAGGACATTGAGAAATCAAAATAGAAATAGCAGACAGACTGATTTCATGTATGTTGGGGGAAGTAAGAGAAAACAGACTAAAGTTTAAAGAACTACACAGTAATTCAAAATTACCAAAAGAGGGTAAGAGACCCAGAAAATTAATTGTTTCCATGCTGGGCATTGATCAGCAGGCCTTGCACACACTCTACCAGTCACTTCTCCAATTCTTACAAAGGTTGTCCTTATTGGATTAGAAAACTTGTGTTCTAAAGCAACTATACAGAACAGCATTTGTCCACACCTCACATCTGAAGGGGAGAAATCACCATATCTATGAACACAGCCATTACTCAAATATATGTGCCAAATGATTATACCTGTGCATACTAGGTAAAATAAACATCTGTTTGTGGATAGTCTTGATATTAGTTTTCATGTCCCCGTGTTTTCTTTATTTGCTCTGTATGGATGCATGTGTGTAGGTACATGTCCACTTTGTATGGATGCATGTGTGTAGTACATGTCCACTCTGTATGGATGCATGTGTGTAGTACATGTCCACTCTGTATGGATGCATGTGTGTAGGTACATGTCCACTTTGTATGGATGCATGTGTTGTAGTACATGTCCACTCTGTATGGATGCATGTGTGTAGTACATGTCCACTTTGTATGGATGCATGTGTGTAGTACATGTCCACTTCATGTCACTGCATGAAGGTAGAGGTCAGAGGACAGTGTGTAGGAGTTGGGTCTCTTCTTCAACCACACAGGTCCCAGGACTGAACTCATGCTGTCAGGTTTGGAAGCAGGCGCCTTTACCTGCTGGCCTTAGGTAGACCAGGACATTAGAAATATGATTTAAGATTTTCTTAAAATTGAGCAATTTCCCCCCCACGTTGAAAATGACTCTGCTAGGTTATATAGATGCAAGAAATTCGTAGAATAAAAAAATCTAACCAGAAAACAAGAGTCTCCTGGTGTGAATTATCATTAAGCTGGCTGTCTTTTAACTGATGTCATGATCATTATGTGGATTTTCTGATAGAACCAGAGGAGAATGCCACTACCTTCTCACTTTGACTCCTTTGCTTTCCTTTCTCTCCCACCTGCCCGAGTTTCTGCTACAGAAATTTAAGATAGGCCCTTCACTTCCACCACCACACCTTTACATACTGGCAAGAAACACCATCATACAGTTCTTAGTTTTTCTCTCTTCCTTGTATTGAGGTTGACACCAGCAATAAGTATTCTGAACCTAAAACAAATTCCTAAAGGCCTCACAACAGCCGGGCAGTGGTGGCACACGCCTTTAATCCCAGCACTTGGGAGGCAGAGGCAGAGGCAGGCGGATTTCTGAGTTCGAGGCCAGCCTGGTCTACAGAGTGAGTTCCAGGACAGCCAGGGCTATACAGAGAAACCCTGTCTCGAAAAACAAACAAACAAAAAAAAGCCTCACAACAGATTTTTGAGGTCTGACTCTTCTACGTAAAGATTGCCAGTTTTACATTACCATTCTCACTTTGAACTCAAGCCAGAAATCAATCCAGTATTGTGTGATTTCAATCAGTGCTCTGTCAATACTTCTTTGTCTAAAGCACAAAGAATTATCTAAATGCTAAGAACTTAAAATTGGCGTTTCCATAAAATCATTATGTTAACTACCTCAAGTAGGAGGTAAAGAAGTTATGTGCTTGCTGGTTGTGGTGGCACACGCCTGTAATCCCAGCACTTGGGACAGAGGCAGGTGGATCTCTGTGAGCTGGAGACCAGCTTGGTGGACAGGGTAAGTTTCAGAACACCCAGGGCTGTGTAGATTCTGTCTCAAAAAAACCAAAAACTAACTAACCAATCAAATAAACAAACAGGAAAGTGATGGAGTGAAAGGACTGATGTGCTGCTCATTACTTAGGTGCCAGAGTCAGAATTTCAGTTGGCTACACAATCTCTGCCTCTAATAACAGGCTGCACAGCTTGCAGCAAAAAAAGGACCAACAGGACAGCAGTAGGATAAGCACTGACAGAAGCATGTTCAAGGGATGCTGCCTAAGCGGATGCTCTCAGGCATCCTCTTAGCGTGTATGCAAAGGCACAAAGCATTCAGAACCTGGAACTCTGGGTTATGATGGTTGGGACTATATCCAGATGGGCGATTCTCCCAAATCCTGATAATCTGGGTGAACTGAGGAAGGACTAGGCTGTAAATACCTTTCCTTGACATTTTAACACATTTAGATTTAACTGCACAAGTCTGTTTTACTTTCAGTTTTAAATATATATATACCTATTTTAAATTTTATTTATTTGAGACAGACAGGTGTTCATATGTAGTAAGGTCAGCTTTCTTGTCTCACCCTCCCAAGTGTTAAGATCACAGACATACAACACCACATCCAGAATGTACAGCTATCTTTTGATAAATAAAAATCTTCCCACCTACAATATTACAAGAAGCAACTGATGCACTTCTAACGAGAGCAGCACAATCGACCCTGACCTTGGGGAGCCCCTGTGGATACAGTGGGTGTACAAGTAAAAGACACCAATCTGTTGGTAGAAATGCAGCTTAGGAAGTTACGGTAACAATTCAGGCCAAGAGTAATGAATTAAAGAATTTAATGACAGGAGTACAAGGTAGACAGAACAATGGGAGAGAGAGTCGAATGGTGCATTTATAATATTTACCACAAAAACCTACTAAGTGTATTTGTGGTAAAAGTTACAGTCAGGTTTCAACAGTCAACAGCATTAAGTATCACAAAAGGACAGCAACTTCTGCTGTCCGGGAGCAGATGAGTAGTTTAGTAACAGGAGGATTTATTTCATTATTCAGAAAACGATGTCGGCAGAAACATAAGTCGGCAGTTACACACAAGCAGTAACAGATTCAGGAAAGGTGACAGGACCCATGGGTGGAGCTGAAGGTGCTCAAAGAGAACATGTAGGTTAAAGACAGGCTGCCTGCTCTATATAACTGTGCATCTTTAAAAATTACTTTCTCAATTTAAGCAAAATTCTCCTAAAACAAAAGAACTTCATGATTTTTGTGCTCAGTGCCTTTTGCACGCTGGACAAGTGAGCCGCCTCTGCCTTACATCCCTGCCCTTTAAAATGTTCTTGTGAGACAGCTGACTTGGAAATTACCTTTCTCCTGTCTCAGTCTCCCCATAGCTAAGATTACAGGAGTATGCCACTAGATGTGGTCAAAGAATTTCATCTCAACAGATTTTGTATAATATCTAAGTGTAGTATTTATAGTATAAATGCTAATCTTACATGTTTTGGGCTCCAGGATGCATCTTCATATTCAGCTTCATGAACAACACATCAATTAAGTTTTTACTATAGTGATATAAAAAGGCTACAGAAAAATCTAAATTTTAAAAGTATAAAATAGTTAATTTACCTTTCATCACAGTAAGAAAATTTCATATCGAGGCTGTGTCGACTGAGAAATGTCTTGCTGTCTAAAGGAATTTCAATATTTGATGGATGAGGAATGGGTTCACAAATCAGCACCAAGCATGTCATGGGTGGTTTCTTGTACCCACACTGAGGTTGGTTACTGTTGGTATCATAGACATGAATATGGCCTGTGCAGTGAAGCACCTGCGTATGAGTAAGAAAATAAGCAGTTACCTTTTTAAAATAAGAAGAGGTGAGGGGCGCTAAGGAGATGGCATAGCAGTCAAGACATTACGAGATAATGAGGTACTCTTACAAAATGCATTGCGAGGGTAGGATGCTGGAGATGAGTCAGTGGTCAAGAATACTAACTGTTTTTCCAGAGGACCCAGATTTGATTCCTACACTCACATGGCAGCTTACAACCATCTGTAACCCTATTTCCTATTTCAGAGGATCTGACACCTTCTCATCTTTTCAGGCACCAGGCATGCATGCACTGATATACATGCAGGCAAAACCTCCATGCACATAAAATAGAAACTAGGGATCACTTATGATCCAAAATATGCCCTCTTTTGGCTTCTGCAAACACATGGTACACTTACATACATCCAACTAAAACACTAAAACACATATGCACACACACACACAAAATGAAAAAGTCTTTTTTGTTGTTGATTTTGTTGTTTTTAAGTGTTTTTGTTGTTGTATTAAGCCTAGGATATCTTCTTCACTAATCTGGTCATTATAGTTGCTTTTACTCTGGTAACTATGGTTCAACACTGAACAAGAAAATGAAACTGAGATAAAAAATTATATTAGGATTTAAATGATAGTTGGCAAAGTCAACTGATAAGTTAGCTTGGTATAGAAATGCCATATTTCCAATAATTTATGTTTATATCTCAAACTGGCAAATTATTATACTGTTCTGAATGGAGATTACATATACTGGATATAAATGCAAATATGCAAAAGGGAACAATAATTATACTTTTTCCCTCATAACTACTTTTGAAATTTATTTTATGTGTATAAGTGTTCTATCTGCATGTATGTGTACCTAGTGCCTGAGGAAGTCAGAAGGGGATACTGAATTTCCTGGAACTGGAGTTACAGGTGACTGCAAGTGACACATGGGTGCTGGGGACCAAAGCCAGGTGCTTGGCAAGCAAGTGCTCTTAATTACTAAGCCCTTCCTCCACCCCCACCCCCCCCCAGAGCTCTAAGCAAACCACTTTTGGAGGGGTTGTGTGTTTGTTTGTCTGTTTGTTTCCTGAGGTGGGGCCTGCTGTGTTCCACTGGCTGGCTATGCAGACAAGGCTGCCTTCAGATCTGTATCAGCTGTTCTGTTTCCCAAGTGCTGGGCCAGCTTACTTTCAGCACTCCTGGTGAAAGCTCTTGATACCAGCATGTAAGTGTATAGGTTTATTTATCTATATATCAAGTGCACACTCAGTTTGCTTACCTTCCATGTTGCTGACTTGATGTTCATGGTTCTCCCCCGGCTTGTTAGGGTACATTTCATTCTTAGAAAGAAGCTCCGCTGTGTGTTTTGTTCTTTCCCTTTTCTCACTGGACCTAATGAAAGCAAGAAACAAAGTTTAAGTCATAGCTAAACATAGAAGTTTGTTACAGTGGGAGCATCATAGTGAGGATCTCAGCATTAACACAAGGATGATCCGCCCCTCTTCAGCTACTCCAGCACATCAGTAAGGTCTGACAGCTCCATCCAGTGAGAGAGCGTCTGTAAGACTGCAGTGATTCTCTGAACTGTGGGAGGGGAGTCCACACTTACATGATTAATTATTTATCTGTGCTGGTGAGTTTGTTCCAAACAAAGAAAATAAGAAAATGGTATAAGTTTACCCTGTAAGTGTGCTTGCTATCAGTATATAAGGATGCTCCCTTCAAAAGAACTTGAGTAAATACTTCATGTCTTTTACCAATTGTGGTAACTCAATTTTAAATAAGCAGCAATGTGTTTACAGAACTTTAAAAAATGCCAACTTACCTTTTGTAAGTAAATAACATCTGTGTGTATTAAAGTCAGACAGAATGTTCTATCAGAAGTTACAGAAATCAGCCATGATGGTACATGTCAATACTCTCAGCACTAGGGAGGCTGAACAAGGAGGATGGAGAATTCTAGGCCAACCTGAGCTACATATGAGACCTTGTTTACGATGTAAGGTTACAGAAACAGGGGCTGGGAATGTAGCTCAATAGACAAGTACTTCCTTAGCATATACATGTAGACCTGACTTTGATCCCCAGAACCACAAAAAGAAAAAGCCACAGAAATAAAGTAGAGAAAAATCAATTCAAGTCGAATTTAATCTTAATGCCAAACATCATAATTTAAAAAAATTAAATTACATTTAGATGACTCTGAAACAGCATCTTGATTTCCTATTTTTATTGCTTACTCTGGTTCAAAACAAATGTTTCATTTATTTGAAATGCCCAGAGAGGTGGATTAGGGGTTGCTCATCAGATGACAGATGGATGATAGCTAAAGATATAAAACTTTTTTATTTTTTTTTTTGAGGCAATGACATTTTCTAAAATGGCTGAGTGCAATGGTACATGCCTTTAATCCCAGCATTTGGGAGGCAATTGGCCCACTAGGAGTTCAAGAACAACTTGGTCTACTTGGAGTCCTAGGCTAGCCAGGGCAACACAGTGCAACCCTGTCTCAAACCAAACAAATACACAGTAAAACAAGACAATTTAAAAAAAAAAAAATTAGAGGTATGATGTTGATCGGGCCATGTCTATGAATATACTAAAAAAAAAGATCATTGACATTTATCAAATGAGTACATTTTAAGATATATAAAATGGAAGTATTAGGAAAAAAAACAAACACAAAAATATCCATTATTTAGGACTGAGTGTGTATACTGTGAGTGATGCAGAGATCAATAATAATCAATAAGATCAATAATAATAATTAATAATAATAAGATCAATAATTAGATGCAATGCCTGTCAGCATGTAATAGATAGATACAGTAGGGTCAATAGCAGTACAATACAAAGTAGTCAAGGCTTAATAAGAATGCTTTCAAAGAGCAGAGACTAGATCCTGACAGAAGGAATTAAGAAAAAGAGACCAGTATACTGTTTAAGAATTAATGTTAAAAAAAAAAAATCAACTGTTAAAAATTTCTGTAATTCAACAAGTACTTCACAAAACTCTCAAGAGTTACAGAACTCTTTTACAACTCTTAAAAATTTTACTTTTTGAAACAAGGTCTCACTCTGTAGCCTTGGCCGGTTTGAAACTAGTTACATAAATGGGGCTGGCCTGGAATCAAGAGATCTGCCTATATCTGCCTCCTAAGTGCTAGGATTAACTCAGCATACCTCCAACTACTGTCTCGAGTTATTGAAAACATCCTTAGAAGTTAAAGCATCTTTGTGCTCTTAAAATTTTGGCCATTCCTCAACCCTGCTTTTTTGGGGCATTAAAAAAGTCTGAACCCAAACTGTCACTGTGTATTCAATAATCATCTAAAATCTTATTACCTGTCATTTGTATTATAACTTCTTGCCTTAATACTGCATTTTTATTTATAATTGTCTTGGTCTTTTAATTATCTTTCCATTTTGTCTACTCATGTATGTAATTACTTATTAATTCAATGAGTTTCTAAAACTTTTGTGAATTTTCTAAAATGTAGAATAACAGGTTTAACAAAGAACAGTATTAACATTAAATGTGAAATAACATTCTCTCTTAAATCAATACATTACCAAAAAATAAAATTAGTAACAATATCTGACTGAAAAATCACCTGTCATATTAAATCAAACAATAGACTTTTCTTCTCACCATTTCTGTGTGTAAGCATTTCTCTCATTTCCTCATGGTCACATGGATGAGTAAAATCAAACACACTGTGTCCAGTTAGTTCAAACTGCAAACACATTAAAAAAATTAGATCTATATCATATAACCATAAAGTACCCAGAAGTGCTCTTCATATATGGGGACTTTACCTGAGTTAACCCCATGTATTTGTTCACGTTATCAGAAATGTAAATCATGTCACCGTCATCTGTTAGCACCATAACAAAGCCATCCAGGGCTTTCAGATAAAAGCAGTTCATCTGTGCTTTCATTTCATCTTCGATGTCCAGATCACCTGTAAGGGCGGCACATGTGGATAGAAACAAAATGAGGCTTTATCTCACATACTTTTAAATATCTATAGTACATATATTTATTTCTGTATATTTTCCAGTTGTTTTACATAATTGTTTAAAATAAACAAATTTGCAAACAAGCAAATCACCAAGAAGGTGAAAACGGATATTTTTAAAAGATAGGTTATGCCTTTATACCCAGTCCTAAGGAGGAAGAGGCAGACAGGTCTCTGTGAGTTCAAGGCAGCCTAGTTTACACAGCCAGATACAGATCAGCCAGGGTTACATGACATGGTGAGACTGTTGGGGGTATGGGGAGAAGAGGAGGAGTAGAGGGAAAAGGAGAGAGACACGGGGGGGGGGGGGGGGGGGGGGGTAGGGGTAGAGGTAGATAGGAAGAAATGAATGAATGAAATGCAGCTTTAAAAGCTAGTAAGAAAATGTTGTCATGTGGAAGTATAGAGAATATATTCTACAGAATCAAACAATGACAACTTTACTGGGTTATAATATCTATTCACTGATCATTCTAAAGTACCAGGGGCTATAGTGTTACTGAATTTTTCTTTATGTGTTTAAAAAAATAAAGGGTAAACCAAAACAACTTACAGTACAAAAAGGGTTATTCCCATAACTAAGAAAATCAAAGCTTGATAAAAGGAATAAAGAATACTGAAAGACATAATTAGGTCTTTAAAAAAGCACTGTGTTGGGGCAATACTGGAGAGATGACTCAGCAGTTAAGAGCACTGGCTGATCTTTCAGAGGATATGGGTTCTATTCTCAGCACTCACAACTGTCTGTAACTTCAGTTCCAAAAAATCCTCTTCTGGCTTCTGCAGTACTAGGCATGCAAGTGTTGAAGGCATACACCATACACATGCAATAATAACTAAATTTGTGTTTTTTAAAAGAGCAGCATCATGGGGCCAGAGAATGCTTGTCGCTCAACCAACAGGACTACATTCTGGACACCAGCACGCACATCAAGTGGCTCATAAATCCCTGTAACTCTAGCTTCAAGGGATCTGATACCCTCTTCTGGCCTCCACAGGCCCCTTCATAAGAGCATATTAATATGCGCACACAGGTGCATAGCCATGGGGACACACACACTCACACAATCTCTTAAAAGAAAGTATTGTAGCCTCCTGCTAAAAGGAACTTCTAGATGTTCCTAATTTCTAATTTTCAGGACTATTATGTTTTTGTAGAACTCACCAGCATCCAGAAGTTTCCTCACACGTAAGTAACTGATGGTGAGCCTCATAACAGAAGCTTTATCAAGATGTGAGCTCACATTGTGAGGAAGTGGCAACTGATGAGCAAGCTCATAAAAAACTTCAGATTCTTTGCTTCGCCGAGATCTCGCTGCATCTCTCGACTTTTCTTTTCGACGTTCAGAACTCATCCTACTTAACAAAAAAAAAAAAAAAAGAAACAAACAAACAAACAAAAAAAAACCAGAAAGAGATGAGAATGTATGTGTTAGTTTGTTTTAAACTCGAATAAAACTAATTTTGCATTTTTTTGTTTACTGTTTAAGGATTAGAAGAAGCCATGTAAAATTATTATATACAACTTGTATGGAACATGAACAAAGTTTTATATGATAGCTTTTATATACAAATTTTATTTTATTGTATTTTTTACTTTATTTTTTTATTTTTTTATTTTTTTGGTTTTTCGAGACAGAGTTTCTCTGTGTAGCCCTGGCTGTCCCGGAATTCACTCTGTAGACCAGGCTGGCCTCGAACTCAGAAATCCACCTGCCTCTGCCTCCCAAGTGCTGGGATTAAAGGCATGCGCCACCACCGCCCGGCTATATACAAATTTTAGATCATTGAAAATATAATAAATTCTTTTTAAAATGTCCAAGATTTTAACATTTCCAAAGCAGATGTTTTTACCCCCAAATTTACAGTAGCTTATATATCTAATGCCTCACAATCATTCCAAAGTATCTCAGTATAGAAAAACCCTAAATAAATTTGAAGAAACTAAAGTATATTATAACTTGAGAATAGGTAATAAATTTATGGGTAGGTTAAGATACTAATAGCTATACGTGATTTGATTAGTTTCTTTTGTTAATACCTTCCCCACCTACCTACTCTCTTACCATGGGCTTTTACATTAGCAGCTGTAACAAGCTACTACTTTCAGTTGCTTACTTCTTTTGACACTGCTTATCTGGTACTGGCATAATGGATACCAAATAAATGCAGGAATGTGTTAAAATAAATGATACACATTGAGAATTCTTTCAGCCAGATTTGTTTAAGTTATATCAAGTAAAGCTGTCTCCTTTGCTTATTCTGAATATAAAACTAAACCTGGCTGTTCTTAGCTGCTTCTCTAAGCCTGCCATTATCAAACATTACTCTGTACTAGGTGCTTTTTCTCTCATAACAACCCATAAATATATTAAACAGTGTCTTCATCTTCTGAAAAGAAGCTGTGGTTCCATAGATTAAAAACTGCAATTGTGTGACAAATAGGACAGGAACACCAGTGTTTAAGTCTTTTCCATAGTCTTCGCTATTAATGGAGAATGCTGCCTCTATTTTACTTGCTCACTCTATTCTTACTAGGTCAGGTATTTACTTAACGTTCAAAACAGCTCTTAGAATTTATTAAACATTTAACAATATAACAGAGATTTATTTCACTCAGTTCTTGTATTTTATGAACAAAGCACATAATCATTTCTTCTTTAAGTCTCCTTCCTTTAAATGTAAGGCTGAAAGCTACAAGCATAGAAACAACTTTAATAACTGTCAAAGAGTTCTCAGCAACTCTCGTTATACAGTTTTCAAAGTTTAATAAAGAATGTGTACATTTGTTAGATTCTAAACTGTGATATAAAAATTTCAACTCAAACATTCAGTAGGTGTGTCCAACTAAATGTTTTGACATTGGGAACAGCACTGTCATCAACTGTGCAACTAAGTTACAAAAATGTTTCAAAAAACCATGTTTTATGTAAGCTTACAATTACTTGTGTTAGCCACATTTGTACATAGTGTGTGGCACATGTGGTCTGTAGGTCACTGGCTGGATACATCTGATTGTAGAGCAATTTGACTCAAGAACCTTAAGATTTTAAGTAGGGCTATAAAGAAACTTGCCACAACGGGTTAGGTTTGATACACTGCATACAGGTGCAAAATTCTGAAATAAAAAAAATCATTTGGAGCTACTTATATAATTGAATCAGTATATTCTTAATATTCTACAATAAAAATATTGAAGCTATACAAGAGTGCCATATGTCAACAGTTTGAAAACTTTTAAGTACTTAAAGCTGCTTTGTTTCCTCACTATTTTCAATTTGAACTTTGTAATGAAACTCGTTTCATTTATATAATACTCTGGAAGGGAGGTAAGAGAGATAGCAGAGATCTAGTGGGTTACAATGGACACTAACAAATGTTGTTTACACACACAGACACACACACCCTTTAACAGGGTCTCCCTGTATATCTCTGGCTGGCTTGGAACTTACTATGTAGTCCAGGCTTGCCTTGAACTCAGAGATCCATCTGCCTGTTCCCAAAGTCTGGGATTAAAAACATGAAGTGTCACAGCAGGCACATTTTTCTTCTTTTAAATTTATGTGCAGTGGTGGCTGTGGGAAGCAGCACACTATTTGAATGATCGGCGATCAGCCTGAATTTTAAATCAGGTTAGGTGTAGAGAAATCTTATAAGCAAATTGAAACACTTAGTTATCCTCCCTCACAACTTAACAGATCTAAACTACTGAAAACAGCCACTCAAATGAAACACCTGAGGGAAAATTTTTGAAAAAAGTTTCAAGGTTTTAGAGCCTGAACTGCCTACTTATCTACTCCCAGGAAGGCTCTGTATCAGTCATCTACCACAAAACTGCAGGATTCACAAAGATTTATTTTTGTCAGACCCAGAAGTCTAGGTCCCAGAGATGGACCCTGCACTACCTCTTACTTTAGCTTGTTCTATGAGCTCTGCAAACCTGCAGCATGCAAAGTACCGTATCTCCATAAATTACCAATTCCATCTATGTTGTTTTTTGATACAGATCAAGTGAAATTCTGCTTCTTTTATGTCTATTTAAGGTGGTATTTCAGCCAAGTATATAAAGTTCTGTCTTTGAATAATTTGCTTACCAATTTCTACAACTATTCTAGATAAAACAAAAACTAGTAAAATAGCTAAGTCTTTTTAGCATTGTGGTTTCTGTTTAAAAAATTAGCAGGCACTAAACATAAAACTAAAAATCTTTAAATTATTTTTATAGAACTCCAGAATGTATTTTAAACCATTGCCTTATTTAGTGTACATAAAAAGTTTGTGAATAATTTTGTTTTACAAAGAGACCCCATTATTCTTTAGGTTAAGAAGACAAAAATAAGTACAGAAGATATTTTAAGACATCTATTTCTGCCATCTATTAATTACACCAAAAAGCCTGTTAGTTTCCTAACTATAAAAAGATGTGGGTTTTTCTCCGCCCCCCAACCCCCACCCAGACAGGGTTTCTCTGTGTAGCCCTGACTGCCCTAGAACTCACTCTGTAGAAGCTGGTCTCAAACTCAGAAATCCACCTGCCTCTGCCTCCCAAATGCTGGGATTAAAGGTGTGCACCACCACTGCCTGGCAAAAGATGTGGTTTTATTAGCTGCGATTAGGGGCTCACCATGATAGGTAGCATGCTTCCTGTTCCTGCAGGGAACCAGAGTTCTGTTCCAAGCACCTGCAGCAGACAAATCACAGCTGCCTGTAACTTTAGCTGCCACAGGTGCTTGCACACATGAACACACATGTATACACATATATACATAAATAAAATCTTTTTAAAAAGAAACTAAAATTATGACGACTGAGGCAGGAAAGAGCAAGTCTGCTGTTAGCCTGAGCCACAGAGCAAGAAAATTATCTCAAAACAAACAAATAAACAAATAATAACAAAAACCCCTAAAGTTAAATCATAACATTAAAAATATTGGCAGATCAGACTTATTCCTAAAATAGTTCACGTCTAAAATTTTTAAGTTATCCTTGAACTCTATTATTTGACAAACAAAACAACTCTGTAGCTTTGAGAAACAAGTTGTTCTTTCAGGCTTTTTTTGTTTTAAAATTGTGTCTGTATTTCTACAGGACAGACATTCTGAAACAAATGGTCAGGACTACTTAACTGTTTGAATCAGCAGCAGCTTTCCTGAAAGGTCTGCACCCATTTGTCTCTGGCAATCAATGAATATATATCTATGTATGTGTACACACACTTTCCTATGTACTCTGCAGTATTATATATTATGAGTTAAAGAAAAGTTTAATAATTTTAAACCAAACTGATAAATGAGAACTATACCTCCTTGTTTCAATTCTCACATACCTTGTTTTTTTTATGTGTGCACATATCTGTCTTGAGTGTATGGACCTGTGTGTTGGGTATGCATGCATGAAGGAAGGTCTGAAACGGGTACGGAAACCCTTGGAACTACAGTTATGGGTCTTGTGGAATGCCTGGCTTGATATGTGGATGTTGGGAACGGAACCCCAGCCCTTACGATTGCAGAAGTTTTCTACTGCTAAGCCATTTCTTTAGCCCCTTGCCTATACTTTTTAAAGTCTTAGTCTGAAGAAAACGTCAAGGAATTTTCATGTTTCCTCCTTTGGCATGCTTGTCTGTACTTATGCTGCTTACTACTTAGGTAATAAGTATTCTTATTCTCCCCCCCCCCCCACCCCCCCCCCCCCCCCCCCCACCCCCCCGCCTTTGGTTTTTTGAGACAGGGTTTCTCTGTGTAGCCCTGGCTGTCCTGGAACTCTGTAGACCAGGCTGCCCTTGAACTCAGAAATCTACCTGCTTCTGCCTCCCAAGTGTTGGGATTAAAGGCCAACAAGTATTCATATTCTAATATTCTAAGTATTTTCAACTATTAACTTATTTAATCTTTACTATCATGGTATACTTGCTCTGCATTTACAGAGTTAATAAACGGTCAGACCTGTATTCCAGCTTAAACAGTCTGACTGAGAATCCACACCATTAACAATCAAGACAAATATTCCTAATTCTAGGCTATTATTACGAAGTTTAAACACTGTTAACTGTAAAAATCCGCTTAAAGAAGTTACACAGGTTATCTAATACCCAGGAACCTCCTATCCCATCCCCCCCTCCTCATGCTTCTATGAAGATGTGGCCCCACCTACCCCCCCTTCCCCAGCCTCGAATTCCCCTCCACTCGGTGTTCAGCCTTCATGGGACGGAGGATCTCGTCTCCCACCTATGCCCGACAAGGCTACCCTCCCCTACATATACAGATGGAGTCATGGGTCCCTCCCTATGTGCTCCCAGGCTGGTTAGACCCTGGGAGCTCTGGTTGGTTGGTATTGTTGCTCTCCTCATGGGGCCTCGAACCCTTTCTGCTCCTTCAGTCTTCTAACTTCTCTATTGGGAACCACTTGATGAGATCAGTGGTTCATCTGTTAATAAAACTAGAATATCTCAACCTAATAACATTTAATAAGAGAAAAACTGCAAACTGGAAAACCCAGAAAAAAATTGATATTTTAATATACATACAAATTATAGTTTTGGGACTATAATCTAAAGTGCCTCCTAAAGTCTAATTGATAAACTTAAAAATGAACTTTTAGCTAGGCATGATGGTGGGTCCCTTTAATTACACACTCTCAAGGCAGGCAGGTGGATCTCTGGGAGTTTGAGGCATAGCAAGTGCTAGGTTAGCCAAAGGTACACAGTGAGACCCTGTCTCAAATACAAAGAGGACTCCTGACTGAGTTTATCTTCCTCCTCTACCTCTACCACCACCACCACCACCACCACCAGCACCACCCTCCTACCACCACTACCACAAAGGAAAAGAAATAAAGGAAGCTAGAGAGATAGCTGAGCAGTTAAGAGCTGTACTTCCAGAGGACACAAGATCTGATCTTATACTCAAATCTAGCTCCAGGGGAGCAGAAGCCTCTGGTTTCCATGGGCACTTGCAAAACACACACACACACACACACACACACACACACACACACACGCACACACGGGCACACACACACACACACACACACACACACACACACACACACACACACACTTATAATAAAAATAAATCTTTTCCCCCCCTTCCCTTCTCCCACTTGCTCCAGCCCCTGTCCCCCTCGCTCCAGCCGAAAGGTTTTTTATTTATTAATAAATAAATAAAAATCTTCAGACACCCCATAAGAGGGCATCAGATCTCATTACAGATGATTGTGAGTCACCATGTGGTTGCTGGAATTTGAACTCATGACCTCTGGAAGAGTAGTCAGTGCTCTTAACCACTGAACCATCTCTCCAGCCCAATAAAAGTAAGTTTTAAGAAGGATGAGGGAGACAAACTAGAATACTTCTCTAGTTGCATCAATGTGAAGGCTAAGGCAGAAGAATCATTTTGTGTCCAAGAATTGGTGACTTAGTGAGACCCTTTCTGAAAAATACTTAACCTTTTACATCTTTCTAGAAAGACTAGAAGCTTAACAATTTAAGTTTAAGATCTTGAAAAGCCTGTATTATTTTAAATTAATCTCATCAGAACTATTTAAATGAGAAAAAAAATAAGTGGTTATATATGCCTAAGGTCAATCACTGACTAGACTTCCTGTACTGGAAACTGAGGGGTAAGGTCTAGGTATCTTTTTAAAGAATTCCTTCAGGGGATTGTGGAATATATTAAAATTTGGTATCTTGGGCTAGTGAGACGACTCAGTGGTTAAGATCACTAGCTGCTCCTTGCAGAAGGCCTAGAGTTCAAGTCCCAACACTCTAGTTCCGAGGAATCCAATAACTTCTTTTGGACTCCATGAGTAATGCATGCATGTAGTACACAGACATATACAAGGCAGAATACCTAATACATAAAATAAAAATCTTAAAAAAAAAAAAAATTGGTGTCTTTCACATTATTATAAAAGCCACACCACATATTTTTATCTACTTAGCAAAATACCTTATGATATACCAGAGATAAAAGATATGTTGAGTGATTCAGTAACTGTTATCATTACTTAGTAATAATCTAAAAAATAATCTTCTAGCAAATCAAATTTCAACAAGAATAAAACTAAAGAGGTGATTAAGCCATAGAAACTAGCAGAGAACCATCAGTAGGTTTTTAACAAATTTTATAAACATAGGACAGTCATTTTTGAAAAATGACAAAAATATTTTTGACTATAGCAACTAAATATACTATAAAATACTATGTAGTATGAGTTATAATTGATGAAAAAACTACAAAACACAACGATAAAACAGTAAGAATGCCTGTATATTTTATTAATATACAATAATACATGAGTAGGGTTCAAAGATAGTCAAAAGAATAATTTTTTTTTTTGCTTCTCTCCACCCCCTAATTCTCTGTAACTCAGGTGTGTTTATGTGTGTGTTGCTGGGGATGAATGCAAGGGCTTTACACATAAAGAATTTAAAAAAATTAAATCACCTTTATGAATTTACAGCTGTCGGCTGTGTTAATGGCTTCCCCCCAATCATCCTAAGTACTTCCAGTGAACAGTGGTAGCTCAGTAGATGCTATTCTCCCCCACTCCCAATGTTTCAATCCCTGGTTGGCTGAATCTATAGATGGGTGTGCAAAGTAACAAAGGGTAAACAGCACTGTCCCCCACCCTCAGCATTAATCCAGTCATCCTTCTGTATTCTAAGGAATGCCTCCAAAAGCCCCTCTACCTCCACATTCTAGATACCAATATCTGCAGGGAAGTTCCTGTCTCATATAAAATGGTAACATCTAGATGATTTACAATACTCATGTGTAGGTATATAAATCTGCTTACCTAGTTGTTAAACTGTTGAAGAATGATCAATTCTGTTCTTGTTCAATAGAAATGCTACTCATCTCCCCAACAAAACGTTTCAACCCCTAGTTGGCTGATCGATACAGCACCCAAGAATATAGAAGGCAAACAGTATCTCCTTTCAGTTTGATTATATACTATGACAAAGTAATGGATTCACATTTAGAGCAGGGAAACTAAACTTTGTGTATATATTCAAAACAGTGTGTCCTTTAAAACGATTTCTTTGAATATGATGAAAGATGATTTTGTACAAGTTCAGAATAAAAGTATACACACAGAAATCATACCTTGAAATTTTTTCCCTCTTTAGTTCTAAAAGTTAAGCATGAAGACACTATACACGATGATAAAGAAGTTCTGTAATACAAGAGTCTCTACTCACCGTCTATATTAGTTGCTCCTAACCAATGTTAACCAATTTTGAGTAATAACCCTCTGATCTTACTTCCTTGTCTATGAAAAAGGTAATGTTCTCATATGTAGTAGGTCTCAGACTCCATGTAAGAAGATGCCTCCATTTTTAGTCTATGTCTTTCTATATTTCAGATACTTAATATAAAATTTAAGTTAAAAGATTAAGAAATTATAGGACTTCGCTTAACAACAATAAGAAACATAAGAGTTACCTTCAGACATTTAAAAGGATGTCATCTAGAAGGCAGATTTGGTCATTTAAGCAATTTCAGAGAACCGTGAGCTGAAATTACATGGAAATTATGTCCCATTCAAAGAGGTCAAAGCAGTGTTAAAGGTACATTTTACGAGAATTGTAAAACTTTCATTTTGGTGTCAATTAAGTTTATTCTAGGTTATAAGTGATCTCTTTTTTATTTTACGTGCATAGATGTTTTGCCTGCATGCATATATACATGCCTGGTGCCTGAAGAGATGAGGAGGTGTCGAGAGTCCCTGGAAGAAGAGTTACAAGTGGCTGTCAGGCACCATGTGGACACTGGGATCAAACTCAGGTCCTCTGGGAGAGCAGCTAGTCTTCACTGCAGAACCATCTCTACAGCCTGATCCTTGCATAGTTTTTAATTTTCCTGCTACAAGCCTGTATTTGAGGTGATCAGACTGATATCAAATAACCATTAAAAAGGTTACTCTGTAGCCCAAGGTAATCTTGAACAGGTGGCATCATTAGCCTCCCAAATCCTGGGATTACAGACATGACCACCGACATCTAGAGTGTTTTAAGATAGTACCATGCCGCCGGGCAGTAGTGGCACATGCCTTTAATCCCAGCACTTGGGAGGCAGAGACAGGTGGATTTCTGAGTTCGAGGCCAGCCTGGTCTACAGAGTGAGTTCCAGGACAGCCAGGGCTACACAGAAAAACCCTGTCTCGGGGAAAAAAAAAAATAGTACCATGCCATAGCCCAGGTTAATCTGGATCCCTACCCTCACACTTTTGAAATAGTGTCCAGGCTGAGCTTGAACTTGACAGTCTCCCAGCTCAGCTTTCTGAGTGCCTGGACTACAGTCATATACCACTACACTCAGCTCAAGATTACATATTTTTTCAAATGCAGTACACTTACACTGAAGCCTCTGGGAATGTATCGAAAAGTCACAAGGATTATTTTTTCTTCCAGAGGACACCTGAACACGAGTAAGAATTGACAAAAATGGGGATAAACTTCCTAATAACAGCTTCCAAGAATGAGACTGTCATATTAGGAAGCTTTTAATATCTTTAAGAAAATAAATTCTAATTAAAGATTCAACAAATTAGTAAATATGATTATCAACAATTTTTCTGTTTTTTTTTTAAACTTTTTATGGATTCTTTGTGAATTTCACATCAGGAACCCCAATCTCATTCATCTTCCCATTCCTTCATATATGCCCTCTGCCCTTGTAATCTCCCTCCCAAAGGAAAACAAACATTTAGATTTGTAAGACAGCCCCTTCATGTGCTCTAGCAGTTCACAGATGGGGTGGATGTTGGCAGGCCATCTCATAGCCCTGGATCAGGACCTGAGTGGAAGCTGAGTTGATCAGCCCACCAGCTCTCCTGTGTTTACATCACCAGGCAGCTCTCTGGCTTTACCAGAGAGGGGCAGGACCAGCTCTCTGGAGGGTCATTATGTTCCAAGAACCTTAAGCTTCAAAATCACATACACACACACACCAACCCACCAGAGTAAAAATAATTATGTCAAAACTATTCAAGTGTGGCCCAAGCCATCAAAATTTATTAGCTTCATTAGTAGTTCAATGCTAGCTTTGTGATCAACAGCTATAGAAAATATTTGTTTAAAGATTTATCTGTATGTATGTGTGACATATATATGCAAATGTGTGGGTGCATGTGGATGCATGAAGAAGATGTCAGATCCCTTGGAACTGGAGGTATAGTTAGATCTGAGTGTCTGTAATGTAAATGCTAGGAATTGAACTCAGGTCTTCTGAAAGAGAAACAAAGCACTTGCTAAAACCATCTCTCCAGTCAAGCATTGATCAGATCTCGAGCACTGAGCAGATCTCAGGCAGCAGCTCTACCCCCAATCTCACAGAACCCAGAGCTCCTCCCAGGAGCTCTAACCCAGGCAGTATTTTAGGTAAGGTGACAGCAACACCTGCCCCAAACAGGGAATAACTGGGACCCACTAGGACCCAGGAAGTCACTCCTGGCCTCGAGCACTGATTCCTTCCCGTCTGTGCCTGAGATCTTGAGCCCCAGCTCTACCCCCCAGTAGTAACACCCACCCCACACAGTTCTGATACAACCAAGATAATAGGAAGGGCAGGCTCCAGTCAGAGACAGGACAGGTAGCACTAAGGAGATCCAGATGGCAAAAGGCAAGCACAAGAACATAAGCATCAGCAACCCAGGGTACTTGGCATCAAGAAAGTCCTGAATTCCTGATATTACTAGGAAAGCAAGATTCAGATTTAAAATCACTTCTAATCATAATCATGATAGAGGACTTTAAGAAGGACATAAATAACTTGCTTAAAGAAATAAAGGAGAACATAGGTAAATAGTTAGAAGCTCTTAAAGAGGAAACACAAAAATCCCTTAAAGAATTACAAGAGAACACAACCAAACAGGTGAAGGAATTGATCAAAACCATCCAGGACATAAAAATGGAAGTAGAAACAATCAAGAAATCACAAAGGGAGACTACCCTGGAGATAGAAAACCTAGGAAAGAAATCAGGAGTCATAGACGCAGCATCACCAACAGAATACAAGAGATAGAAGAGAGAATCTCAGGTGCAGAAAGATACCATAGAAAATATTGACACAACTGTCAAAGAAAACACAAAACGCAAAAAATTCTTAACACAAAACATCCAGAAAATCCAGGACACAATGAGAAGACCAAACCTAAGGATAATAGGTATAGATGAGAGTGAGGATTCCCAACTTAAAGGGCCAATAAATATCTTCAACAAAATTATAGAAGAAAACTTCCCTAATCTAACTAATGAGATGCCCATAAACATACAAGAAGCCTATAGAATGCCAAAATGACTAGACCAGAAAAGAAATACCTTCTGTCACACAATAATCAAAACACTAACTGCACAATACAAAGGAAAGAATATTAAATGCAGTAATGGAAAAATGCCAAGTAACATATAAAGGCAGACCTATCAGAATTACACCAGACTTCTCATCAGATACTATAAAAGCTAGAAAATGCTGGGCAGATGTCATACAGACCCTAAGAGAACACAAATGCCAGCCCAGGCTACTATACCCAGCAAAACTCTCAATTACCATAGATAGAGAAACCAAGATATTCTACGACAAAACCAAATTTACACGATATCTTTCCCAGCATTACAAAGGCTAACGGGGAAAGCTCCAATACAAGGAGGGAAATTATACCTTAGAAAGAGCAAGAAAGTAATCCTCTTCCAACAAATCCAAAAGAAGTTAGCCACACAAAGATAGTTCCACCTCTAATAACAAAAATAACAGGAAACAACAATCACTGTTCCTTCATCTCTTAATATCAATAGACTCAATTCCCCCAATTAAAAGACATAGGCTAATAGACTGGATACATAAACAGGACCCAGCATTTTGCTGTATACAGGAAACCCACCTCAGTGACAAAGACAGACACTACCTTAGAGTAAAAGGCTGGAAAACAACTTTTCAAGCAAATGGTCCTAAGAAATAAGCTGGAGTAGCCATTCTAAAATCTCATAATCAGTTGTTAACTTTGGTTCTAGGGAATACAATGCCCTCTTCTGACCTCTGTGGGCACGGTACAGACATGGTACATTTAACATACACACAGACAAAACACACATAAAATAAAAAGAAAGAAAATGGCACTCTGAAATACTGGGCAAAGTATAAACTAATTCAAACTTTCTCCAAGGTAAATAATCAATAGTATTAAAAACCAAAAATGACATGGTTTGACCCAGTGATTCCACTTCTTAAGTTAAGAAACATGAATTAAAGATATTATTGATCTTGCCTATGTTAATTACAGGGAGCTTTAGACTTACTCTAAATGTGCCAAGTAGGGTAACATTTCTACAATGTAACACCATTCATGCCATTTATTCAGCCTTTCAAACAGCACTATTTACTGGCAATATTTAAACGCTTACAAAATATACCAAGGCAAACATTTTTAGTTAGGCCTTTAATAATTCCCTGTAAAATCACATCCTAAACTATGGTCTCAGGTAGCATCTATTCTTCTGATGGTTTTTTGAGAATCAGCTTTGCTATAAAGGTAAAACTGATAAGCAGAAAAGTACACTTGGCTACACAGTCATCACTATTACCTTGTTTAACCTCCACTAACCATAATACACAATTCTAAAGTCATCTTCTTTTTTAACACTGGACAAAATACAGATTTTTTTAAAAGTAGATTGAAAACAATAGATTCACTCCTATCTTACATTTTAAGCACATACACGAACAAGGGTCTCTAGGTAGCAAAATAATAGGTGCTCATAATTTCTGTGTATTTGTATACTTCTCAAATCTCTTCCATCCACCAAAACTTTTAAGTTTCATTAAATATTTTTTAAATGGGTCAAATTATTTTGAATATATCCAGAGAATTCCTACTTAAATGTAAATGATCTTCCATTATAACTTTTAAAAAATAATATACCTGTCCCCAATGTCCAGAGTTTTCTGTTTCATGTGTACAGGTGCACATGTGTGGGAGTATATATGTGTGTAGAGGCCAGATAATAAAATCGTATGGTTCCCTAAATACCATTCAACTTTTTATTTCTTTGAGACATAGTCTCTCACTGGCCTGGAACTCATAAGTAGGCTAGACTGGCTGACCCAGCAAACATCAAGGATCTTTCTGTCTCTGTTTCCCCACTGCTACTATTACAAGTATGTGCTATGCTGTAGCCAGCTTTTAAAACAGGGGTTTAGGAATTGAACTCAATCTTTCTATAAACACTTAGTACTAACTAAACTACCTGCCTAACTGCCTATTTAAGTTAGTTTTCATTTTAAAGTCATAATATAACTAGGATGACAAATAAGTACAGCCACCTCCATAACTAGTTTAAATGCCTGGAATAGTTTATTGAACAAAATCCTGAAGCTAGCCATGAGACCACTGGGCAAAAGTGATGCTGATGTCTGCTATGAATATGGGAGGAGGTAGTTGTGCCAGCCTTGCTAACTATTTGTTACTGTTACCCTTCCCAAGGTGTACGGAAGCTTTGTGAAGAAGATAGGAGGAGAATTTAGATATCTATGAAGAAAAGTCAGAGTATTACCTTTTAATTTTCTTCTTTTTAGGCAATGAAAGGGAAAAAGACAGAAGGAGAAAATACAGGTGAAGTGAAACAAAGAATTAAAGGGAACCAAAAAAGGCACAGACCAAGGAAGAACAGATCCTCAGACTAGACGAGATAATTCAAAGGAGAAAATAAGCTGTTCTGATCTAAAGATCCTGCAGAATGCAAGAACTCCAGACGGGGAGTAGCTTATGGACTTTGCATGATGGTAGAAGATCAATCAAAACAAGAAACGTTACACTTCAGCAGTTGCTGAGGTCATGTGCCTTCATTTTTGTCTTCAGAGACCTACATTACAGGTCTGAAACAACTAATGTTCCCATGTAGAAATATGGCACTCTAATGGCATTCTAAAGATTTATGTTACTATATACATGTAATAGATTTTAAACAGACGCCATAGATTTTAAAGCTTTTTTTCACCATAGGTTATATTTACTATCTTTAATTTATATTCATTGATAGAAATGAATTGATCTCCAACTAAAGGTCATCAGTTATGCTTCAAATTAAAACTTAACATTAATTCATTGTAGGACTTGAAAGCTCAAAATTAGAAGGAAGTATCATTTCCTATTAGACATTAAATGATATTTATTTGCACTACTTAAAGCACTATGTGCTTTTAAAATGATATTCTCAAAATTACATCATATTAATTCAAGAAGAGGGGAAATTCAGTGGATCAAATACGGAATATTAATATTTCTTGGGGGTAAAAACTGTTCAAGAATATATATGCTTCAGAATAATGCCAATGATACATTAATCTCCACTAAACAATTTTTGTTTTATTTCATGTTTTGATTTTCTGAGATAAGGACCACTATATAGCCCAGGCTAGCCTCAGACTTGGTAATCTTCTTGCCTCGGCTTCAAGAGTGCTGAATCATAGGCTTGTATCACCATTTCTAGCTTCTAAATAGTTTTTTTTCTTTTTTGTAATAATTTTCTACTTTCTCATATCTATAAGCCAAAGTCTCTCTATCACATAGATAAAAATTCATAATCATCTCAAAGGCCTTCTAAAATTAAAGGAAGAAATGATTAGGGGATTATCTCAAAACAACTAGTCTTTGCATTCTTGGTTATGAATTGCAATTGTTAATCAGTTAATAGTAACAAAATCTAAAAACAATGCCTAACACAAGGCAACTGCTAGTAATGCCAAATAAGAACAGCAAATATTATAATACAAATATTAGGTCACACTAGCTAATTAGTAATAAAGCTGAGTTTTAAACTTAGGCACTCTTTTTTGTTTTTCTTTGAGATGGGGTCTCTCTATACAGCTCTGTCTATCCTGGAACTCGCTATGTAGATCAGGGTGGCCTCAAATTCCCAGAGATCTGCTGCTTCTGCCTCCTTATGCTAGGATTACGAGCTGTGTATACTACCTATATAAAAACAGGCACTCTTCATTGAAGTGCTTTCACTCATACGAAAGATCATCTCTGTAGTGCCCTACACTATAAAAGCACATGACTAAAATACAAACAGGATATGAACACAGAATGTGAAAAGGGATATGAAAGTATACCAAAGAATATGACTTTAGCTATAGCTAATGAAGTCCTATCTGTGTATTTATATTAAAAACCAGATTTGGGGATGAGAGGGAGATGGTTCAGTCATTAAAGTGCTTGACACATAAGCATAAAGATCCAAATTCAATCTCCAGAAAAGTCAGGCTTGGTATTTCACACTTGCAATCCCAGCGCCGGGGAGGCAGAGATAGGCAGATCCTTGGAGCTCACTGGACATCTAGTGAGCCCTAGGTCCCAGGTAAGAAACCCTGCCTCAAAAACACAGCGCATAGTTTTTGACCTATGACACTGAAGGATGGCCTCTAACTTTCACACACATACATATATAACAGCACACATGCATTTGTGTACACACACATAAACACACACAAGACAAATATTAAGTGTTAATAGTAATCTTTAAGTGAAAAAATTATAATCATACTTTTTACACACTTTTAGGTATTTCACTAAGTTTGGTATGCTTTTGAACAATCATTTTTAAGATTATTTAAATTCATGGCTATTTAGTGTCTTGTTCATAATAGCACATATTATGGTAGTTAAAAGAAATGAAGTAGGTCTTATAACTAGCAGTGAAAGACAGTCAAGATAGTATTAAAGGAAAAAAGACTGAATGAAGAAATACATATAAAACAAAGGGGGGCAGAACACATAACATAGTCTACTTATGTAAATAGAAAGTTATGTGAATTAAAACTCTCTCTTAGAGACATATTAAGCTGTAGGAGTAATTGCTTTCTCAAGCTGGTAGTAGGAAAGTGAACTTTCAGTTTTTCTTTTACTCTTATTTATAATTGTGTAATAACTGTGCAATTTTTTTTTTAAAGAAAAGTTTAAATGCTCTTTGAGAAGGCTTGGATTATAGTCTGGTCATAAAAACCTAAAGGCCAGATCTGAAGTTTTATCCAAATTCTTCAAGAATGGATAAATGGTCTTTGTTTACTATAGCAGAATTGAATTGGTTACCTTCTTTAAGGCAGTAAACAGAACCCAATAGCAGCCTGTTAATTCTAAGCTTGCAACACTAGGTCCCAAGAATGACTTTTCCAGTAGATGAACTTTTTAAAGCAGAATTTCTATTTTAATCACCGTTATTCCATCAGCAAAATGCCTTCACAGTTAACAGCTATCATCAACATTTTACTTGATATGTATTATATTTGCATAAGGATACATATATTTAATGCACGTAACACAAGAAACAGATGTGGGAAGTTAAGTATTTTACCCATTGTCATACAATGGAGTCTTTTGGCAGTCAGGCTTCAGAGAACATGCACTTATCCACTTGAGATAAACAGGTGAAGCACACATATTCAATAAATGTTTAAAATGAAACAAGAATGAATAGTTTCCACTTGTTTACCTAGTAGATTTTCCACAACAATACACAGATGCCTCATGTTTACTCGGTATTCTGAATATGGACAACTGAGACGCATTTTTAACATAACTTAAAGGATACTAACTTACTTCCCAGGCCTTGGACATATTACACAGCGATGTTTATCAAGAAAATATGTCATCTAGTCTGGTTTTAATAAACAGAAAAAGTATCAAAAAGGTGACAGAAAATTAAAATTCAAGATTAAAAACATAACATGAGAATTCCAAAGCATAAGAACAGTTTTTATGAAAAAATAACCACGGGATACAGAAAAAGACTTTTAAAAGAAAAACAGCAGCCTTTAAAATCCTCTGTATTCTCCTTGCTCACCCAACTGTCCATCAGTTGTTTGATTTGATCACTAGACTACTTAGCACTCGTGCACCCATATTCCCTATTAGATGTTCTTCAAATTCAGTCTCTTGGGACTTTGCCTATAGAAACACGTCCCGATTTTAGAATGGAAAGCAGGAGGTATATCTTTACAGCAACTTGATTACTATCTAAATTTATAAGAAAAGGCCCATAAGAACTAAAACATATCACACAGACTCCAAGTTTCCACCCTTAAACTCTGCTTACATTTACCTGTGTTTTTAGTTGAGCAAACTTATCTTCAGACTATCAGGAAAAGGGCAAATACATAACATTTGTAATTCATCAGTGATAACAGCACCATTAAAGAACACTTAATTTGTCTAATTATGACAGTTCTAAACAACCAAGGACTACAAACATAAGCTATGTTCCACTACTAGCTTTTTTCTCTTAACAAGAAAAATAAAATTTCAAAATGATACCTTAAAATAATCTTTATATTTAGTATTCCAACCAAGTAGGATTTAATAAGAAAACACTAATAAGTGATAATGGAGATGGGCAGAACAACTAAATGGGAACATTTTATTTTATAAAAATGATACCATTTTAACTTCTATCTTAATTGAGGCTTTATTTTCAATAGAACAGGCATATATTAGTTGAAACTAAATATTTCTTTCTGAGACAATTTTAAGAGACCAATTCTTTCTAGATTACTACAAAAATTTCATTCCTATTTTAAAGGTACTTAACATTCTTTTTAAAAGCTTTTACTTACAAACTGTTCTTTGACACTTTGTTCTGTTTGTTTGAAAGTAGCTTCATGTCTATCAATCATCCACAAGCCACTAAAGATACAATCTCTTCAATATATTAGGATGGCTACCACAAAAAAACAAAACAAAACAAAAAAAAACAACAAAAAAAAAAACCAAACAAATATTCTGCCCCCAAAAAACCCCTACAAAGTGCTAGGAAGGCTACAGAGAAATAGTGCACAATTGGTAGGAATATTATTACAAAGGTAGAAACTGCTATGAAAAAAGTATGGAGGTTCCTCAAAAAAACTTATTTGTTGCCTTATAATTTAACAGGACTGACAGGGAGCAGGACCTTGGTGAGATATTTACACATACACACTCAGCAGCACAACAGAAGCAAAGGAGAAGCAACCCAAGTGTCAATGAACAAAGAATATGGCATGGTGATACAACAGAAGTCTTAGAAAGAAGAGAAATTCTAAACACACTTCAACATGAATGAATCATCCGAGGTGAATTCCACAAAAAGGCAAAACCTACCATGATTCCAGTTACATGAGGTATCTATCTAGAGTAGTCAGGTTTATGATTCAGAGAGAATGGTGGCACCAGAGGCTAAAGCTAGTGGGAAGCTGGGAGCTATAAAATGGCCATAGATTCTACTTTGCAAGAAGAAAAAGTTGGTTACATGACAAAATTTGCCGTAGCTAAAATTTACACTTAGAAATGGCTAGAATAGAATAGTTGATGTTGGTTTTTAAAACAACTAAATAAAACATACACAATCACTTAAAACACTAAAGGGAAAAAGTTACAAAGTAATCTTTTTTGATTTCTGTTTTATAATTTTGAATTCTTTATATTACATTTGTCTATAAGACTATGCCTGGCAAACAGATGAGTCTGTTTATTTTTATTGGAGAAAGCATGAACTTTAGTATCAAATTCAATACACATACCAAGTAGTTCATTCTTGATACTTCAAGAGATGAAGACAAAATTGCTATAATTAATTTTTTATGATTAAACATTCTCACTATAATTTTACCCAAAACACTGAGCAATGAAAACACTGGTTTGTTAAATTCTTTTTCAAACCCTTCAGAGTCAAGAAGAAAATATGCAATAAATACTTATACCACAGCAGGAGATGGCTAGGTAAAACCTACCCATTGCTGTCTAGTCCCAAAAGGAGGGGAGCTGAAACAAAGTAACTTTTTTCTTGTAAGTTAAAATCAGTTTCTTGGTAGGAAGGTAGTTCAACCCCATTGCTATATTTAGGTTACTTTCTCCTGATGAGGAGATGGACCTTTGTTAACAATCTTAGATTTAAAAAAAAAAAAAAAAAAAAAATCTGACCAACACAAGTTCAAAACCTGGCCTTGAGATAGGGCCAATAGTCTTAACTATAGAGGAAGACATAAGCAAAGCACCATTTTGCTGTTAAATTCCTGAAGAAACTAGTATTTATATTTGTCTACTCAAAAGGTGAGCATCAGGACAAGAAGAAAAAGAAGTTACTACCAGTTCTAAAACTACATTCCCTTAGGTCTCTCTTGCTAGAGTGAATAGCATGACTAGTATATATTTATGACTAGAGCCCTGGGTAGATTCAAAATGACCTATTTAGGGAGGAAACACTGGGATGGGGAACTGTGATGAGGTGCCTAGAGTCTGTCATATGCTTAAACAACTGATGCTAGATGCCATGGTCCAAGGACAGGGCTTCAGCAGGAAAGAAACTTTTTCAGCCTTTGATTTCAGAGCCAGTCTTCTTATTTTTTTAATATAAGAAAAAAAAATGCATGAAGGCACAGAAGAATGGTTTGAAGGTTATGAAAAGTCTTAACTATAACTTTAACAGTTAAAACCTATTTTCAAGTATATAAAATGTTACAAAGCCTCCCATTCTATGTGCTGTATTAAGGGCTTTAAATGCAGTATCTTATTTTCAGAAGGGTGGTATTATCCTCTTGGGGGGCATACAATCCACAAGGATTCAGTAACTTGCCAACAATCACAAGTGGAAAGGCTTGGGACTCCAACTTGTGGGAATCTATCTGTCCCCAAATTCCTACTCTCTAAATCAGTAGAACTACTGATTCCTCAAACAAAGGGGAAAGCTAAATTGTAATAAAAATTTTATTAATAAATGAATTTCTTGATTCTTAATGATCAAAGCTAAAAAGGGAAATTAAGAAATGTCTTTAAGAGATTTTACTTAAAAAAAAAAAAAGGCAAAATAACAAAAAGAAAGGGGCTGGGGATTTAGCTCAGTGGTAGAGTGCTTTAGGCAAGGGCAAGGCCCTGGGTTCAGTCCTCAGCTCTGGGGGGAAAAAAATAGACAAAAAATTTTACATTAGTGGCCCAACAACTTTTTTTTTTTTTTTTTAAACTTTGAAAAGTTCAGCTAGAAACAGAATGAGCGTGACATTCTTTTGAAATCTAAGAGTCTATATACATACTAGGTCAATCAAGTTCAGCCCCAACAGCACATACCTTCTGTTAAATCTATTAAGCATTCTCTGTTCTGTTTGCTTCCAAATCTTCAAAGTTTGAGTTTTCTATACTCTCTATTAAAAAAGCAAAATCCTTTCCCCCATGTTCACTTTGGAGGCTCATTTAAGATGGAATAATTGGAGAAAGTAAATTTTTACCTCTCCATCTTTCAACTAAATTATGATTACAAAAAGACGTATTTAATAAATGGCACCTAAGGGTTGTTAAGTGACCCATCACTCATGTTTATTATCTTTTAGTGATATTAAGAACCTCTATATTAAGAAATATAATCCCATCTGATCTAAAGCTGCTAACATCTCAAACGAGAAAAATTAAATTAACAGATGGCTCTGAGGAAAACCTAAAAGCCATTCAGAACTGGGCCTGATGCACAACTAACTGATTATCTACTATAAAACTACTTTTGATTTAAAATTAAAAAAAATCAGCGTATATTAAAGAGGATTGGTGTATAACTTGGTGTACTGTATCAATATAATTCAGCATTTAATAAGGACAGTAAGTACAAAATGGCAATCTGCCTAGAGTTTAGAGAATAGCAGCCCATCATTTCATCAAAAGCATTGTAGTCACTTCTGCAAAATTAATTGCAACTAATTCTGGTAACTCGTGGAGTTAAGTCTAGACTTGCACGCTCACTTTAAAACATTTTCAAAGTGCTTCCTTTGGTGCATACAAACTAAGACCTGGACCTTCTATGGAATGAAGACCAAGACAAGGAAGGGATGTACAGAACATCAAGAAAATGTGTAAATGTATCTCTTCTGTTGATATGGATAAAGGGAATTAATCTCTTCCAGAAGACTGGAAGGACTTACCAGTAAATTAAGCCAGCCTTGTAACCACAGCTCTTACTACAAACCTCCAACCCTTAAACTGATTTTTCTCAAGGTTAAAATATCGAAGTAGACAAAATTGTGTGCTGGCGGTAGGGATCGATCTTACCACTACTAGCTGCGCTCATAATTCCATAATGTTCTCCTTAGACTCAAACCACAAGATGTTTCATAAACTTATATTGAATTCTCACAGATTTCTCACTTCGGATGTATGTTTTTTGGATACAATTCTTTTCAGGTGTTCCAATAAATTTGCAACATTTTAACTGATGGTTTTCATTTGCTTTCATTATATACACGTCGTCCCCCCCCCCCCCCCCACACCTCATTGAATTATCGGCCTAAGTTTAAGCAAAAGTATCAGTAAGTTATTTTCAGGAGTGAACGAGGCATATACATATTCATACATAGCGTCTGAGAGCTCCTGACAGATGATGCAAACACAAGTTTGTAGAAATTACAAGTTGTTTAAAATGATGCCATTTTCCTAAATTCCCGTTACTGTGATGGAGGCAAGTTTTTCCAGGTTGCAACAAAACCTGCACGTGCAAACTAGAAAGTTAGCATCTTCGGGCCCCCCGAAGAAACTCCCTAACGTACAAAGACAGCGGCGGCCGCGGCGCAGCGAGGCGGCTCGAGGGAGCCCCGGGTCGGCCTCAGAGGGCCTCGACCCCAGGAAGCTAGCAGCGCGCACAGGGTCCGCCCGGGGCCGGGTGCTCGCGGCTAACGCGGAGGACTCGGGCGGGAAGGCGCGGGAGCGAGGGGCGTACTCGGAGCGGGCCGGCTTGGCCGGATGGGCGCGCGGGGCAGGCTGGGCTGCGAAGGCGCGGGGCGGGTGTCCGGGGCGGAGACCCCAGCCCCGCCGAGCGCTGGGCCCGCGACTCCCACCCCCCGCGCCAAGATGGCGACGTGGACCGCGGGGGAGCCCGGCGCGTGAGGCTCGGGGGGGACGGAAGGGGAGCGGAGACAAAAAGAGGCCAGCCCACGGAACGCGGCGGCCCGGCTTACTTTTTCTTCTCGTTCTCGCCGCCGGCGCCCTCCATGGCGAAGCGGTGCCCGCGGTGTCTTCCCGGCCGGCGGCCCCCGGGCTCGCTCCGGCCTAAGCGCCGGCTCTGTCCGCACGCGCAGAGAAAGGAGCAAGTCCAGAGGCGGGGTGCGAGGCGGGACGCCCCCCGGGACGGCGAGGCGGGTGCTGCAGGCTGCGCTCGCCGGGCTCCGGCTCGGGGTCCCAGTTGCTCCTCCGGCTGGCTTGTCAAGGCCTGGCCAGACACTGCTCGCGACGGCAGCAAGGACAGTCCTCGCGTCCCCTCAGACGAGGAGGCTCTGTGCACTGAGGCGCTGAGGCAGCGGCAGGGGGCGGGCAAGGGCGGAGGCGCGCTTGGGCGCGCGGCGAGGGGAGGGGACCGGAGGAGTGCGCGCGCCCGCTAAGCCCGACGCGCGCGCCCGCGGGCCCGCCTCACCTGAGCGGAGGCGGGTTCCCCGAGAGCCAATGGTGAAGGACGCAGGCGGCCAGGCCCCACCCCAGCCCACGTTGCTCTCCGCCAATCAGGAGGAGGTCAGCTGAGCCCCAGCTGGGAAGAGCTGCCCCGTTCACGTGCTTGTCTGTGTGCAGCAAGGGAGGGAAGAGAAAGGGGAGACCGACGGGTGAGGCTGACTCTGCGCCTTCAATGGAAAGCTGCGTCTGGCTTTGGGAGGCGCTGCTGGAGCGAGTGGGCTGCCAAGCCTGGGTCCGAGTCTGGCGTACCCCGCCCCGCTCTCTGTGGAGTTATCTGAGAGTACTCGCCCACTCCTTAGCTGCGTGGCTGGACCCGGTCGCTGCCCATCCCGCCCGAGTTTCCAGTCGCAAAAAAGCCAACTTTGCGTTCTGGCAGCCAGCCCCTGTTGTTAGAGTGGGGTGCCTCCTTCCCAGGTGACCGGACGCAGATCAGTCTCTGCTCTCTGCCACAGAACAAGGAAAGTCTCCAAGTCAGTCAGATTTTCTGGGCCAAAGTTTGACTACGGAGCAAATGCAGATACAAATATAAAACAAAGCCCTCTTGCAAAACCTCTCAAGGGGAGTGAGGTTGCAAGGCCATTTTAAAATAAAACTATCTTAAGCATTTACAAATAAAAAAACGGCTTCAACAAGTGAGAGCACAAGCCTGAATTTGAGTGCCAGGACAGGAAAAGGCATTGAGTAGATTTATTTTGCTTTCATGTTGCTTTTTTAAAAGACAAAGATAATCTTAAATGGATGCAGAAAAGTGCAAGAATTGTTTGAGACTAAGTTTGCTTCGCTGTTTAGCCTGAAAGAAGGAAGAATGAGCCCTCTAACCTACAGACTTTGACAGAGGACTGCCTGCTATGCTGGGAGCTATGAATTAAAGCGATCACTTTTGGTCGGTCTTTGGAAGCATAAATGTTAGGTCTGTAGATATGGTGGTTGTTTGTTTTTAACGTATTCCAAGCCCAACAAAGGAACACTGCATATACGCGCACGCACGCACGCAGACACACATACACTGGAGAAACACACAGCTGAGTTTGAATCTGGGGGTCTCTGAAACTGACCTGATACTAGACTGTTTAATATCTCTTCTTTGCCTTGTTAGTACATTGTTACAATCTAACTTTGGGTTGTATAATAATGTAGATATCTGTGGTACATTTAAATTGCATTCAAATCCAAAAACAATGCCCTCTATAACTACACAGAATGTCCAGGTCTAATATGACAATAAACAATGCATAAACATCTCAATAGACCCATAAAGATATGATTACTGCTGGAGATTTAGCTCAGAAGTAGAGCCGTGGTCTGGCATGCACAAGGCGCTGGCTTCAAAAAAAAAAAAAAAAAAAAAGCTAAGACTATTTAAATTGATTTGAACACTAATTTTTTTTTTTTTTTGAAATCTAGAACATACCTCTGCAAGAGCTATAGGCTATATATAAAAAGAGTAAAAGACCAAAAATAATTACTTTTGGTTTGTTTTGTTTTTAATCGTGGACATTTTTTTTTTTTTAGTGTAACACTGAAAATCCAGTGTTAAGAACAATGACTGCAGAATTCAGAGTGAGCTTAGTTATAAGCAGCAGTGCTCACAATCGTTTACCCTCTCTTGCCTCAGCTTACTCACTTGTGAAATGGAGAAGATGGCACTTATGCTCCAGCACTAGGGATGATTATAACATACGGAAAGCACTTGAGATCACAGAGGGCACTAGGAAGCCATCATTAAATGCTGGGGGTCTTGTTCTTACTATCCCCAAATTCATGCTAGTGGCAATTCGTCGGGCTTCTGCAGATTGACCGGTTTCAGCTGTTCAAAAATGCCCATTGGTTAGTGTAAATGCTTAGAGACTCCCCCTTGTCCTGACATTGTAACTTCCCCGAATGTTTGCATCCCTGTAAATGAGGGCTGTTGCTGAAAACACCAATCATTTCTTTTCTTATAACTTAAGCAGTTCTCTCTGGCCAGGGATCACAGCTTTAGAATACAATGTTCTTGGGATAAAAATATGAGCATCGTGTAATTGCAGGTCTAACTCACTTAAAAGGTTTTTTAAAAAAATCATTGGAAAAGTTTAAACAGAATGATAATTCAGCAAACAAGATATCTTAAAATATGTATTACAATTTCTTCAAGCTTCCATTTCCCTTTGTAACAATTTACAAAATATGATATTTCGTGCATGGCTATTAAGTAGATACAACCATGGAGAACAGTAATATTTAACTAAGTAGTTAAGTTACAAAAGTGCCAAATACTATCTCCTAATTCAGATAATTCTGCTAATAGAACCCTAAAAGGCAAATTTTCTCATTGAATAAAATTAAAATCGCTCCTTTTATGAGCTACCTATTAACACATGCATTTCTGTTGCTACCAAATAAGTACATCTGTGTGAGCAGTCTTCTTTCCTCATTTCATAATCTGCACAACTGTCCAAGGTCCACTCCAACTCACTTTGCAGACCTTACTGCAGAGTTTTAAAAAGCATTGCAAAATGCATTGACCTTTGACCCAATTGCAGTGACTCACCAAGGAGTCTGGGTAAAACTTGAATTTAAATTACTACAAAAAATATGGAGCAATGAGCCTCCTGAAAATTAAACATACCAAGAGCACACAGTTTAAATAACATCAAACTGTGCAGGGAAGATGAGTGTTAAAAAGTGACTCCGGGCTTAGTATTTGCATCTGCTGTTACTGTTCCTTTTCCTCCACCTCTTCCTCTTCCCCGCCTCTTCTCCTCCTCCCCCTCCTCCCCTCCCTCCTCCTCTCCCTCTTCCTCTTCTCCTTTTTCTTTGTATATTTGTAACAATAGCAATGATAAAAGCATATAATTTGGGAGGAATGTGTTTAGCAAGTAGAGGGATTAAACATATTTTTTTCTTAACAGGAATCAAAACAAAGTAAAGATGTATATTGTCTGAGTTTATGCAAAATACAAATAGAAAATTTGAAAGTAGCACTTTCTCATTCAGAAAGTGACACACCCACAGAGGTCAGAGGGAAACAGCAATTCCAGCCAGTTCTATCCTCACACCTAGAAAAAGAGAGATACTCAGAGCAACAACACAACTGAGACCCAATCCACAGGACTACAGAATGCTACCCTACCCCCTCACCTTATCACCACACCGGAGTGCCTGCCAATATAATAGCAGAACATTACACCTAAAAGAACTCAAGCCTCTGGCTCTATTGTAGGAGCGTTTAGGGACACCTAAAGACAACATGGCAAACAAAAATATAGACAATAGAGGAAATTTTAGCCTCCAATTGCTTCAGCAAATAATAATAGCCTAACTCTTAGTCATACTGAAACCATATGCTATATGGGCCTGAACACTGAATTCCTCATACAGCTCATCTGTTTTCAAATAAGAAGTGCCAAGGCAAGATACAGGAGGAGGGGAAGAGAGGAGGGGGTTGGACAGATAGCTCAGTTGGTCAGCTGCTTATGGCTCAAGCATGGGGATTTGTGTTCAATCCCACAAACCATGCAGAGAGTAACATGTTTCTGTAATCCCAATGCTGGGAAGATGGAGACAGCAGGAGTCTTGGGGTTCACTGGCTAGTGAGAGTATGTCTAGCCAAATTGGTGAGAGACCCTGTCTCAAAAAAAAAAAAAAAGGTGTAAGTGCCTGAGGAAGACACCTGATGCCAACCTCATGGTTTCCACAAGCACATGCATACCCATGCATGTATATCCTCTTATATATGTGCTCGCTCTCTCTCCCTCCCTCTCTCTCTCTCCCTCTCTCTCTCCCTCTCCCTCTTTCTCTCTCTCTCTCACACACACACACACACACACACACACCAGTCATGGTTTGAAATGATAAGCCAACAACCACCAGAATCGGGCTTAAATGCAGAAGAGACCAGGCATTTAAAATAGTCAGTTAACACATTAAGAGGTGTGCTGGGAGATATGGACTGTGGGTAACAACAAATGAGTGATGCAGGTACAGTACACAAGGCTCAAGGGAAACGGCAAGTCCTGGACATGAAAACAGAATGCTCGTGTTGGACTCATCAGTGGACTGGTCCCAGCAGAGAAGCAAAGCATGAGCTGAAAAATATGTGAATACAAACGCTGAGAATTGAAATACCATGCAAAAAGAGGGGAGGGGCAATAATTCCTAACAACTGGGCGTAGGATAGTGACAAAAGATGAAACCAAGCTGTAACAGGAGAAGGGGGAATACCGGAAAACCAATAGCTCAGGATTTTCAAAAATTACTGATAAAAATCAAGGCATAGATGCTGGGATTTCAGAGAAATCAACAACAACAACAACAATAAAACTTGGCATCCAGGAATAGTGTATTTAAACTGGAGAATCAAAGAAGACAAGCTGGAAAGAAAAGTCGGAATAAAGAGATGAAGAGGACATATCTTATACAAAAACAAAGATGAGAGTTGCATCAACCTTTTTGTCAAAGCCATTCTAGCAAGAAGACAGAAGGATGGAATATTTAAAAGGTCTGAAGAAGAAAAGACCCTCACTCCCACCAATCTAAAATCTTATACTTGGCGAAATTATCGGTCAGAAGAGTAGAAAAGTCAAAGTGTCCTCCTTCCTTCAAAGCAAAGTCAGATCGACTCTCTCAGGCAGCAGAACTGAAGCAAGTCTCTGCCAGCACCTGCCTGTAGGAAACACCGAGAGATCTTGAAAATTGCATAGATCCGAAAACTGAAACCTTGTTAAAAAAAAAAAAAAACACAGAAGGAGGCGAGTAAAGGAAACAAAAACACCTTATTCTTGCTTACCTTTAATTGCTCTAGCACGTTAACAGTTTGCCTAGAAAACTGGCAGAGAAAATGTGTTCTGGCTTCTTGCTCGCGGGAGAGAGTAACCGACACCACTGTGGAAATGGATGGATGGGAGGAACGAGAAACTGGTGTAAGTCACTTGCATCACCAGTGAGGCGAGATCATATTTGGAAGGGGACTTGGATTAGTCATAAACGTATGTTGCAAACTCCAAGGCAACCACGAAAGTTTTTAAAGTAGAATGCTGGACTGGGGAGATGCTCAGTGTGGTGATTCTCAACCTGTGGGTCGAGACCCCCACCCCCAAACCTCTGCTTTCAAAAAACTGTTCACATTATGGTTTATAACAGTAGCAAACTTAAAGTTATGAAGTAGCAATGAGAGTAGTTTTGTGGTGGGGGTCACCACCGCATGAGGAACTGTATTAAAGGCTTGAAGCATTAGGAGGGTTGGGAAACTTTAGCTTTTAGTGGATTAAGTGCTTGCCATTCAAGCAAGAGTTTGGATCCCCAGAACCCATGTAACAGCCAGGCCAGGTGAGGTGAGCAACTCCCATAACCTCAGTGCTAGGGAAGCCTGGATAAGTGAATCCTGGAGTCTCTCTGGCTTACTAGCCAGACGGAGAGAGCTCTAGATTCAGTGAGCGTCCCTGTCTCGAAATATAAATAAATAAATAAATAAATAAATAAATAAATAAATAAATAAATAAGTGAAGAGTAGTAGAAAAAGATTCTTTGTGTCAACCTCTGGCCTCTACACATGGATGCATTCATGAGTACAGACACACACACACACACAATGACCCACACTTACAAACATACATATACAAACACACTAACTCACATATACATACATACATACACATACACACACACACACACACACACACACACACACACACACACACACACAAATACATACACATACACCACACTCTCGAACAGGCATACACATAAAGACTCCTGAAACAGATTAGCTACTATAACAAGGTTGCAGGATAGTTAATGTGTGAATCAATCTCTTCCATGCATAGAAAGATAAGCAACTAGAAGGGAATTTGAAACTGTATCATTTACACTAGCACAGAAAAGGAGCTAGACTTGAAAATAAACAGAACAAAGTCTGCATATGACTTACAGGAGGCAAACTGTAAAACTCTGCTGTTGAGTAAGCACAAAGGAAACGTAAAGAACCGGTCCAGGGCTTCACATTGGTGGGTAGGCAACCATTCAACCCAACTGGTCTGTGGACTCGATGCAGCTCAGTAAAGCCTTCAACAACTTTTTGTGGCTATCACTAAACTAGTCCTTAAATCAATACAGTAAGGTAGAGACCAGAACAGAGACTCCAGGAGAAAAACAAATTCAAAAGGGTGACACCCCCCCCACCTGACCACAACTTCCTATAAAACTGGAGTAATCGAGACAGTGTGGTGTTGGCAAGGAATAAACAAATCGACCTCCAAGACTTGACAGCCCAGAAACAGACTCACAGGAAGCAGCCACCCCATCTTTGACAAGGGAGCCAAGATCACTCAGCAGGGTTTGGGGTGTGGAGGGAGAAAGGGAGTTTGTGGCAGTCTGCACTTTCTGTTCAATTTGTGGGTAAACTTACATTTTCCCTAAGAAATAAAGTACAATGGCTAAAAGGAAAAAGAGAGAGATTATTTCACTGCCAGGTGTTCACATCTTGATGAATAAAGCAGAAGGTTTAAATTTGTAGAGATGAGGCCCGATAAAGGGTTTCTTTGACTAGAGATGAAAGTGATACTCAGATACTCTTCTGACATCACAGTCAGCTGGTCATTCTCAAAAGCCACAACTCAAGAAGATTCTAGAAAGAAAAGACATGAGAGAAAGAGACTTGAGTCTCATTTTTGAAAATCAGTGGTAACTTCTCTCCTGACCTAGACCCTTGCAAGGTTTCACCATATTTCTTCACTCATGAATTAAATTTTGAATTAAGTTCACCTATCTCAAAAGTAAATGACGCCACTGTCTCTAAGAAGCACGTGAATGAACAGCAGGAATGTTTGTGAAAAAAAATCATGCCTTCCCTACCTCCAGTCCTCTGACACACACCACACCAACATGTAAACTTAGATCACAGCCTTCTATCTTTCCAGTAAGGATCCATTCTATTATAGTCAAACAGAAATTTAGTTTAATCTGCATGCTTGTATGTCGTTTGAGAATTTCTAAGAAGCCAGAACACTTTTTCATCTTGGCAGTTCTATAATTTAGGATTGGTACCAGATGCATAAATGCATTTTTTTTTTTTTGCATTCTAAATCGAGGCTATGCATTTTACCCAGCTTTCTCAGAAAGGCTCCCAGTGAGGTCGGGATTCTGATGGTCATATTATGCATCAGGAGTTAGTGATTAGACAGGTAAGAGAACTAAGTTAAGAACTAAGGAGCAGGGGAAATGGGGTTCTGGATCATGCCACCCCTTTGCCGCTCAAGCTACTGTGATACTTGTATTGGGGAAGCTCAAGGCGCTGGTATATGGGGGTGTGCTCTGTGCTCTAAAGCAGTTTATCAGCTATTCAGCAACACCGAGACAGCAGTATGTATTCCTTTTTTTTTTTTTTTTTTTTTTGGTTTTTCGAGACAGGGTTTCTCTGTGTAGCCCTGGCTGTCCTGGAACTCACTCTGTAGACCAGGTTGGCCTCGAACTCAGAAATCCACCTGCCCCTGCCTCCCAAGTGCTGGGATTAAAGGCGTGCGCCACCACTGCCCGGCAGCAGTATGTATTCCTAAGTGTGGTGTGCATGTGGCTGAAGGCATTCCAAGTACAGAAAATGAGCAAATACTTTCAGAAAAGTTCTCCTGATCTCTCTAGCTGGTGTGCCTAACTCATGACACCAACTCTGCCCAACATAAACTCTCTTTAAAAAAAAAAAGATTTATTTTATTTTTATTTAGATGTGTGTTTTTATCTCTCTGTGTGTCTGTCTGTCTCTCTCTTTCTCTCCCTCTCTCTCTCTCTCTCTCTCTCTCTCTCTCTCTCTCTGTGTGTGTGTGTGTGTGACAGTGTACATGTTGAAATCAGATGATACCTTCAGGTATTTGTCTTCGCCATCCACCTTGTTTGAGACACTTGGTTGGTTGCTACCATCTGCCAGACTAGCTGACCTGCATGTTTCCGCAGATTCTCCTATTTCTGCCTCCCACCTGGCTGTAAGCACTCGAAGATTATGGACATACAGTACCATATCAGGCTTTACATGAGTCCTAAGGACTTGAACCCACATCTTTACGCTTGTCTGGCAGCCACTTTACCCACTGAGCCATCTGCCCCGCACATGAAAGATTATTTTTCATTGCAAGCCATGGTTTTCTGCTCACTCACATGGAGATTATTTATCTTCACAAAACATTCTCTTAATCAGACACAATACCTGAGCGTATGTTGGTAGCAGCAGGAGGCCGCACAAGGTTATGCCAGGACCACATGTGTGTCTGTACATTGTGTGCAGATAATTTGCATATTTATGTTTATTTACATTTCTTTTCACTCTGAACGGAGCCATGCATGGAGTCTTGTTTAGTTTGTACTTCATAAGGTTTGTTAGGTTTTAAATTTCAAATAAGATTTATATGTGTTTACGGCAGTATGTGATAAATTAGGTCATTGCTTACATTTTTACTTATATACTCACAACATACCTTTTGCTTAATTTCTTTAATGTCTGTGCGGTCTATACGTTTTTTCAAATTGTCATGTATCTCACCAGAAAACATATACATACAAGTTTATCTGTATATTCAGGCCTGTGTTGTTCAAGGTGGGTAGTAATTGTAAGCTGGTCATTCTGTTAGTCTGTATTTCCTGCTCTTTATGTCAAATGGTAAGACAGTATACATCATCCACCTGGTGAATTTATTACACAATGACATTGTTGGGCATTATTTCTTATAAGTTCATATACAAAGGCAATTTTTTAATATCAGGTTTCATGTAACTTAGGCTAGCCTCAGCTACTGCTTTTCTCATCTCTCCCTGCCAAAAATTAGGAACACATCGTACACCACCACACCTGGCCTGTGATGAAGCAGAATGTGAAATCACAAGATTTTTACAGTTAATGTCAAGCCTTGATATTTATGATTAATGATAATTTGATCTCAAATCAAACTACATTCCTCTAACTAGACTGAACAAAAAAAAAAAAAAACCCTGTTTTTACAGAGAGAAAAAGCTGATACAATTTTCTCTAGGCAAGCCATATTAATTTTCTTGTGTAGTTGTATAAGCTTTCATCCTGAAATGGATTACAAATAGAGAGAATTGCTTCCCTAGTTTAAAAATTAGCTTTTACTTTCCTTAGTCTTTGCTTAGTATAGAGATAAGACTCCGAGTTTACATCATACATAATTTCTCAGCTGCAAGAATGCTAAGTCCGTCCATGGCAGATGATTAACAATTTCATAATCCTATATGAATCAGCTTAAATTTTATCTGATTTTTTTAATCACAGTGAAATCGTGAAAGGTATATTACCACTCTCTGAATTATTTTTTAAATTTATTTTCATTTTATATATCTAGGTGTTGTCTGTATGTATGTCTGTGCATCTTGTGCGTGCCTGGTGCCTGTGGAGGCAGGAAGAGAGTGTCGAACCCCTGGGACTGGAGTTACAGGTTGTAATTCACCTTATGGGTTTTAGGAATGGAACCCAGTGCTTTTAACCACTAAGCCATCTTTCCAGCACTCCGCTTTAAGGCTTCTATAATGTAGGAGGAGTTTTAAGACTGCATCTGCTGGAATTTGAGGATGTTTTGGATGTTATTTGAAGCAAAAGTTTAAACTTGTTCCTGTCTCTAGAGGAGAATCATCTTCAAGCATTGTACATGGTCTGCTGAACATCTGGCCAGACACTTCTAAAGCAGAGGCTCTTGTTGGATGGTGAATACTCCAGGAGTTTTGTGGTTTTTTTTTTTTTTTTTTTTTTATCCAACTCTGTCTCCACAGTACAAGGAAAGCCTCTGTCTCGTCTGTCTGTCTGTCTGTCTGTCTGTCTGTCTGTCTCCCTCTTTCTGTGTGTATCTGTCTGTCTCTGTCTGTCTCTCTGCTTTTCTCCCCTCCCTTCCTCTCCTCTTCATGTCATAAGTCAGTAAGTCCATTTAATGAAAGGTGAGTGAGAAAAGTTTCAGAATGAGTCTTAAGATGGAAGTGCTCCCTTTAATAAGCTATTTGGGTGACATCATCACTCTCCCCAAAACAACTGTGGTTTCCACCAGGGGAAAAATACTACTCAAACATTGAAAATGCCACTGAATAAAATACTTTAAAATAGCTTTCCTCTAGATGTTAATTTCCACTGGAAGTTGCATCTTTTTATTTTTTCAAGTCATCTCAGATTTTAAAAATAAGCATTTAGAGTAAAGCTTGTAACAGAATAATTAAAGCAGACATGAAACAGGAATCTTATATTGCTTAATATTTATCTTAGCTTGGTTTTCTTTCCACGTGCTCTGAGCCATTGGCAATTCATATTTTCCAAATGTTGTGTGGACAATGTTTCTCTTTGATTTTCTTTCTTTTTTTTTTTTTTTTCTGGTGGGTAATGCAGAACCATTAGCTGTTTGGCTCTTTCATTGGAAACTTATAAAGTTTCCTATGGTTAAGTGTGTCAGAACTTGCCTGTGAAGAACCAGAGTCAGTCACAAGAACCTGATTAATTTTATACCAGGACTTGCTAGGACAGGTTGGTTCCTCCAGTGTAAGTAGCTATCCTGGGGAAGCCACTTCTCTGAAGAGTTATCTTATAATCAGAGATAATAATATTAAGCCTATGCCATGTACCAAACTTGGGGGTGGATCTTGAGAATCATAGATACTTCCTGCAGCTCTCTTTTCCCACACTTTTTAAATTCTGACTTCAGCTCCACACCTCACCTTTGCTCTACTCTTCTGAGACTGTCGGTGACTAATGGAAGACTGTCCTGTGATTATCAATGTTTCTTGGCTTTGTTTTGCACTTGGAAGGTCAAGTCTGATCCCTTGAACTGAGTCACCCTTCCATCCCCTTCATGTCACCAGGCAGCAGGACTTCTCTAGTCATCTCTATGTCATATTTCTCTAAGTCCTGTCCTGTATCCCATTAACAAGGTCTGTCATAGCTAGGTTCAGGGCCAAGTGTCTGCCTCAAGGTCTGGCTGAAGCACTTCCTTGAGACTTGCTCCTGGAGCAAAGACAATTTCAGAGTGTAGTTAACCGAGGGCCTGCAGGGAAAGGGAGCTGACAAGAATATGTAGCTAGAAAATAGAAAAACATCGAAAACCACTGTAACATCGGTGCTGTGGCAGATCAGTGTGTGCACACCTCAAGACACACCTAAATAAATGTCAGACTCACATAAAGGAACAACTAATTTACTGTATATCAATAATGCCTCTATTAAGTTAATCAGCAGTGACTGGGTCATGAAGAGCCATGCCTATTCTTGAGCATTTCTCTAATCTCTGTTCTTTTCTTGGATGTGCCCCCATCTGGCTACATTTCATCTGTCAGTTGGTTGGTGACACAGACCATGTCTAACCCATGGCCTTTACTTGGAAATGTGAAGCTTGCATATTACTTCAGGATAGAGGAAAAAAAAAAAAAACCAGGCATTTCTAACTGCGGGTATACACTGTTCAGACAACTGTTGGTTGTGAGCCCTGTAAGCAAGCTTCAGAGAACAGGTTACATTTACTACCTATAATCTTGCAATTTTATGTCTACTGTTGCAATGGGCCATAAGCTCTGTTATGCAGTGATGTGTCGGTATGGTTGTCTCTATCTCCAGTTTCCCGAAGAGTGCCTTACGGAGAAAGAGGTCAATTGTGTTGCTGTTGTAAAAAATGGGCTCTGTGAACATTGTAGAAGCTCACAGAATGAGAGATGGTAAACGAATGTCGTAGTTTCCTTGCAAACTGAGTGAGTGAGCGTGTTGGAGGAGTATTGGTGTAGATAATCCCAGAACTCAAGAGAGAGTGTCTTGGAGAACACTTCTGTGACGTAGGGAAGTGAGCACTTGTGTGGACCAGAAACTTGTGTCCTGCGACCCCAATCTAAATGATCCTTCCTCCTTTGGGGCTCGTTCTCTTCAGTTGAAAAAAAATCAGGGAGTTGAGCTAAGTCATCACAGAGTCCCTTAAAATGAATCACTTTTAAAACTTTTAGTTGTGGGTTAAAGGTGGTGACTCGGTGGTGGGACACTTGTGCAGCGAGGATGAGCTCTGGGCCCGATCCCAAGTACCACCAAATAAATGAATAAAGCAATACATAGATACAATAATCCCACATAGTCCTTAGAGACATAGACTCAGAAACACACAGCAAAGGTTAGAACTGAACAGGCAGACAAGATTAATCTGGTTAACACTACAAAATTCCAAACCTTTCATATGGGATCAAAATATTGGATATTTTCAAAATTCTTTTCCATGTATCACCCTGTTTGGTTTTCAAAGTAGCCTTGATGCGATGTTTAATAGAGTGCACTGAGAAGTCAGACCACAGAGTGAAAACACGTGGGAGAAGAGGGGTCGTAGGAGACTGGGTCTTCAGACTGTTAGTTACAGTTTGTCTCCTCTTCCAGACAGACACACATCATCTTTTCCAAGGGTCACGGGAGCGTAATGATGCGACCTAAGTAGGTGAACGCTGAGATTCTGATACAGCTACGGACGGACACAGGCGACTTCTTTCTTGCCTGAATTCACTTGCACCTGGTCCATTTAATTTGAGTTATACAGACACTGATATGCTTTCAGGGAAAAATAATTGGGATAATGCTAATGATCATATTTCAGGCATATATAGGTCCCTATAGGCTAAGAAGAGCTCAGGAGGAGCTGACTCTCAAGGCGACTTACCCTACAGGGAAAAGTCTTGGTATAATAGGATGCAGATACAAAAACGAAGGAGGTGAGCAGAGTAATTCTGTTTTGTTTTTAAACGCATTAGGGCTTAAGCTGTCTTGCTGGGGTGCTCTCCAGTGCGATAAGATGCAGAGTGGATATGACTGTTTCCTTTCTCACTTTTTAGTCAGTACTGCTGAGTACTTGCAATGGGGCAAAGACCATGAGTAGTGCGTGACAGTGTATGGCAAGAAACTGTATTTGATGTAGAATATTTTAAATGTGACAGCATTTTAAAATTTACTATTTTATTATTTTATTTTATTTTATTTTATTTTATTTTATTATTTTTTGAGAAGTTGTCTAATTATGGAGATCAGGCTGACCTGGAATTTGCCATAGCATAGCCCTCATGCTTTGGCTGGGATTACAGGAGTGAGCCACCCTGCCTAGGTCAAGCAACAGTGGAACCTCTCTCCAGCTGATATTTAATTTAGCAGAGCCCCTGCATGGCAGCAGCCAGGCATCGTTAGGGAAGTGAATGTCCTAGACTAGCAAACTAATGCAGATGGGATACTCCTGGGGTTCTCAAGAATACTTTGGAGAATTGAAATTCCAGACTAAGCAGAAGGGGGCAATTCTACTACTATAATACAGCCCTGGGTTATAAGACAGTGAGTGTTGTTTTCTGAATATGGGTGTTATTTAAGCCTTATCACTCCAGCATGCTTTCTGACTGGAAATTCCTAACCAATATGACTCATCAGCTTTCTCTAGTTTCTGCATAGCATGAAATATTTTTTCATCCAAATATTTGGACAGTTTTCTGGTGAAGGGTGCTAAGATGAACCTTGTCAAAATTAGTTTTGCTTAAGTACTCCACCAGTGGATAAAAATGCAATCATAACCATAAATGATATTGTGTGCTTGCTTGTTCCCTCTGCTAAACCTGCATTTTTTCTTCATTGCCTAAACAATGAATTACCATATCAAAATTTTTACAAATCTTGCTGCCAGAAGGTTTCATGAAATTATCTGACTTCTGTATGTAGGAAAAGGATTGATAGGAAAAGAATTCCTATCAACACTGCATTTTCTATAAAAGCAGCCACCTTTTTCTATCTACAGTGTAAAAATGACAGAGATGTGAATTCATATTTTCTTCAGCGTGTTGATGTACAACAAAGTTTAGTGCAAGAGTTTTCAAGGACAGTTCCCGTGATTTGTTCTTGAACCATCCAGCTCCCTAGTGGTACTTAGGTTTCAGCAGACGGACCTTTTCCTGTTGTCTGAGACGAGGCCTCACCCTCCAGCTCAAGCTTGCCTTCCGCTCCCAATCTCCCCTGCTGTAGTCTCGCCAGTGTCTGGATCACAGCCTGTACCACCAAGCCTGGCTAAACCAAATGGATGCTACAGTATTGTTAGTTCCTAAAGAATTGGCAGGCACCCTTCGTTGCGATCCCAGACATCACTGAAATAGCAAACAGTTGTCATTAGAAGACTTTTGATCAATCTGAGTGGGAAATTTTTGTTTGTTGTGTGCCAGTTAATTGTTTTTTCAACGTTATCAGACAACTCACAGACACTTCTCCACAGTTAACCACAGACCAATGGCTCCTCTTTTACAACGCTGAATTTGCTTCGTGATTGTAGACTCTACATTCATATGTCAGTCTCAACAATTATATGAGTGTGGCCAAGATTTATATTGATTTCTAAAAAAATGCTAAGGCCCATTTATTCCATCATTGTGTGTGCCTTTTAAACTGAGGAAACAATAGTGTTACATTCTTTAAAACGATATCTGAAATTTTTGGAACTGTTTTTTAGAATTTCCCATATCACCAGGATATTTTCATTTCAAAAGATCAAAGAGTTTTAAAGACAGGACAAGGTCAGTTAGAAAAGAATCACCACAATATAAAACATACAGCAGTGACTAGAGCTGAATGGCTTTCAATAAAGTCATTTGTTGATAGTAAGGTATATTTAGTATTTCTTTTTGTACTTGACATAATTAATGATGGGTTAAAGGATTTGTAGGGTTAAATAAGAAGGCATAGACTATTATTTTTTGAATCAGGATTGGTCTTAAACTATATCTCCCTTAGGTCTCCATGACCTTGAACACATAATCCACCTGCCTCTGCCTCAAAACAATGGACACAGATGTGCACCACCTGGCTAAAAACTAGTCATATTTCATTCTCAAAATCTAACCCATGAGAAAAAAGCACAAAGAATTGTAGTTAGCATTCAGTAAGCATGAAACAGGCATCCATTAGTAGTTGTCAGGCACATAGAAGCTACATCTTGCCTTCAAGGTCAAGAAAGCAACAAACAGGAGGAAGTGTGCCGGTCACAGCCATCATTTGTTAGTTCTGCAGGCCTGATTTCGAGTATCTTTCAACATTTTCCATGAAGTCAGTGTCAATGTTGCTACTTTGATGCTCAAGGAAACCCAGTAAAAGATATGAAATATGAGGAAATAAGATTATCAGATAGGGCTGAACTTTAGAGAATCACACCACTATAATATTCAAGAGGCAATTTTTTTCCCACTCACAAATACACTTTTGCTCCATTGTGACCAATAGTACTATCACTTAAAATGCATATGTTAGAAATATTTGGGTGAAAAAATGTTATTTGAAGTTCATGGCAAGTTCTGAAATGAAAGTCACAGCATAGCTTCTAGAGGCTCTGGCACGAGGCTGTACTTTCTGCTATAGAAACTACAGAGCATCCAAACAGTTGCTTGGTAGGCCTGTGGCCACATAAAACAGACAGCATGGCCACAAGGCCTCAAGTGATACTGCAAGCTGGAGCTGCTGAGCATGAGATGGACTCATGGGAACGACTCTACATGGTGGTCCACTCAGTCTTCTTCTCATCATTGGCACATTCAACTGTGCCTGCTGAGAATATCGGCTGGAAGGCTAGCCACAGAGAAGGGCCTTGCTAAAATCCGCCTCACCGCCTGTGGGGTACGCTGCAACCAGTAGTTAGCTTATTGCCAGTGAGCTGGCAAGGCACAGCTTTCCCAGTCTGAGGCAACTTGGAAAGGTCAACCTGGCTCTTGAGATCCCTGTTACTTCGATAAAGTCTCAATGATAAACAGGTTGTACCATGGTTTCTCCCACACCACAAGTCTGTCTTCTCTTTAATAGTACATCTCCTTACAGCTCTGCTCAAGGAATGTTTTGACTGTAACTTTTGGGTTCCAAGTATGTTTCCAGGAAAGCCAATCTCAGGAGCTATGCTAGAACATAACCCAAATCTCCAGACTAACTGAGCTTAGCAACCTGGTGGTCACAATTGCAAACTTTGTTCATATCATTTTTGGTGTCAATCTTAGGTAAATACATGTCTATTCACTTATTCATGTTTCAAGAAGTTTCTTTTATTGTACAAACACATACAGAACAGTAGCAGAGAGTGGCAAAGTACAAGTATTTATCTCTAAGTGCAAAATGGATTGATCTCCACTCCCCACCCCCAGGGGGAAACAGGAGGAAGAAGCAGAGGAGGACATGAAAGGTCAGATAGGTCAGAAGCAAAAAGTTTCTTATCCCTCACACAAAGTGAGATCTTTCCGAAGTTATGCTGGTCTTTATGTCTCCAACAAAGACTTGAGTAGATTTAAAAAACACTTTAATACATTGTTACTACTCATTTTTATAAAGTGAGACTTTTACCTTTATTTCATAATTGTCCATCCTAAAGAACTTAACTTATAGAAGAGATTGACCTGAATTCAATCCTTTGTTGTTCAGCATGTGTGTGTGTGTGTGTGTGTGTGTGTGTGTGTGTGTGTGTGTGTGTGGTGTGTGTGTGTGTGTGTGTCTGTGTGCGCGCGCGCGCGTGTACTGCAATGAATTCTTACCCTGGGGGATTTTATGGCTTTGTAAGTAGAAGCTCTGTAAATTAAAAAAAAAATTCTTTGAATACCTCTCACAAAAACTTCCTCAAACACACTACTTTGAGGTCAGAATTTCTGGCACACCACTTATGTCCGTTAAAAGTCTCTTACGTGCAAATCATAAAAATTAAGATGCCCTTGATTGTTGCTAAAACCTTTCTTTACGGGTCAGGCTCTGGAGTCATCATCATAAGAACTCCTGATTCACATCTGTAAACAAAGAGCAGGGTTAAATAAAAATATATACTTGGTCTCTGACCTGGTTCCTGTCACAGGGCTCCTGAAACCCTTTTAATTTCCTGACTGATTAGGGTACTTGGTGGATCTTTGGTTCTAATATTCTGTCTTTGAGCCTGATTTTTTTGACACAGACCCACCCATTTCCTGGGATCTCCTGGAAATAGGAGCAATGTGTATTCCTACAAAGTGACTCTTGTCACTGGTCCAAAGAAATATCAAACAGGATTAGAAGTTGAGGGTTTCTGCCAACTTCTGCCTCATCCTCCAGGAAGGCAAGAAGAGTTAGTTACAGGCTGAGGTAATAGTTGATCCTGCTGAGGTCAAGCTTCAGTTAAGTTGCCTAAAGTATGAAGATCAGAGAGCTTCCCTGTCGGTGAACATGTCCATGTGTCAGGAGGGAACCACACACCAGATCCAAAGGAACAGAAGCCCCTGCCTTGGGACCCTTCTGAACCTCGCTTTACCGAACCTCTTCATCTGGCTGCTCATATGTAGCACTTAAAATATCCATTGTATTAAGTGAGCAATAGTAAATAAACCATCTCCTGGGTCCTGTTGGCTACTCTAACAAATTATTGAACGTAAGGAGGGAGTTCTGGGAACCGCTGTGAGGTTGACACAGAAGCAATCTGGGGACTGCTTGTAGATGAAGTCTTGTGAGGGAGTAAGCAGTCTTGTGAGGGTGAACCCTTCAACTCTGGCGTCTGATGCTGTCACATGGTACCAGCATTGAGTGTAGAACTCCCAACTAGCAGCCAGAATCTGGCTGGCATGGGTAAATTCTCATGCATTTTGGTCACAGATGTGTTTCACGTTGAGTGTGAATACAGAGAAGAAGAAAAGTGGTTTGTTCTTCCTACATGTCTGATGTCAGAAGTAGATCGCTGAAAGCAATTCAGGAGAAAAGTTTTTTTTTTTTTTTTTTTTTTTTTTTTTTTTTTTTTTTTTTTTTTTTTCCTGTTATACAGGATGTTATTTGCTTACAGCAGAGCGGTATGACTCTTTCACCCAGAAGCTTCCACAACCAGAACTATCTGTCCTCCTCTCATGCTTTCAGGGTGATGACATTGTCATCTTGCTGATATCTGTAAGAATAGAAATGACTTACAATGACTTGACCTAGCAGCCCTTTGCTTTTAATTTTGCTTTTACAAAGTAAAAATGTATAAAAGTGATACATATTCCAGGAACTAAAAAATGGCTCAGTGGTTAAGAGAACTGTCTGTTCTTACAGAGGACCCAGGTTCAATTACCAGCACCAGCGTGGTATCTCACATCCGTATGTAATTCCAGTTCTGAGAGCTCCAAATCCCTCTTATGACCGTGGTGGGTATCAGACATGCGTGTACTGCACAAAGATACAGGCCAAATTAGTCATACACATAAAATAAAGTCAACAAATCTTTCTTAAAAAGTAGTACATATTTAATGAGACCCACACTGAGAATTTCAATCTTTCCCAGGTTGGTAGTTTATCACCACTCTTTTATAAGACTAAGCACCAGCAGCAGCAAATCACAACTGCCAAATAGCCTCCTGCTCCTGAGAAGAATAACCCAACACTCTCCAGTGTACCATGCGGCTAGGTATGATGCATGGTTGGTTGTATATATTCAATGTATTTATAGTGTGTGGTATTTCTAATTACAGTGGATTTATCAGGATAGAATCTCATCATAATTTGAAGAGCCCCATCCCCATAAAATTAGAAAATTTAAAAAGATTAACTTACATTCAGTATAGCATTAATTGTTTTTCTATCTTCTGGTTTTCTAATTCCAAGAAACTGGGTGAACGTTATCAGTCTGTGTAGACATTATATTGCATGGGTGGTCCCAGCCTTAGTTGCTGTTTAGGCTCTCCTCTTTCCCCGTCCCTTTCAGTAGCCATGAGTGTCAACCCTTCACACAAAAACTTGAGGCGTTTGGAGAAGAACTTGCTGGACTTTCCTGCAATACCCTGGACAAAGACAGCGCCATCTGTTCTTTTCCTTATCTTTCTCTGCCTGGCATCTCTGCAAGAGATGCCTTTCCTGCCCCCAGTACTAATCTCAGCACTCTTGTTTGGACTTTATCATCTCCTCCGCACCCATGGGGGATCAGTAACCATCACGCCTCCTCCCCCATCTCCTAAACTCCAACATCTTTTTCACTGTAGCCTTCCCAATACAGTTTAGATATTACCTTTTCAGAGAAGTCTTCTCCAACCTGCGTTCCGAAAACTTTACCACTTGGGTCTGGGTGAGGCATCCCAGAAGGTATCTTCCCATAGAATTATGCGCTTACAAGTTAATTGAGTTAACAGAGGCTTGGAGGGTATGATATGCCCAGAATGTACTAGGTAATTACCATACACTGAATAAAACAGAGTTCTTGTTCTCAGGAAATTTATATGCCACTTTGGGAACGAGACAGTAAATGCACAGTTATAATAAGGCACAATTAGCTCACAAAAGAACTGTCTATGAGGCACTATGGGGACACAGAGAAAGGACTCAGGTCCAGACTTGAAGAGTGAAAGATGATTATTTGGAAAACGATGTGAAGAAAAAAACAAGACTAAGTTAGGAGTAAGTAGTAGGACCTAGAGGGAGTGACTAGGAACAGAAAAGAGGGAAGGGATGAGGTTTGGGCTTCTGGGTAATGACAGCTTGGCCTACTCAGAGTAGTGAATAGCCCTGCGCCTTTCCCAATCACTATCTGACAAAGTAGACACTGGATGAACACTTCTTGAATGAAGGAGCAAGTGAACAAAGCCGAAAGAAGAAGGGGCCAATATATGAAAGACTTGAAACAAGAAGCTGACGTCACTCAACTTATTCTTTGTAAAGATTGTTCTGGGTAGAATCAACTGACCTGGACTCATGGGGACTCAGAGATCTGGGAGACTGTATGGGTCTGACCTATATGTTATCGTTGAATAACTTGGTGTCTTTGCGAGAATCCTAACAGTGGGAACAGGGGACTGTCCCTGACTCTTTTGCCTACTTGAGGGACCCTTTTTCTCCTACTGGGTTGTCTTGTCCAGCCTGGATGTGATGGAATATGCCTGGTCTTGTTGTAGCTTGTTACTTAGCGTTTGGTTGATGTCCTTGTTTCTGAGGGGAGGTTGAGGGGACTGAATCTGGGAGAGAAGGGATATGGGGAGGAGAGGCTGAGGGGAGAGGAGAGGGGGAAACTGAGGTTAGGATGTAATAATATATGAAAGAATTTAAAAAAAAATCCCATGGGTAAATGAACTATAAGGAGACTAATATATGATCATAGTAGGAGATGGGTGAGGAGGTTGCTGTTAGAGATGACGCACTGTGTGGGAAGGAAGACAACAGGCTGTGTCAGATTAAGGACACAGGGGTCGGAGGGCTCGGCAGCCCACTGTCAGGGTAAAGAGATGAAGGAGTCAAGGATGAAGTCCATGCTTCTGACCTGAACATTGTTGGCAGTAATCACTGAGCTGGGACTGATAAAGAGTATTCTGGGAAGAAGGCTGAGCTGAGAGGAAGATAAGAAGTGCAGGGTGTGGCTTTTCTGGTTGCTGTGACTGGTTACCTGAAAGAAGCCATTTAAAACGGGAAGGGTTTATTTTGGCTCACATCTTGGGGGAGTATAGTCATTTACAGCGGGAGAGGCATGGCAGCAGGTGGCTCCGTGCGGGCGGGACCCCACAGCAATGATTTATAACGTGGTACTCATGATCCACTTCCTCCCACGAGGTTCCACCGTCTAAAGACTCACAGCTTTCTAAAATAGTACCACTAGGGTACCAGTAGGAACACACGTTCAAAAATATGAGTCTGGGTGCGGGGCATCTCACACTCAAAACGTAACACTCAGTTTTGAATGTGTGCGGTGAGAGCGAGGCTGATAATGACCCCGGCCGACTTGGACACAGACAATCTTCCCTGTTCTTTCTCTGCTTCGTTGTGTGTCCCTGGGAATCACTTCCTAGCTCCAATTCTCAAGTTTTCGTGTCAGTGGGCAATGAGCCGTCCTGGCAAGGGATCAGACGACCGAAAGACTGGAAAGCCTACACAGCTCCTCCCTTTGTACCTCAGGCATCATCTGTCTGGAGCTCTGGCTGGCTCTTTGTCACTCACCCGACTCTCTCCCAGCAGTCTTACTTTAGGCTCCTCCAGGAACTCCTGGTCTTGCATTCTAGGGACTCTGACTTTGCACTGTGGCTGCTTTTCTTCATCCCTCTCCTCTGGGGTGGTGCTGACTTCCTGCCGAGCTGGAGTGAGGGAGGGCTCCTTGGTGACTCCTGTTTAGACTTTCAGCTTTTCTCTCCCTTGTGCACCATCTACCTCCTTCATTTTGTTTCTCCATATCATTTTATACTATGTTTGTAGTGTGTGTGTGTGTGTGTGTGTGTGTGTGTGTGTGTGTGTGTACATGTACATGCCCATGCATGCAGAGGCCAGAGGTCCCAGTAGGATATCTTCCTTGATCGTTTTCCCTACATTATTTTTTTTGAGATAGGGTCTCTCACTGAATATGGTTCAGCAGTGCAGCTAGCCTGGATGTCCAAGGAACTCCAGGTTCTCCACTTCCTCGCTGCTGAACAGGCATCCACCACTATGCCTAGCTTTTTAATGTGGGTCCTGGGGACCTAAACTCAGGTCTTCATGTTTTCCTAGCAGGTTCTTTACCAGGTAAGGCATTTCTCCAGGCTCTAAACTCTGTTTTAAATACTCGGAGTTTCTTCTGTTTTATGAAGAAACATAGAAAATGGAAATAGCCTGAAAGCAGCTGAGTATGTGGAAGAAAGTTAGGGGCTGAGAGTTATCAACCCTAGAGCAGGTGCTTCCTTCCTCCCAGAACAACTGTTTCTTCATCTGTCTGTAGCCTACAACAGCTGGAGAGGCCTCGGAGTATGTAAACAGTCTTCTCTACCCATTTTACCTGAGCTCACTTAGCACTTGGCACATGGTAGGTGATCAATACTGTTTACCCAGAAGTCAATGTATAAACCCTATGCACTGTTTTTAGGAGTCATTGATTGACGGATACATTTTTGTTGTAAAACTGAGCTTAATCAATGTGAGGAGTGCCTTGTCTGAGTCATTGAATACTCATTAACATGTGCGGTTTTATTACCTCCGAGGTTGTCATAAGGCAAGCAAATGAACAGCAATAAGTCTCCTTGGTTGTTAAGTTGTTTACCGAGCAGATAAGAATAATGAGAAGTTACCACACTTGTTTACACAGCTTCACACATGGAGGATCTTACGAAATGAACTGTAGCTGGTAGGTTTATTTAAACGGGTTAACCATCACCCTGAATACTCTCTTCTTGGGTACACAGTTAATTCCCCTGGCCATGGTCTTCTATGATAGCCTAAACTAGGACCTATATTGCCATCTGGGCTGTGCTTACATAAATCAGGCAGTGAGAACAGGACACTGTGAAGTGTAGACAGCAGCCTTAGCCCAGAGCAGAGTCGGGTGTGTGACCCCGGGAGATATAGATGATGTGTTTTGATTTGTCACCAGGGAAGGAATCACAAGGGCTGTATATGTCTTGGGCACAGACTCTACAGTGGAGAGGGAATATAAGAAGCCAATGAAGCTTCTGTGTATCTTCTATCCTCTCATGACTGAAATGTTCTCCTGTTTCCTACTTCAGAAAATGGGGGCTGTCATGAGAGAATAGGCAAAGTACATCCCTGGGACCTTACTCTGAGTAGCAGGGATGAATATTGCTATATTTTAGAAATACTCTTCTCCAATGAGAGCCCACATGCTCTGTCAAAAAACTAGAAAGAGACATGAAAAGAAAAAGCAATAAAATTATGGAATCCTTAGCTTCACTCTGTGGAGGCCAGTCTTTCTGGTGCTTTGGAATAAATCCTTCTTAAACTAATTCTGTGAAAATATATATATTTAAAAGGACCTTTGTATTAAACATACTATGTAAAACCCATTTTTTAAAAAAATTATTTATTTTTTATTTTATGTACATTGTTGTCTTGACTGTATGCATGTCTGTGTGAGGGTGTCAGATTCCCTGGAACAGAAGTTACAGACAGCTATGAACTGCTATGGAGGTCCTGGATATTGAACCTGTATTCTCTGGAAGAGCAGCCAGTGCAGTGCTCTCAACTGCTGAGCCATCTGTCCAGTCTCCTGTAATCTCCTTTTTTAAAGTTAAAAAAAATTCACAAATAATCTTTCATGACAAGAAGTCAGTGTATGTTGCATGGTTGAATTAAGGTATTCCATTTCATAAAGTCACCATAATTTATTCAGCTAATCTCCCACTGAAAAGCATTTGGACTAACTCCAGGTTTTCTTTCCTGCATGCACACAATGGCATCGGCAAATGACTTTTAAAGCAAATATTCAAACACTTGTAACGAGATATTTTGGCACAAAGTGTAAGAAAAGTGGATATGAAAGGAGTCCAAGGTAGAGAAATATTTCATAAACTGAGATTGTTCTTGATATAAAAGACAGGATAACCAGGGTGGGATGACGGAGGGACAGTGTACAGAGGAGAAAGTACAAGAGTATTCAGTGACAGCTATGGACAGAGAGCTACACAGAGGGGCAATAGCCTGAGAGACAGGTCAATGACAGCATGGGAGTGGGGTGGTGGGAGGGAGAGAAAGAGAGAGAGAAAGAAAGGGGTCAAAACCAATACAATTAAATTATCATCTAGGCTGCTTAAAGTCTCTCTCTCTCTCTTTCCCTCTCTCTCTCTCTCTCTCTCTCACACACACACACACACACACACACACACACACACACACCACATGCTTATCAGCTTTGTGATAACTGCTGAAATAGACAGTAGTATTTACACAATGTATACGATAGCACGTTATGAATAATTCTTCTGTGAAACATGTTTCAACCCCGAGAGGGTTTTTTTATTGTTTTTGTTTGTTTGTTTGTTTTTGGTGATGGGTTAAAATAGGAATAACTTTAAACTCTCAGACAAAAAAAAAAATAATCCGAAGAAACCCCCACGTATCGGCTGCTTTTGTATGTCAACTTGACTCAAGCTGTAGTCATCAGTGAGAAAGGCGCCTTAACTAAGGAAATGCCTCCATGAGATCCAGCTATAAGACATTTTCTCAAATAGTGATCAATGAGAAAGGGCCCAGCTCATGGTGGGTGGTGCCATCTCTGGGCTGGTGGTCCTGGGTTCTGTAAGAAAGCAGGCTGAGCAAGCCATGAGGAGCAAGTCAGTAAGTAGCAGTCCTCCATGGCTTCTGTATCAGCTCCTGCCTCCAGGATCCTGCCCTGTTTGAGCTTGTCCTGACGTCCTTCAATAATGAACAGTAATATGAAAGTGTAAGCCAAAGAAATCCTTTCCTTCCCATGCCGTGGTCATAGGGTTTCATTGCAGCAATAGAAACCTTAACAAAGACACCTCGTTTTATATCACCTAGCACATGTAAATGTGCATTCGATGTGCTGAATATCGTCTCTTAGAAAGTTTAGAAAATCCTTTTCTATAATTCTGGCCTTTGATGTCTTTGTGTGTTTTATGGCAGGGTTGGGGTTTAAACACTCTGCATCAAAGCTTCAGAGAAAGTGAAAGGGAAGGCGTTAGCTTCCCCTTTCTGCTCTTCTTCAGTCCACTTCCTGTTTCAGAAAAGTTACCGTAAGGTGTGAGTGTCCACTTTCTCTGGACCAGTACTCTTCTCTACATTTTAGAGTAGGGTGGAGTGTAGATTTGTGGAGACTTAGTGGGTGGCTTCATTTCTCATAGAGTTCCTGTCTACACTAGTGAGGAACAATGAAAATTATTTGTACAATAAACATTGTATTCATATTATAATGAATTTGAGCTTCTGAAACACCAACAATCCTGACTCATCTGATACGGAATGAGGTCTTCCTTGTCTCTATTTCTAGAATATGCAGACAACCATGGCCTCCAAATTCAAGGCTTTAATTACTAGAACTTTTTAATACTCTGGTATCTGTAGGACCAATCCAAAGACAGAAGTAGCCAAGACTTTCCCCCATACCCAGGAGATGAGCTGGAGAATATGACTGGTGGCTTCCCCTTGTTCTGTTCCAGTATTCTCTGTCATATAGATAGAAAACTTGAGAAGTTGCCTTTTCCTCTGTCAAACCTAGAAAAGTGGTCAGATTCCCCCTTTTTGAGCTAATAAACAAACAAAAACTACTCAAAACTGTTTCTTATTAACCACATCCAGTGTGCAGCCCTGTCCCATGTCACTTACACCCAGAGCAAAGGAGGGAGAGGGTGGGGCCTACTCTAAACTCTCCTAAGGGCACTTTAATCACGTCATGAACTCAATACGCCCACTCCGGCAAGTTTGAGATGACTCAGCAAGGTGAGTCACTTGGCGCCATCGCACTTAACAGTATATAAGCTTGTCCAACCACCGTGTGTTCTAGAAGTACACAGAATTTCTAAACGAACACTCCAGTCAGTCCCTGAGCTGAGCTGATGGAGAGAATTCTATCATGCTGGGCATCTTCCTCAGGAGCCGAGTCTATGGACACGATTGATACTTTGTATCTAGCTCTATTTGCCAACTACTTCTGCACAGCGAGTTGAGTCAAATCCTTCCAGTAGTTCTGACTTGAGTCTTCCATTTGGAGAGGGTTTTTGATGCTGTTATATACACAACTCTTTGTTGTATTAGGAGTTTTTGTTAACACACACACACACATGCACGCTCGCACACACCTAGTATTTAACGCAAAAAAAACCCTTTTGCCCAGCCCATCACCAACTATGTCCTATTCCCTTTTTTTCTTTCTTTTTTCATTCTTGTATCTACATGTGATTTAGAACTCTACTCCCCAGCTTCTGATCTGAAAGCATTGGCGCCTGTATAATTTGCTTGCCTTGTCATTCTGAGAGCTATTATGGGCACAGCCCAGACATCCTGTTTGTTTAATATGAGCAATGGCAACTTATTTACCGTAACAAATGGACTTTTTTACTCTTCTGAGAAAAAAGTCAAACGAAATCCCAAGGACACATTTAAGCATTTCAGTATCTAATGCAGAGGATGCTGGAAAATCTCTGACACCACCTAAGGAGATTCCTCACTCTCACTCTGTCTGCTGTCCGCATACAGTTTCTATGTGACTATAGATAGATCACTGTAGCAGAGAGCAGAAGTCTTTGTTTTGGCCTCTAATTGATCAGTCTCTTCACTTTGAAATGTTTAAAACTGTTCAGTTCTGTAGAGTCAAATTTAAAATACGTGCAACTGCCCTAGCTGTTCCGATATGTGGCGTTTTTTGTTGCTTTTTGTAGTAGGCTTTAAGAACCAGTATGATATTAGTTACGTGCTTGAGGGTTCTGCTTTGGGTGTGAAGAGCTCGCTGCTTGGCTCAAAATAGATGCTTTAGTTTTGCTTCTCAGCATTTTTGAAATGATAAATAAGAATTCTATAACCCACCTAGTTCAGGCTTGGTTTGAATTCAATAAGTAGCTGAGGGTGACCTGGAACTTCTGGTCCTTCTGCCTCCACCTCTCAAGAGCTGAGATTAATTCATGGGTACATGAATACACCGTCCTGTGCCACAGACACTTCTTCTTTTCTTGTTGTTGTTCTTTGGACCACTTGACTCTTTCCTAGACAAAGAGCTCTCTCTCCCACTGGGAATGATTAGGTCTCTCAGCAGGGCCACAGCAGCCGAGCCTGAAACTCTGTCTGTGCATTGATTTCTGACCCCTTTACAATGCAAGCCTCGAGGAGCCCACACAGACTGTCAAGAGTACACACAGTCTCAGGTCTTAGATTCAACAGGGTTTTTTTTTTGTATTTGTTTGTTTTTGTATTTGTTTGTTTCTTTTGTTCATAAAGTTGTCACTAGGAAATTATTTAAGAAGCCAAGTCGTTGCAGTATCCTGGAACCTCACCAGAGTGATGATGTCTTCCTGTAGTGTAAGACAGTGCCCTCCCACCCACGCCTTTCACTTTATTACTCACTTGCTTTCCAAGTAAATGATGCCTGTGCAGAGAGTTCAAAGGACTCGTATTTAAAACATCTTCATGTGCATTCATCTATGTACAGAGAATACAGTCCCTAACAATAGATAAGTGAACTCAACTTTTCTCTCCCTTCGAGTGTGTTAACCATTAAAGCTTTTTAGAGCATTCTGATTCCCAAAGGAACCCCCCCAACCCCCCACCCCCAACCCCCGCCAAGTCATTCAGTCTATCATCAGACCTCCGGAGAGGTGGGCATGCTCTGTGCTTATGTTGAAGTGTTGTGTCCAACGCTTCTTATTCATTTTATTTATGGCTTGGCTTTACTTTATTATTTTGAAGGTGGTGGTTTTGGTTTTTGTTTTTCTCTCAGTTAGACATACCTTGTTCAGCGTATTAAGTTAACGGCCGCTTCCACCAAGAGAAGTAAAAAAGAGAAAGACGAGCCAGGGTAAATTTAATGGGAGAAATTACAGCCTTTAATTTGAATACCATTTCATATATAAAGCAGGCAATGAGAAGCAAATTTTTACAGCGCAGTCCACATGTGGCCCTCAAATCCTTTCTCCTGCTTCTGCTTCTCTAGCTGTTGTTCTCTCTCCAACTTTCTAGAATAATCTCTCAGAAAATAAGAGTTTTCGGTCCCTTGGCCTAATAGCGGTAGTTATTGATCTCAGTGGAGGAACTCAACTGGCTCTCAGCGCTCAGTTCAGGCCACAGTCACCCAGAGCAGTTCTTATTTTAGAAATGGAGATGACAGATCATTTAATCTACAGTGTTCCGCCTTCTCTGGTTCAACAAGTTGGGCTTGCTCGTGGCTCTGCGACATCTGTGTGCCTCTTAACTTGTCTGTTTCACTCCTTTCACAGCTCCTCAAGGTCCACACAGCGTGGCTTCCTGAACGTTAGGAGTTCAGTCAGTCAGGTCCTTTCTTCCACTCTTTACCTACTTAGGGTCAATTTATTTGCTTTGGTGAGAGTTGTTCTTCTTGAAAAGAACAATGGGGTTTTTTTTTTTTTTTTTTAAATTCTGCAAGAAACCTATCTTGTGCCCTGCTTGTGGAAATAGATATTTTTTTCATTTCAGGATTGAAAATAAAATTGAGCTCAGAGAAAGTGAGTCTTTTAGTTAATGGTCATAGGCCAGTTGACAAGAGCTGAGACCAGAAATTGGGTCTTTCTGTTATTCAGACCAGGATTTGTTTTTCTTCTTGAGTGACTGGGAGAGAGAACATTTCATCCCTTACGTTCATTGTTACCAAGCTTTTGAAAACTCAAAATTATTTAAATGAAACCAACAGTGCTTTACCAATTTATGCCATTGCTTATTTATTTATTTATCTATTTATTTATTTTCTGAGACAAGGATGACGTAGCCCAGGCTGGTGTCAAACTCACTATACATCTGAGGATAGCCTTGAAATCCTTTCCTTTGTTCTGTCTCCCGAGCGCTGGGATAACAGGGCATATATCACTGTGTCAGTTTTTCATGATTTAAAAGGTACCCCCAAGTTGAGTTTTCTCTCATTTGGAAGCAGAGATCTCATTTTCCAGACTGGCGATTCTAGAAGGTACTGAAAGAAGGAAATGGTTTGTACTTAGGTGGAGGTAGTGTCCTATCATTTAGTTTGCTGAAGCTCGCCCAAGCAGCTGTTTTCACTGAGGAGTGGTATCACGGAGAAGGGATCTGAATGAATCCACACCTAGACTGAACAGGTAGCAATGACGTTAGAAGGCAGACATGCGTGTGATCCCATCTTCAGGGAGCATGGGTGCAGGTGGGGTGTGCTAGAACCATGTTTCCCAAGAACTTGCTGAACACTGTTTATATGTTCCTGTTGCCATCATTTTTATCGTTTTCATCTTCTTTGTTTCCCCTCCTCCTCTTTGTTTTTTATGTGGTGGGGATCAGATCCTGGGCTCTTTGTGTGTTAAACATACTTCATATATATGTATATGTGTATGTGTATGTGTATGTGTATGTGTATATATGTATATGCATATATATACACACACATATATACATATGTGTATGTATATATGTAAACATATATATATGTATATATTCCAGCTCTGTTTTTCTGTACATTGAATTCATTTAAAACATGTGTGTGTGTGTGTGTGTGTGTGTGTGTGTGTATTTAAAGAAAACATCACTCCTATAAATGAGAAACCAAAACCATTTCCCACAAGTAGAAGTAATTGTGAAAATTAAAGTCAGCCTTAGTCATGAGGAAAATGAAAACTAAAACCACTGATATTCTGTCTCACCCCACTCAGAGTGGCCATCATCAAGTGAAGAAATGACAAATACTTATGCAGATGCGGGGGAGGCAAGAGGGAAGGGAAAGGGGAGAGGGAGAGAAATAGTCTCCATAGACTCAAGGGTTTGGACACTTGGTCCTAGGTTGGTGTTGTATCTTGGGGAGGTCCTGGGATGGTAGGACAGGAAGCCTTACTGGGAGAACTGTGCCATTGGGGTGGGGCTCAAGAGATTACAGCTTAGTCTCACTTGCATTCTGCACCCTCTGGCCTTCCTCTGTGCAGGGGAGATAATCTCTACGTTTCCAGCTATAGACACCTGTTGCTATGCATCTCCTACCATTACAGACGATTCCCTTGACACTGTAACCCCAATAAATTCTTCTTTCTATAAGTTGCCTTTGGTCATGGTATTTTATCACAGCAACAGAAAATAATTAATACAACTATGGCCCAGCTATTCCACCTGGGGTATATACTTAAAGGACTCTACATCAACATACCACAGAGATGTATGAGCATCCATGTTTACTGAGGCACTATTCACAATTGCTAAGAAGTGAGACCAGTCTAAATGTCCAATAACACATGAATGGATAAGGAAAACATAGTACATACCTACAGTGGGATTTTGTTCATTTGCAAAGATAAATGAAATCACGACTTTGGAAGAAAAATGGAAGTTAAAATAAGCCACTCTCAAGGAGACAAATACTGGATGTTGTTCTTTCCATATGTGTAACTCAGATCTAATAATATCTACATCTATATCTATCTATCTATCTATCTATCTATCTATCTATCTATCTATCTATCTGTGTGTGTTATTTATATGTTTGCTATAATATTTATATGTGTTATATATGTGTATATGTGTATGGGCTATACAATTGTTTGTATGTATAACAAAACAAGAAAGAGAAAGAAGAGATCATAAGGAATGGAACAAGGAGTAATGGAATTCGTGTAATGTGAGAAGAGGCAGGAAATGGGATGTAGGAAGGGTACTATCCAGAAGAGGTAGGCATTTGAGAGCACATGAGAGAGAAGATACAGTAGACAAAGTATCATAACTCATGGGTATGAAAATGCCATAGTGGAACTCATTAGTTCCACTATGTGTGCTGAATTTAAAGATAAATAATAATAGCAAATAAGTAAAAACAAGCAGTTATTATTATATTACAGTTCAATATAATTACCTAGAAAGACCATGACCCCCAAATCTATCTTTGTGGAAAGTTAGAAAAGCAAACATCAGAAGAAAGTGAAGTACATGCCAGCATCAGATGGAGAAGAACTGGAAACATTAGAGAAGAGAAATTCCCTTGGCAGCATCATCTCCGGCCTCCCTACTCTGTGCTGTCCTATGCCAGCTCTCGGCTCCCCATGCTGTTGTGCGACCCCTGGGCTTACTCCTGCCTCGGCACTGTTATGTGTGTGTCTCCCTTCTGCTGTTCAGGCATTTTCCTCTGAAGTGATCCACAGCTGACTGGTCTCTGCTCACATGCTGGTGTTTCAGACAGGCTGTGGGACTGAAGTTAACAAACTCGGTTACCCAATTGCACACCAGTCAGCCATTCTGGGTGAGCAGCCACTGGAGTCTACCTAATTTGCTTTCGGTTTTTTGTCTTTGTCCTCTTCCTCCTTGAATGGCTGGGTCCTCTTTGCTATTCAGACAACTACACAATGCAACCTCTTCTCTGGTTACTGATGCAACATGACTTGAAATACATAGTATTTTTTTTTTCAAAAAAGATGAATATAAAAAAATACAAAGAAGCACGCAGAACATCTTAACTATTTGATCTTCAGGTGGCAGTCACAACAATTTTTATTTCTCTCGCTATCCTTTTAGATATTGGCTTATTTTATTCTAAAGAATAAAAACAGTTGTACTATTTAGCATAAATCCTCATCACGTGACACCATGGAGCCAGCAAGAATAAGGGCACAGACCTACTCTCTGGGAAAGAAAACTTGGTATATACAAAATTCAGTTTAGATCCTCAACTCCAGGCAGCTATTTCATGAATGCTTTTTCTTTGGTCACTCAAGAAGGACCTGGTTTCATTGGAATAACATTGGAAAAACACACCAGGGTTTCTGGTCTGCCATGGGGCCAGGGGTCGGATATCTTCCTCCCCTGTGCAAAAGACCTTCCTGTAGTGCTAACAAGCATGCTGAGTCTGTGGCATTGAGCGCTGCTTCTCTGTCCTCATCCTGAATTCTACTTGGATCATTAGGACACAGGCTAATAATCCAAACAAAATTAAGACCTATCCAGTGGATAATTCCATCTTCCTAATTAAGAATGTATTTTGCACTCAAGAAAATTGAACAAAATTTGCAATGCAGGAAAATATTCATGAAACAAATATGTCATATATATATATATGAATAAAGTTTGTTAAGAGAAATGATAGCTTTTCTGACAATTTCTCCTTCTCCTGGTACAGAAAGCTTAATCCCCTGTCTGAAAATGATGCTATTTGGGCAGCAAACCCCACACTAAACGTTGCTCCAGATCTCGGGTTATATAACCCAACAGATGGTATTCTCCTGGCATTGACATGTCAGGCTGCTATCTGAGGGCATGCAGAGCAAGCTGCCCTGAGCCTTCCAGACGGGCAGACAGATCACATGTGTGGGTGGGTCAGATGAAGAACTGCCCTCTGACTCAGCTCCCTGTGGTCTACACCAAGGAGCAAATTCCTCAGGATCATGAGAGAGTTACAAATGGTCCTGGTAAAACTGGTATAAACTGGATTGATGATTAAAATCAACAACTCTCTCCTAGGGAAGCAAACAGAAGTCCCGGGGAATGTTCTAGGAGAATGGCTTAGTTTATGGCCATAGTTGAAATACCGTAGGAAGGTGGACCTTGACCTGGATGTGCTTTGATTGCACTATGGGCTAGAACATAAAGAAGTAAGAGAGGGGGAAAGTCCTGTCTTCATAGCTTATAACTTACTTCAGGAGAAAGATAGTCTGTCACTCCTTCAGGAAGCTCATGAACACACACATGCACAGTACATACATGCATACACACAAAGTGTCAAAGAGAAAAAACAATGCCAGGAAATAGTATTAAAAATATGTATCTTATTATTAACATATATTTATGTATGTATGTATGAGATTTTAGGCAAAAGATCTTTTATAACAATATGACATTTGAGTAAACATCTAAAGAAATAGAGGAAACACGGCATTTATGTGGGGGGGGGGGGACCAGCTAGAGACAGTCTAGGGGAAGCCTAGCTACTTGTAGTCCTTCAGCCCAGGGGACTGTCAACAACAACAACAACAACAACAACAACCATATAAACCCAGGCAGAGCTTTGGAAGATGAGGATTAGGTACTAATGTGAGATCAGGGTTTTGAAGTCCACCAATAGGAAACTGGCCTTTTCTCTAAGTCAGATAGAGCTTGTTAGGAGCAGACAGACAAATTGATCTAAATTAGCGTCATCTAGGACCATTCTTTATGAGCAGCCAGGACAGAAGCTCTTTGAAAGTTCCTGGAATTGCCTAGATGAGAAATAATTTTCTGGACCAGGACGGCATCAGTGGAGGAGGCATGAATTGAGCAAGTCTTATATATTTTGGAGGTAAAAATCAGTATTTCTGGCTATTGTTAGTAAGGTAAAAACTAAGAGATGGAGTAGAGCTGAGAAGGTTCATGAAAAGAAGCATAGGGCAGAGACATGCTTATATCAGGAAGTCAGTTAGGGATACATCAGGTTTGACATGGCCATTTGACTGCCAAGTGAGTGCACTCAGGGCTAACTCGATGTATAGGTATCGTGTACCAAGAAGAGGTTGGGCTAAAGATATAAACTAGGGAGGCAGTAGCATGTCCCTGGCTTCTCAAGCCATTACGCTCCATCAGCCCCCAAAGAGTGGCAGTGAGTGTCAAAGCCAGGGGACTATGGAGACAGTAATAATCTGTAGCAGACATTCCTGATAAGATGATCATTGGACTTGGTTATAAGTAGGTCATCACCCATCTTAAGAGTCTGCCGTATAGAATCTCGGCCCAAAGCCTTGCTGGCCTGTGTTCAGGAGAGTAAGCACAGACAATCCTCTTGAGAGCATTTCTTTTAAAGGGAAAGAGGTGGAGTTCTGTCTTGATGAAGTCAAGAGGAGGACTTCACAAAACCTTTATTAAATTATACAAGATGTGGTGAAGGCAATATTTCTTAAGAGTATAGCTCTATAATTTTCACAATGAAACACACCCAGGTAACATACTCATTTCAGGAGAAAAAAAAAGTATTACTCACTCCCAAGAAGTCTCTCCTGGCCACTGTCTCCACCCAAGGGCAGCAACTATCCTAAGCTCACTTCAAAACTCGAAGGTTCTTGGTCTGCAGCTATACTTTGCATGGATTCACACAGTTCTTTGTCAACATGATGAGATTTGGAATCTCCACGGAAACACATTTCTGGGTGTGTCTGCGGGTTTCCAGAAAGGTTTCACTGAGCAGGGAGACCTACTCGGAAAATAGAACTATTTCCTCAGCTTGGTGGGGCGGGGGGAGGTCTCAAGAGAATGAAAAGGGCAGCATGGAGCTGAGCAGCGCAGCAACATTCAGCTCTCTCAGCTTCCACTGAGGGACACTTGTCAAGTGCCACCACCTGCATGGCTTTGGGACTGACCTGACTGGGACAATGGGGAACAAAGACACAGCAGACATTCATACAGAAAATCAGGGGCCAGGTGAGCTGTGTGGACTGATGGAGAAGCAACAGCAGTAGCCTGGGCACTCTGAGTATTTATTATTATATAGAGCAGGAGTGAGTAGGCAGTGGGTTTATTATACACATCTGAGTGACAAGGTGGGGGGTTTATTATACACATCAGAAAAAGGAGGCATGTTCTGCTGCTCTCAGGAGGGAGTCTCTGAAGGGGACCTGTCTCAGTGTACAATCATCCTGGAGGAAGATGCCATGGGCATCAGGGATGATATTATCTCCGGTGGTCACTCCTCTGTTTTATATCTCAATCTGTTGAGTATTAAGGAAGTGAAATCGGTGGTCACTCCTTTGTTTTATATCTCAATCTGTTGAGTATTAAGGAAGTGAAATCTTGCTCTCTGGAACTTCGGCTATCTTTCATCCTATCTGATGTTGTTCGAGATCAAGATGGCTGGTGTATGTGGGGATGAGTGGCTGGGTGTAGAACACTTCCTAATTTTTGTTACTACAAGGCTTTCCAAGATTTCTTACGTACATGCTGACCCAAACCTAGAATCAGCAATGTCCTCCGGGATCCTTGGTTCCTTTAACTGGAGAATGGCATAAGAACCAAAACTCCCTTCTTGCTGGGGTGTCATTGCTTTCTGGGTTCTCTCACTGACAGAGTGAGGAAATGCCCATCAATACATTCTGTGTCTATTTTTTTTTTTTTTTTTTGCCTTTACCCTTACTGACTCCATCTCCATCCCTTTCAGAGATGCTGTTTCTTTCATCTTCATATCATTTAGACAGTATTGTCACTTCCTGCCTTCCTTCCTAGGAGCTCTCAGCTTCCTGCAAGGTTTAGATTTGCACATAATATGGTTACTATCGATGCTGTAATATCCTACAGGTTTTGACACATGCACAGTATAAGTTACACACACTCTCAGCACCAGCTTCACTGTCTTAAGAAATTCTCTATTTAATGTTCTTCCCCTCTTCCTGGGCTCTGGAAAACCCCTGAGATTTTTTTTTTTTAAACCATCTCTGTAGTTTTGCCCTTTCCAGAATTTCTTATATTAAAAATAAAAAAAAAAAAATGAGGCTTTTCTGATTGGCCTCTTTTGCTTGGCTCTATTCATAATTCAATACGAGTGTCTCTTTGTAACCTGGTTGCTCATTTTTAAAACCATTAAATGATGTTTTATCATCTGGATATATTAGTTTCTTTATTCACTCATTTGCTGAATATTGAATATTATAAACAGTTATGTGTTGTAGCTTTTCTTTTTGCATGTGTGTGAACTTACAGATCCTCAGATAAGGTGGCTAAACACGGAGGAGTTCAGTTACTGTATTGCATGTGATACATAGATGGGTTACACATTTAGTTTATCCACTATATTTTGCTGACACGTACAACTCCACAAGATCAGACAGCCTGCCCTTATAGCCCACCCTCCTTCCAGGTTTTAGCACATCAATATGTCTTATGTAAAACTAATCATTCTTAGTATTTCAGTCTTTCTATACACACTGTCACTGTCTCAGTAACACTGCTGTTGAATGGAGAAGCTTAGCTTTGACCGTAAACCCATGGCCTCACCTTGGAAAAGTGTCTAAATCCTTTCACATACAAAAGTAGGTGCTAATAACAGCTATCCAAATCTTCCTTTCTGGATGGTTTGTATATGCTTGACCCAGGGCATGGTACTATTGGGAGGTAGGGTCTTGTTGGAGTGGGTGTGGCCTTTAATGTGGGTGTGGGCTTTAATACCCTTGTCCTAGCTGCCTGGGATCGGGAATTCTGCTAGCTATCAGATGAAGATATAGAACTCTCAGCTCCTCCTGTACCATGCCTGTCTGGATGTTGCCATGTTCCCGTCTTGGTGATAATGGATTGAACCTCTGAACCTGTAAAGCAGCCCCAACTAAACGCTGTCCTTATAAGAGTTGCCTTGGTCATGGTGTCTGTTCACAGCAGTAAAACCCTAACTAAGACATGCTCTATGCCGAGGAGAGCCAAAGGTGCCTAGATGGGAATCCTCCTTTGGCCAAGTGATGCCTCTGTTGGGAGGCTCAGCCAAGTTTAGAATTGTGACCTCAATTCCTATTCCTATGCTTCCTCTACTGGAGCTGAGGTTACACCCACCCCATGCCCACATTCCTGCCATCTAATCTGTCAAGTGGCCCTCATTGATATCCAGACAATTGACCTTGCCAGTAAGTTTAGGAGAGGCTCTGGTAATTCTGTCCATATACATAGGAGAGTAGGAAATGTTGTTAATCAAACAGGTTGATCCCATAACCATTATCAGAAATAAGGGTTTGTTTTTTTTCACCTTTAAGATTTGATTTTAACAGTAACACTCTTAAATCTCTTAGATCAATGAATGGTCTAAGCACTGAATTAGTTTAATGTACCATGAATTGAACTGTAAGAACGTGAATTAGCGTACTAAAGTCTACAGACATAAAATGGAATTGTTCACAAACAAGTCTGGGCAGTTCCCCTCGGGTACAGAGTGTTTCCGGAGCGAGGCTTAATTATTTTAAGACATTATTTCACATTCTGTAGCCCAGCCAGAGAATGCTTATCTCCTCTATGCTAGTTTTTGCCTGTAGAGATTTTTGTCTCTGTGACATCATGCTGTATTAGCTCTTGTGCTTTTAAGTGCCTTGCACAACACTGAGAGCTGATCTACGAAGGTTAACCAGACGCTGGCACTCAGTGAACACGCAGGCAGCAACTGAGAAGACTTTAGGAAAGCTTTTAATGCAGGACACACTAGGGTTTCTTCTCTGTGCTCAAAGTTGGTGTCCTACGATCAGTTGCTCATTCAAACAGTGGAAGAGGGAAAGTCCTGTTGAACTGACTGACAGGCAAAGGCTAATAAAATAAGCAATGTGCCCAGAAGTTCAGTCCACATTGCTCTCTCTCTCTCTCTCTCTCTCTCTCTCACTCGCACATGCACACGCACACGCACACGCACACGCTCACGCTCACGCTCACGCTCACGCACACGCACACGCTCATGCTCACGCACACGCACATGCACACATGCACTCACACCTCTGCTGCAATCTATTTGGCTTTGGCTAACTGTACGTGTGAGACGTGACTATAGCTATCTTGAAGATCATCAGATTTTCAAAAATGCCTTGCAAAGATGCCAGTCATCAAAGCGAATCACCTCATTGATCAGGGCCACAGCAGAGTTCGAAAAAGCGCTAGCGACAAAATCATATTCTAGCCACGATAAAATGTAAAGATAAAATATCTTTACAAGGTAAAATATTTCAGCTAAATGTTAATTATGAGAGAATGCCATCCAGCAATGCAACACATCAACTCACTGCGGTATTCGGTTGGCAGGGATAATCAGGGTGGGTGGGCTATGTCTTCATGGTGACTATGTGTGTCAGATTGCATAAACATTTAGTGACACAGACCTTTACTAGAAGACAACAAAGAGGCACAGAATTTACTTGTCCCTCAGCTCAGTTAGTGTATTCATTTTTACGAGTGTCCAGCATTTGATATGTAACTAGCGCTGGGCCTAATACTACATAACAGAAGACTCAGCTGAGCATGAAAGGCTTGTCTGCAAACGCAGCCCTTGGGAGGCTGACATAGAAGGGGGATCACCACGAATTCAGGGCCAGCCTGGGCTACAGAACATGACCCTGTCTCAACCACACCACAGATTGTATAAACGCAGATGTACAGTACATACCTACATTTCCAGAACACACAGTCACAAAGTTGAGGCCAGTCTAGACTACATTGGGAGACGTTGCCTTCTAAACAAACAAGAACAAGCAGAAGCTCACAAAACAAAACAAAAAAACTAAAAATATTTATTAAGCAGGAGATCTGACTGACTGATTAGATTTTCCATTTAAAGTTTAAGGTTTGGTAAATTAAAACAAGCAAAACCTGGGGCCAGTTTTCACCTGTGCATACTCAGTATGTTTACACATGCCTTTCTAAACATTTTTTTTTAAGTCCTAGCCTGTTTTCTAACCATTGCCTATTGGCTCCTATGCCAAATATTGGCTATAGTTGACCAATTTAAGGGTGTACAAATGCAAGCACTCTTGATCTGTTTACATGAACTGTGCTTTATGCAGGTCAAATAAATGTGTCACTTTAAATGAGAGCCAAGTGCCCACCTGTCATCCAAATACTTAGAAGGCTCAGATGGGAGAGTTAGCACATTGAGGCCATCTGGGCTCCACAGCAAGTCCTTGTCTCGAAAAGTAAAACTAAACAGAAATTTAAGTGAGGTATGAAGTTTTAAATTTCTATCTAAAAGCAGCAGCTGGACCCAGACTTGGCCATGGCACACGCAGATTTCTTGGAACTTAAAAAAACAAAATCCTACGCTTGTCTTTCCTCACACTCACTCTCTGTGGCTTACTTCTTCCTCTGAATCACAGACAGCTGCCTCTGCTACGCATGCTCAGGGCCTCTGCAGTTAGATCTGCAGAGCGTGTGGTTTCATTTTAATGGGAAGGTTTTGAATCATAGCCAAAACGCTGTGGGACAAGCAGATTCTGTTTTCTTATAATTTCATTAGGGAAAAAACGAGAATAGCAATATTGAAATGTCACAAATACAGAATTTTAAGGCAAACATCTGTGTTCCCTTAAGGAAGAATGTCATTCCTAAAGCCCAGGAGATTGCCTTAGTGAATAAATAAATTAGAAAGACATTTATAATGAAAGAACTCCTCCTATTAGTTTGGTTGACGTTCCTTCATTTTGTTATGGGTTTATTTCATTATTAAAAAGAGAAAAATATGTAAAATTATATATATAAAAAAAAGGGAACTCTGGGTCCACCATTCAAATAATCCTGATGTGCTTCATTGAACACATGATTTAACCCGAGCCCCCAAGAAGCCGGTTACAGTTCTTGGCTTCATAGAGCACCTGCTTTTCATAGATGCCCCACCAAATACCCATCTCATCAGTTGCATAGAGTCACTTCTGCTCACTGAGTTACTGTTGGCATATCATGCATGGTCTTTGCAAAAGCTGGAAGTCTTCAGGAGATACACACTCCTGCATTAATGCTCTTGTACCAAAAAATAAAGTCACAGCGTGAGCCTGGAGACATGATTCAGTGGTTAAGAGCACTTGATGCTCTTGCAGAGGACCCGGGCTTGGTTTCTGGCACCTACATGGTGACTCATAAACATATGTAACTCTAGTTCCAGATCCGACATCTTCTTCTAACCACCCGGGGCCCTAGGCATGCACGAGGTGCCCAGACATACATGTAGGCAAAACATTCACACAAGTAGACCTAAAATCTTTTTTTCTTCAAAGAAAAAAACACACTAAATTCATGGCCATATTTGTATAAATGATGAATATTGCATCCTGCCCAGTACTTTAGAACATTAATTGGAAGAAAATAGTAGCCTCATTTGGAAATGGAAAAGCACACTCCCCACACAAAGGAAGAGGCAACTGGTCTCAGCTCTGGGGGCTGTTAACTTTAATAAGTTCAGAAAAACATTTGCGAGTTGAAAGAATAGCATACTCTGTGCTTTCTGTTTCGAACACACTATCCTAGTACAGTGTGCTCAGTGGTGGATGCGCACAGGTGTCTGTCGAGTGACTAGACACGAGGAGGAATTCTGAGACAGGACCAAAACAGGGCCTTGAGGTTAAAGGAAATGAAGAGATTTAACTGGAGAGGGCTCTGCAGGGACATGAGAGTTCTGTTGAAAGCAATTGAAAGACATGTTTATACAGAGGATGAGAGACCAGAGGATGAGAGACTTAGTTAAGTCACTCTAAGAGGTAAAACAAGCAACTGCATAGAGAAGACATACAATTAAAGCCACCCCAGATGGAAAGCCTTATAGGAACTTGGCCATTCGAATTTTTACCTTGTTCCCTCATCTTTCTGCATCTTCTCTGCAGGAGCTCAGTCATTCAAAAACACATTTTAGCACTTTGTATACTGATCTCAAACTTAGCAAGTTGTAAAGATTAAACTTGCATAGCTTTTTCGAGTGTCAATCATCCCTCAGTAAAGTAGCTTTAAAGAAACCACCGCCAACAACCAACACTTAACAACTGTACTGAGTATTTGGGGGAAAAACCAAACGGGGCCCTGTTCTCTCATTCACTGTCTCTGCTGGTGAAGGAAAGACAAAGGAAATCAGACACACAAAGCCAATCGTTTAAGCTAATGTTACAGGGTTACAGGATCACTTGAAAAGAAAAGCATGGGGAAGCGGGTACTGAATTGCACGCAAGGTCTGGGTGGGATGTTCACATTGTTCCCTGCAATATCTAAGAACCCTGGGCTATCGTTTCTCCTTACTTCCCACCTCTGTCAGGAGGACCAGGGATGTCCTACCTCCTCCTTCTTCCTTCTGCCTTCAGATCACTACCAAGTTGTTTTTATGTTTGTTTTGGGGACAGGGGCTTGTGTATTCCAGATTGACCTTAAGCTAGCTATGTAGCCAAGGATAACCTTGGACATCTCTCTCCTCCTCTTGCCTCCACCACTGCACTCAGCTTGTGAAGTGCCAGCCATCAAGCCCAGAATTCCCTGAGGATCAGTCAAGCACTCTACCAACCGAGGTACATCCTTGTCCCTCCCCACTGAATTTTGACCATCTTAATTCTCATAACTCCACCCACAAGGCCATTAGTACGGGCACTGATTATTCCTGACCAGGCCGAATCACATCTAGTAGTTTGCAAGTGACAGGGTGTGACGTTGCATGAGATGGAGACATCAGATGATTCTCAGTGTGTGCTAGTGGGTGAACAGTGACACTCCCTTAGAGGTAGGTCTAGGCTCAAATTCTGGACACTGTGGATGTTGCCTTATTTGGGGGGAAAAAACATTTGCAGACATACATAACTAAGGATCTTAAGATGAGATTGCCCTGGTGTCCCCAGGTGGGCTTTCACTGTACTATTAAACATCATTACAATAGACAGAGGAGGAAAGAGAAACAGACAGAAAGCAGAGACTGAAGAGATGTGCTCACAAGCCAAGGAAGTCAAGTTGCTGGCAGCCTCCAGAAGCTGAAAGTGGCAAGGTCATTAAGTCCCAGGAGTTGATTTCAGATTTCTGGCCTTCAGAGCTCTGAGAAAATACATTTTTGTTGTTTTAAGGGGACCGTTTTGTGGTGGTTTGTTCCTACACTCTCAGAAAACCTCTCCTGAACCACTGTTAACAGCTGTTCACCCTGCAATCAGGGGACAGCACTGACTGAGAAACACACACACACACACACACACACACACACACACACACACACACACACAGTCACTTTAAATACTTTGCCATCATTCTCCAGCCTTTAGCACATTTTGGTTTCCCTGGGTCCACTTGAGGGACAGACATGAAGGTACACAATACACAAAGCTACTGCTACTGTCTGTCCCTCCTGCACACGAACTGCTTTGCAGAGAAGAAGTGCAGAACCGAGACGGGACTCCTGAGCACCAGCACTTTCATGTAATTACCGAGCAAAATGAAAATCAGAGAAGAGACTATTTTGAGCCTGACATATGCTATTAGATTCTCAGAACACGTGATGACCTGTTGCTGATGGCTGGGTGTCACCTGGTATCGCCTCTTTCTCTGTCTTCTCCCCTAGAATGGCTATGGTTCAGCAGTGCCAGCTCATTTCTCCTTCCTGACTCAACTCCCTTGCTTAGACGACTTCACCTGCACGAAGCCCGTTCCCCCTTTTCTGAAATGCTTTCCCTGAAGTTAGCTGACCCATGAATTTTCTTCATTGTGTGAAGCCAAGTTCATGCCTCATTTGCTTCCACTCAAAGTTAGATTATGAATTCTCTTTTGCAGTGACCTTACTTTCTATAAAACCTGAAGCCTTACTTTATACACTACACTATACTGTGCTTCTTTCTGTATCCATTTCTTTGAAGGCCAAGCTATTTTAAACACATTTTAGTGTCCTCTGTGCCTTGCATGTCAGCCAGTGCCAGTCCACTGCATTATACTGATTTGGAGTTAGAGTCTGGAATTGATGGCCTTATTTAAGAGCTGTGTTACTTCTTTCCTGATGATGTCACTATGCCACTGATGCCACTATGAGGCTGCAATATTGGATTTCATGGAATGGATTTGAGAATAGAGTCTGCTTTACCCGAAGCTGGTGTGGAAAGGAAATATTTTTCATCCCAGCAGGGAGAAGTAAAGGCAGTTTTGAGAGCGAGTCTGAAGTTTCTCTAGCTGTCCCTCATGCAGATTTGTTCTGAGCTCCGGATCTTCTGTCTTACCATCTATTTGTGCCCACTCTGTGTAGCTTTCCAAGGACTACTGAGATATCCTGGGTTTTTCCCTAGTGACAGAGAGGCTCAGGCTTGCCCTGAGGGGTTGGAATAAAAAATAATATAACAGTGCATCTTCCACAGGTCCTCTAAATGGCACAAAGGAGGCCTCTTGGTAAAAAGCACAGCTCCCATCCTTGTCCTAAAACTGGGATTCTGCCTGGGTTATTTTGAGCCTTGTTTCCAGTTGCCTCTGGCCAGAGACAGGATTTCACACTCTGCTGCCACTTCTCATTATGGCCCCTGCTGCTCGTGTCTCAGAAAGGCTTCTCCCAGGCTGATGGGCTCAGGCTTCTGAAACAGGCTGGTGCAACTGGCCTGCCTCGCTCTGCCTGAGAGTCACTCCCAGCAATGTGGGCAATCTGGTGTGTTTGCGTTTGCAGCACGGACTCCTCTCACCTTTCAGAGAGATCTTTATGTCCTATTTTAGCTATGAGAGATTTGCTTCGTTCCTTAAAAAATTGCAGACTGCAATGTCTTCAGATAAATGTGAGTGTAGTCAGCTTTTCTAAATGGGTCTGTCCTGAGAAATGGAACCTTGTGAAAACACGGAGAGGTCTAGCAGCACTCTGGGGTCCAGAAGGAGTCTTCCAGAGGGGACTCCCAGTAGGATGTTGGAAGAGGGGGCTATGGCAGGCTGTGTTTCCCCATATTTTCTCTCTCTGGGGTCACGTCAGGCTGCCTTTGTTCTTTGCTCTTCTCACTGCCTCTCTCAGATTTAGAGCCAGAGCTGCGTCCCAGTCATATTGTAGCCGAGTAGTGTACTGTTTAACTTTTCAAGCCCAGGAATAGTTACCGGAATATGGATAGGGACCACAGGTCATGGCCCTCTTCCCAACATTCTACCACAGCCGGGACACCTGCGCAAACAGTACCTTGTAAATCTTCATCCTCCAGAGTTGTTCTCTATTTGCTGTTAGGCTCTCACCGATAGTTCGCCTGGATTGCAGGGACACTAAAACTATAGAATCAACAGGGATCTTTAGAGATCTGGTGAAATATTTGGATTCAACAACTAGAGACTCACTCAGAATTTCAGCGGAGAGAAGGTACATGGAGAGGATATGGGAGAATTTAAACATAGACGAAGTACAACAAGGGCAAGCGATTCCTCTAAGAGCCAGAAAGACTTCATTTGTTGTCTGAGGCGCTGTGATTTCTTGCCGAGAGCGTCTATTCCATGTTCTCTACGGAGCATCCTCTTCTGTCCTTTTGATCTCCCCTTCACACACCTCTCTTCACCACCTCTCTTCAGCATGACTTTACCTCTCACCCAGAAATTTCTCCCGCTAATTAAGTAGAAATTATCGAAGTATAAAACAATTAATAAGTAAGCTAATGAATGTAATCACTAATGAGAAGATGAAAGCAAACTCAAATAACTTATGGAAAACAGAGCACACATGGATGTTTGTCAGGACTGGAAAGATAGATTGGCTAAGGCTCACACGGACCTATCTCTATAGGATCACAGATGCTGACTATTCTAGTTAACTTTCTACTGCTGTGATAAAACACCACGCCCAAAAGCAAGGTGTGTGGGGAGGGAAGTGTTAGTTGACCTGCAGGTTATGGTCCATCCTCAGGAGAAGCCATGCCAGAAACACAGACAGGAATCTGTAGGCAGAAACTGAAGCAAAGACCATACTGTTTACTGTTTACTGGATCAAACCCCATGGCTTGCTCAACCTGCTGTCTTATACCACCCAGGACCACCTGCCCAGCAGCTGTACTACCCCACTGAGCTGGGCCCTCCTATATCAATCATTAATTTAAAATATCTCCTATATAAATTGGGTGTGGTGGTGCTCACCCTTAATCCCAGCACTTGGGAGGCAGAGGCAGGCAGATTTCTGAGTTCGAGGCCAGTCTGGTCTACAGAGTGAGTTCCAGGACAGCCAGGGCTACACAGAGAAACCCTGTCATGAAAAAAAAAATGGAAGAAAAAAGAATGTCCTATAGGCAATCAACGTTCTTCCCAGACAACTCTAGTTTGTATCAAGTTGACATAAGACTAACCAGGACAGTAACATATGCCTATTTATATATCTATAGTTCCAGAGGATGGGAGTCAAGTCCCACAGGCAATTAAAGAAGACATTGCTTTTCTTGGGGACAAACTGGGATGAAAAACGAGAAGGTTTTGTTTGTTTGTTTGTTTCTTTTCCCAGTAAAGAGCACTCTAGTGACACTGCCTCCTGGTTTGAAAGTCCTGGAAGCTTGGGATATGATGGTAATAAATTTATAACCAGCGAGCTATAGTGAGACAGGTCTGCAATGCTAGCACCTGGGAGATAGAGACAGGAGGATCAGGAGTTCAAGGCCATCCTCAGCTACTTATCTAGTTCTAGGCCAGCCTGGATATCAAGCACCCTGTCTGAAACAAACAAACAACCCAAAGTAGACTTCATAGGTTTTATGCAATGGTCAAGTTCATTTGACTTTAGGAGAAGCTTTAAGAAGACGATAGCATGACCTGTGACCCTTTGTGGTGTGCCAGCTCCCTGAGAAAAACTACTGATCAAAACCCCTCTTCTCAGGTAACCTGGTGCCTAGGCTTGAATGGCAGATAAGAGTAGAGGTCCGACACTGGGTAGATTTCAGTCAGGATGACATTCATTGCTAAAAACCATTTACTTTAACACGCTTGCTTTCTATGGGTAAACTGAGATGCAGGAGAAACAAGTGTCCTCCCCAGTCATACAGAGAGCTGAGGTAACTCATCTGCTTTTTAGTTGGTTAACTCTGAGACTGGCAATGTTTTCAAATTCTAAATATTCAGGATGGAGGAAGATGTCGGTGTTCATGGAGAACCCTGGGGACAGTGAGCTCCATAGGAGGTTGGTAAAAGTTAAGGTGGCAGTTGCATTTAGTATCTAGACCGAGATCATTAGGAGAAAGAAAGAAGTGTGATTAATCAGTTAGGCCAGAATATTAGGTCTATATGGGGGTGTCTGCAGATAAGAGGCCTCCACAAGTAAGTAGTAAAGGGGTATAGTTCTGGGGGAACCCAGTGTGGACTGGAGAATGGGTGCCGTGGACTGGTCTTTGTCCCTTTTATTTGCCAGGTTCTCAGCCTTTGGGTACTAAATCATGTAGAAGATGGAAAGTCTGTAGCCTTAGGCTGAGGTTCTTCACATAATTGGGGGGTTAGTGTTTCCTTTGATGGGAAAGGGGAACCATTTATCTCTCTAATTACAGACCATTAGTATGTTGGACAGCTCTCAGAAGCACATTTGCCTCATCAAATTATGGGGTAAAGCTTTTCAGTTTAATACTCATTTGAGGAACAAAGAATTCGTGGTGTAAATTTCACTACCAGCTTTTCTCTGTTTTCTTATATTTTATCATAAATAGATAAGGGATTAAGTCCTTTCCAGCACACATCTATTTCCTCATTTGGTGTTCTCATAAACAGGACCAAACTGTATTCTCTGCGTCCGGGGTCATTGACTATGAGTATTGGTTGTGATATGGTACCGTTGTTAAGGCCTTGTACTGACTGAAGCTCTATTCCTGAACTGTAGGAAGCTGGGAGGAGTGTAAGTCCTGTTTTTCCCATTATGTAGAACAGGATCCATGCTTCTAGGTAGAGCAAAAGAAAAATTCCTGCCAATGACTTAATTCTGCTTTTCCCAAATGAACCTACAGACTAACTGTTTGAAGAAAGAGCACCACAGCTAAAGAGTAACACGGCTAAAACCTTTCAGGTGATCTTCTTCAATTTCAAAACACAAAACAGTCCTCTTAGTGTATTGGTTACTTTTCTGTAATTGGTATAATAAAGCGCCAGGCCAAAGGCAAATTATAGAAGGAAGGTTTCATTCGAGTTTATGGTTCCAGAGGGATAGGAGTGGGGGGAGACCAGTTGGCAGGCCTGACAGGTAACTCAGAAAGCTGAGACTTCGCTCACACTCTCCATAGAAAGTGAGAAGCAGAGAGAGAGTGAACTGGAAGTGGCATGGAGTTTTTAAACTCTCAAAGTATATTCCTAGTATCATACTTCCTCCAACACTGCCACGTTGCCTAAACCCCCTCAAACATTTTATTCAAATCACCACAGTCAGATGATCAGGCCCTGGTGCTTATATACCTACACTGAGTGAGCTATCTCCCTAGCCAAGTCAGTCAATTTTTAATACCTATTTTTTTTTAATTGAAAATGTTTTCCCCCCATAAAGTATATTCTAATCATGGTTTCCATAAAGTATATTCTGGCCATGGTTTTCATAAAGTATATTCTGATCATGGTTTCCTTTCCCTTGTCTCTACCCAGATCCTCTCCATCACCCCACCCATCCAACTCCAAATAGATCAAAAAACAAACAAATAAAATGGTTAAAACAAAACAAACACACACAAAACCCATACAAACACAAAACCAGAAACCATAATAGCAAAGCAAAAGACAAGTAAAAATGCCCAAACTAAGCACTATGAGACAAAACCTATCCAAAAATACCATTGAGTTCATCTTGGTTGGCCATTTACTGGCAGGCATAGGGTCTCTTTTAAGTGTGGTTGGATACCCAGTGAGACTCAAACATTTTCCTTTGTGATTGTCAATTAGACATAGCTTCTAGGTTAGGGATGAGGGACCCCTTTGGGCTTGGATCTGTTCATAAAAGCCCTGTGCTTGCTGCCACAGTCGCTGTGAGTTCTTATGTGTTAATTTTGTTGTCTTTGAAAAACACTGGTTTTTTTGGTGTCTTCCATTTCCATTGGCCTTCCAATCTTTCTTCCTCCTCTTCTGCATAGTTCCCTGAGCCCTAAAAGAGGTGTTTGATGAGGACTGAATTTTCCAAGGTCTCTCAATCTCTGCATATTGTCCAGTTGTGGGTGTCTGTATTGGTTCTCATCTACAGTAGGGGAAGTTTCTCTCATGATAGCTGAGTAAGACACAGATCTGTGGCTATAGCAGAATGTTGTTAGGAATCTTTTTTTCTTCTATGCTCTTTTAGCAGAACAATATCTGGCTTACCATTAAGATAAAGTAGTTCCAGGAATGGGTTCCATCTCATAAAGTGGGCCTTAAATCCAATCAGACACTGGTTGGTTACATCCACAGTGTTTGTGGTACTATTGTACCAAATGTCATGCAGTTCTGTCACCACTGCAGATCTTTAATGCCGCTTCTTAATAACTGTTAAATTTCCAATAATTGTTTTTATTGCTTTCCACAGTTGTCACATAGTGACTCTGCATTGTCAAGCCAAGTTCTGGTCTAGTTGCACAGTTAGACTCAAAGGATTTCTTTAGAAAACAAGAGCTTAATGTTTGCCTGACAGTCTCATACTTAGGCAGACATGGAAGAGAAATATTCTCTCTGTCCAACTTAGAATCACTATTCTTTTTTTTCTTGATTTCCTAAAACCCTAGCTGGGTTTCCTTTAGAGTTAAAATCGCTGACTCCACACTTTACAGTGACACAAAATACCTTTGCAGTGTCACATATCTGTAAAGGGCAATCCAAAGGATGTTATTTCCTTATTCTTCTAGAATCTAATGTCTAGAATCTCAAATCTAGATTCTCTAACGTTTCTTCCTGTGTTGGGATAGCACAACTTTCAGCCATAGTGTGTACATAAATCTATGCCCTTTGTATGATATAAAAATCCTATTTCTATAATTTGCCTTCTCACTCACAGGGAGGGTTTTAGTCCCTCCTAATCCTCCTCAGTCTAACACAAAAGGAGACTGCTTCATAGATGAGTCTGCCAGGAAAGAAGGAGGAAGTCCACCAGCCATAGAGTCAGGATTTTTTGGAGTGAGTTCTGGGTAGGTAAATGTGCTATTTCTGAGTCATTCCACTCCAATGGGTTTGGCAAAAAAAAAAAAGGAGGGCTGATGTTGCACCTCTCATTTGACCTCAATTTTACAAAATTCAAGTGAAAGTCCCATAAAGTCGTCATTGTCATTGATGCTATATGAGGGATCAGGTAGAGTTTAAGACAAGAACCTGCCTGAGGTATGCAGAGTCTTGACAGCAATACTTTTCTCTTTCCTTTTGAGGAAACACAAGGTTTGACTGAAGAGTTACATTGGTAATGATCAATAGTAAGTCGTTCTGTTCAGCTCATGCTTGTCACACGAGGATGGAACATCAGCTCCTTAATTAGTACAATATTAATATCAGCAGTGAGGAGGCCAGCCTGGTCTACAGAGCAAGTTCCAGGACAGCCAGGGTTACACAGAGAAATTCTATATTAATATTAATCAAGAAAACTCCTTATATAAGCCAGGCATGGTAGAACACATCCTTAATCTAGGAAGTACTCAGGAGGCAGAGGCAGAGGCAGAGGCAGAGGCAGGTGGGTCTCTGAGTTTGAGGCTAGCCTGGTCTACAGAGTGAATTTCAGGACAGTCATCACTACACAGAGAAATCCTGTCTCAGAAAAACAAACCAAAACAAAAAAGGAATCAATTTCACACAATCTTTCCAATTAAATGCCTTTACTTAGAATTCAATTTTATGCCTTCAGATTTTATATAACATGGCAGAAGACTTTCTTTATAACATGCTTAGAATTTTATAAAATTCCAGTTGATATTATGTTCCATTTTCTTAGGACAACAGAGTAGTTCATCCTTAAATTTAGATTAAAAACATTTTATTGTACAGCAGTTTTCATTACTTCCTTTTATCAGACAAGGAGCATGACACATCTTTACATATAATGCAATATGTTTCTATTTTTGTCAAAGCTACTAAAAACCTTCAATTGAGGTTCAGTCACTAGCTATAGTACTTAATTTAGTTCAAGTATGCAATAAATTTTCTTTCTAATTTATGAAATTTGGAAAGTTGTCTTTAAGTATAATAGCTTATGCTAATAATAACAAAATGGAAAAGTTATAAGTATAAAATAGATTAGGGTGGCCATTTATATGTAGAAATTCTGCTTGATTGCAGTTCTAAAAATTTCAATTATTTATGGGGCTGGGGAGACGATTCAGTAGTTGAGAGCACTAGTTGCTCTTCCAGAGGATTGGAGTTCAACTCCTAGCACCACATGGCTACAAACAACCTTCTGTAACTCTAGTTCCAGAAATATAAGTCCCTCTGCTGGCCCCCAATGAGAACTGCATGCATACAGTGCACAAACATGTGCACCATATACACAAAATAAAAAAAGCTAATTCTTTCTTTCTCTCTCTTCCTCTTCCTCTTCCTCTTTCTTCTTCTTCTTCTTCTTCTTCTTCTTCTTCTTCTTCTTCTTCTTCTTCTTCTTCTTCTTCTTCTTCTCCTTCTCCTTCTCCTTCTCCTTCTCCTCCTCCTCCTCCTCCTCCTCCTCCTCCTCCTTCTTCTTCTTCTTCTTCTTCTTCTTCTTCTTTTTCTTCTTCTTCTTCTTCATCTTCTTCTTCTAGAATTTTGATTATCCAAGAGTCAATAGACTCAACTGTTTTGGTTTGGCATTGCACAGTATTTAAGAGGCTGAAATAACTTCTCTGATATTGGATGTTGTAGTGATTTTAAATAGCAAGTTAAAAATTTATATTTTTGGGATACAATTAGGAGCAGTTATCACAAAATTAATTTCCCTAATTCTTTCCAAATAAATCATTCAATGATCAAAGGTAAATATTGACTGTTCTTTTTTTTTTTTTTTAAATCAATAAGGTTGTAGATTTTGTTCAATACTTTGTATTGGTGTATAAGCACATTTTTTCCCACCACGTCTTGATGGAAAACAGAAATATGTTTACATGAAATAAGTATCATATTGCCTGGGGGAGAGGTGAGCTTGAGTTGAAAACACTGAATTGGACTTATGCGACAGCTGTGCTGTGATAGGCATCGTAACAATACTCAGTTTTGATTCATGGAGTAAGTGTGTTCGTATTTCTTCTTATTCTAACTGAAGTTATGCTTAGGTAAGAATTGTAATTCACTAGGATACCCACCTCATCAACAACACACAGAATAAGTAAGTGTGTTTGTATTTCTTCTTATTCTAACTGAAGTTATGCTTAGGTAAGAATTGTAATTCACTAGGATACCCACCTCATCAACAACACACAGAGTAATTACAACTAAAATACGGGGTGCTGTTCTATGATTTATAGGATGGATAGGCAGACAGCCAAGACTTACGTAAAATTCTGCATCAACTACTTATTATACCTAGACTTACAGAATAATAAGAGAAAAAACCCCACATGAACATGAATATATAACTAATAACATCTCCATCAAAGGTAATTCCTTCACAGACTACAAACAGAGTAGCTCTTTATGGTTCCAGCAGCATCGCCACTGTTATCTTGTATCTATTGTCTTTATCCTTTTTTCACAATAGCTACTTGCATCCCTGCCTTCATGTCTATACTCCAGCCAGAAGACAGGAGGAATCAGAGAAGCCCTTCCTCCCTGGAAACTAAGGAACTCCCTTCAACAAGTACCACCCATAAGTATTAATCAGAACTTAGTTACAGGATCACATCTAACAAACAGGGAGTGTCCCCGTTTAGCTGGAGACCCTGCTACCTCAAAATGAGTGGTCGCTGGATATGATCAGTAGAACACATGTATGACATTTTCAAATAATGAATAAAAATATTATTTAAAAAGGACAAAAGAAATGGGTTGGGGATTTAGCTCAGTGGTAGAGTACTTGCCTAGCAGGCTCAAGGCCCTGGGCTCAGGCCTCGGCTCTGAAAAATAAATATTATTAAACACATTACTTGTATTGTAACATTTTGTCTGCTGAGGTTTTCAGTTAAAAGTTAAATAATTTGGAAAAGTTTTTTGCTGCCAAGTTAGAATGGCTGAGTGACAGCTGCAGCCATGTTACCTGGAATGTGTGGACTTCTCAACTCATAGTAGTAGATGAGAAATGAGAGACTTTGCATGACATGTTCTGTCTTTGTTTGGTTAGAGAAAGCCAGGTGGTTTCTTTCAAGGAGGCCAAGCCATACAGCCTTCCTATATCCACATCAGGAAGACGGTCAGAGCCAATGGACACTGGGCATGTCTTTCTCCTAGTCGCCCCAAGGTAGGGAAACTTGGAAAACTGCATTAGAGAGACTACCAAGGCAAGAGCAAGAGGCCTTTACAGCAGAAGAATCCATAATCTGTAATATTTCATTGGAAAATGCTAAGAGTTACACAAATATAAATAGCTCCATTTACTGCCCAGGAATTTGAGACTATAAGATGAGATGGCTTAACTTGGTCTCAATGATACAGAGAGGAGCGGATAGATAGTTCAGTCTGCGAAGTGTTTGCTGCAGAAGTGTGGGGAACTGCGTTCAACCTTCCAGAACCCATAGAGGGGAGCCTGGAGTGGTGGAACTCGCTTCTCCTACCACTGCTGGGGAGGTACAGACAGGTGACTCCTGAGAGTTTCCGGCCAACCAGTGAAGCAAACCCTGGGTTCCAGAGAGAAACGTTATTACAAAGAACAAGATGGACAACTTCTGAGGAATGACTACACACACACACACACACACACACACACACACACACACACACAAGACAAATAAATGACAGACTGGACATGTTATTTTGTAGCTTGACAGTTTCTGCTCAAATGTATCCATCTTTGTTTACCTATATGTAGGATATGAAACCATGAGCTCATATGTCCATGTTAAATCTGTTAAGATAAGAGCAAGCCATTTGTAAGTTCTTCCGTGAACATCACCATGGGCTTTAAATTGCCCTTTCATTAATATAAAGACATAGAGCTGGTGTAATCTATCAGGTACAGCTCCAAGCTAGAGTTAAGATGGCAATTGATAAGTGATTTACAACACTTCCTTGAGATAGATGGTTTATCTTGACCCTCATTTTGAATATGAAAATGAAATAGAGAAACTAAGTTACTGACCTAGTGTTATACATCAAATGATGATGGTAAGATGATTTTTGAATGTGTGTGCCCCCACCCCCCATGAACGCACACACAAAAACACACGCACATGCACACACACACAATTAATTTTCTCATTATATTCACTATCCCAGTGACTCTGGATTTTTGTTGCTGTTTGTTTGCTTTTGAAACAGAAGCCTGCAGTATAATAAAATAATCCAAGCTGTACTCTGAACATTTGAGATCCTCCTGCCTCAACCTCCTGAATACTGGTACCTTATAGGCAAGTGCTAGCACTCACAGGTCTTCCTGTTTTTATCCCCTGTGATGTTTTAATGTGTTTTTGTTGTTAGCTCCCTTTTTAATTCAGCTTTAGCGGGGTGGGGAGGGTGGGGGGGTGGGGAGGTAGGTGTCTTGGTGCATATGTGCTTAGTGTCTTGCTTAATTTGATTAAGAATTTTACGTTGTAAATTTTGTTTAGTTACGTTGGAACTAAACAAGAGAGAAAGAATAAAAGCACAGGAAGTGACATTTTGATCTTTAGGACTGTTTGCTTGATCCTATAACTGAGGCCCCTTTGTGTCCACAGGTGAAACCACACTGAGAGTTGATGGTGGAAGTGCCTTCGGGCATTTATTATTCTCCTAAGCATCTGTGTGATTCTCCCCGGCAGGGATCAAGCAGTATGGAACCGGTGTGCTTGAGTTTCATGAAGGAAATACATAGGAGAGCAAGGGTAGAGTTGAGGGAAACCAAGAGGGGATGAAGCTCCATTTGCTGGTAATACAGTGGAGCCATTACCACGGCTGATCTCCAGATGTGAAAGGCAACAGGAACAAGAGGTGGCAGACACTCAGAGAAGTACCATGTGGGAGCCTGACATTTCGTTGGGGAATGCAGCCATTATCAACCATGGCTAACAGAAGAAAACAATTGGTCTCTCCTTCCTCTCATGTTTTTTGCTTTTTGTTTTTTTTGTTGTTGTTGGTTTTTTTTTTTTTTTTTTTTTTTTTGCTGATGACAACTATCGATCAAACCCAACAAGGAGCAAGGAGCCTACAGCAAGAAGCCTAATGATGCAGCCTACAGGGCCTCTCAGAGCAGGGTAGAAAAGATAAAGAACGGGCCTGAAATGAAAAGTGATTCAGCACAACACACACTGTAATAAAAGATTATCATGTTTTACAAACAGTAGAACCCGGTCTCATTATGTTAAACATAAAGTGTACACTGAATTTAACAATTACAAGTGCTATTTGTAACCAGATCTTAGGTGTGCAACACGATTGAAATCATCGTATAAATTCCCGAATCCATCTTTTAAGTATTCTGTTTTTATATACGTTCCTTAAAGAAGCCAGAACCACATGAAAAACACTAGTATATTCATGAAAGGCTATAATTAATTTTGGACAACGTATAGGCTTTGAAATGCCTTGTTGGAAGGCCAAAATCACTGTTATATATTTTTTCTGGGAGGAAAGTTACCCAACGGGTAAGATCAAAGATGTTATCCTGAGTTAATAGACATCTGTGTGGTATGATTCACCAACATCTAGAAAGTGCCTTGTCACTGGACCCTAAGATGGTATATCAAACAATCAGAAAACCGTTTCCATGCATTAATGGGTTAGTATTTATTGTTTCACTTTTCTTTAACTGAAAGTGCTTGAGAATACGAACAGCATTCATTCATTTAATTCATCCAGCATGACTATCTGTCAGGAGCATGGGTCCTTGTCCTCAAGGTGTTCAGCGCTCAATGGAGATTGAGAAAAGGATTCTAGGACCTTCGATCTGTGAACACTGCGGAAGTCGGATGCACAAGACACTATGTGGGAATATCTAATAGTCCTGGAAGATGAGAAAAGACAAGGAAAAGCAAGGAGCAAGAAAGACCGCTCAGGACTGAAGGAATATCTCAACTGAACGCAAAGGGAAGTGTATCAAGTGGACACAGTGGAGCTGAGTAGAGAGAGCCGAGCTTGCGGGTCAGCTGCGCCCGTTATGATTTGACCCCAGTGGATACAATGCTATGAAAAGACTATGAGCTTCAGTGATAAAGGGACTTGAACTCTATTCCAGGAAGTCAGAGAAGGATTAGGTAAAGGAGAAGCTTTCTAAGCTTTGCTCTATGGAAATCAGGATTGAAGGAGTATATAGTGTTGAAGGAAAGAGGCAAGACTAGAATGAACCCATTGACAGAGATGGAAACACTGAGGGACAGTGAGAGTAGACAGGGAGGAGGGATTCTGAAACATATCAAGGACGCTGCTGAGCATGGTTTTATCAATCTGTTTTGCTGGAAGCTTGAAGTTTATACTATAAACAACCAAAGAGGAAGAGATAGAAAGTTGCCCACGTTCTTGTCTTCAGGCCCGGGGAGAGCTTTTAGTCCTGGTTGAAATGAAGAAGATGGATGGAAGAGCATGTTTGCACAGGGAAATGCCTGGGCTTTGTTTAAATCTACTGAGAAGACTACTGTGGGAGCAGACTGAGTGACCGGCCAGACCATGGGTGGTGACTGAAGTCATGGGCTGGCCGGAGCCTTCCTCAGGAAGTACTTGGAATAAGCAGAGAGGAGATGCAAGGGCCAATCTTCACACCATGGTTTCCTAGACAATGGAATAAAACTGTGTGAAGGTACATGAGCTCTGAGATGAGGAATTTTAAGGAACTGAGGCCTGCCAATCAAGAGTACAGAGTCAGGGCAAATTAGATAAGTTACATTTGGCTAATTGTACCAGAATAAAGAAGAACTGGATATATGGTAAGTGGCTTACTGAGAAGTCAGATGAAGTTTGCATTGGAAAACACCCTGAGCAGAAATTAAGGAGAGTTGGGAAATTCAGGCTGTCTCCTGTGCTTTAACCTTCTTCAAGGAGGAAACGTTTCCCCAGGGGACCTTATCAGATTTTTCCTGAGGTGTCAGTGACACAGCTCTTTTTCTACTTGCAAATCAGTGGCTGAGGGTGTAAGGGATCAAGGACCGGATGTAGTGGCTGTCTTGGATCAATTACGACAAATTCATGAGGATAGACAAATAAAACAGGAGTCCTGTCAAGAAGGATATGAAAATAGCCACTCTGATGCCTCTCTCCTTTAGGAGTCTAGTAAGTGCAAGAGTGAAGAGGACCCACTGGGTTTTGGACAGAGGAGTTTGTTGGGAGTCTGTGAGAGGTTCCAGTAGACATAAGTTAGGAAGAGTCAAAGAGGCCAGTGTGCAGTGGGCTGAAACACAGAAGAAGGCTGGAGACTACTTTTAACTAAGTGTTGTGTATGTGCTATCGAGCCCTTGTTGGAAAGAGTTTCTGATAAATGGAGAGGAAATGTCTAGGATTGAAGTGGACAAGAAATGAAAAGCTGATCTAGAAAGTTCAAACTCAGAAGACGAACCTTACCCAACTCACCGTTGGGAAAAATAAAACCCTCTTTGGGTCAATAATTTGGAGGATGACTTTCTCCACCTTGGATATTCATTGTTGGCCTTGGCTGCAGACTGTAATTTTTAGAAGTCTGAGTCGGCAGTAAGAGAGAGGAGGCTGTTCTGAAGTGCAAATAATGCCTGCCTATTCCAACTGTGCACAGTTCCAGCAGAAATCTGATTAAAAGGTTTCTACAAAGCACTTCAATTACATTAGCTGGAAGGGATTCAAATTTGAACTCCTTCCAGGATTTTTTTTTAAATGAGAAATTATATATTTCATAAAATAAAAAAAAAAGTCTGGATAAGGTGGAGGGCAGGTGAAGCGTCTAATTGAATTAAAGCGATAGGTTTTCTACTAAAGCCATGTGTGCCCTGTAAGTTTTCACTGGTGTTTAAGAACAGTCTGTGTGTGCTTCTGAACACATCTGTCCATCTGCCTGTTGCTGGGTGGAGTGGAAGATGGCCTGGTCTTCCGGAGCAATCCGCTTGAGGACAGATGTAATCAGCTAATATCCTGCCTGATGATTGTCTCACATGCTCTTCTGGCCACCAGAGTCTTAGCTCTTGAGTTTAAGGAAATACAAAGCAGTAGGAGAAAGGTTGTGACTTGCAGATGAAAAGCTCCGATCAGAGGATCAGAGTCATGTGAAGGCAGCCATGACCTCTTTCCGGTTGCGAAGCACTCTAAGCACGAATTTTCGGGAAGGAATCTTAAGTACAGAGAAGCTAAGTACAGGGTAATTCCGTCTGACTCTATCGGGCTGGCGCCTTTTTTTGAGCTGCTTTACCCAGTTTGGAACAGAATTCCCTCTGGGCTTTACCAATTTAGAAACAGAGTATCAGCGATGAAGGATTTCAGCAATCCTCTGATTCATACGAGAAGACAGAGATCTGCTAATCCCTGTCTGATATATGCAGCCTCGGCTTGCCCTACTACGACTGCACTTTCACAATATCTTAGTAATTAAAAAAAACCCTAAACAAAAATAATCTCCAAGCCCTTTGTATCTAAGTTGTTGTCAACACTCCCTTTATTTTCAAGAGCTTAAAATAGCTTTAAAGCCTGGGTTGACCTTGCAGCTTTTCTAGGCAGCAGTAAGCTGCCAGCTCAGTAACGCTTTCTGTGTACGGAACTGCCGAAGGGAGGTTAAATTGCGTTTTGCTTATTTAGTGGTTTGAACGTGAACTGTTCCCCCACAGGCTCCCATGTTGGAACCCTTGGTTCCCATCTGGCGGCTCTGTTTTGAAAAGCCAAGGATTAAGAGGCGGAGCCGTGCTGCAGGAAGTGAAGGGGAAGGTCTTTAGGTTTGGTAGCCTCACCCCTCTCTCTGTCCACTGTCTCCTGACTGAATGTGACCAGTTGTCTCCTGCTCCTGAGGTGACTCCATCATTGTCAATGTATGGCTTGTAACCCGGAACACATGTCTCTCTCTTCCGTTGTTTCTGATACGGTATTTCATGATACCAAGTTAGAGAGCGTTTTATCTGGTTCTACTTTCTCGTAATCACAGCAAATTAGGCATTGTATCAGTGAGGACTTTCAGGTTCAAGCATCACTGACTACTTCAAGAAGGAAGTAAGATATATATCAAAAGATACGAAAGTATTCTTACACTCTCTAGAAGAGGTAAGATTAATGCTAGTGTCTACATAAATAAAAAACAATGAAAATCTTGCCATATAATTATGTGCACATAGCTAGCTCATCTAGCAGTCCCATTACTACTTAGGCATGTTTGTCATCTGTTTCTTACCAGGAACCTAACACACAGAGCCCAAAGAAAAGTATTATAGTGGCAAACCCCTTGCCCAGCCAGCATTACTCATGAAACATGAACATTGAAATTTGGCGGTGATTTGTTACTATATCAAAACCTTGACTCTTCTGACTGATACGAAGTCATCCTAGTTTCTTATAATGTGGTTCTTTTCAGTCAGCAGTTAGTTTTGTTACTTCTGTTGTTATGATAAAACACCTGACGAAGTCACCTGAATGAAGGAAGAATTTATTTTGGCTCACAGCTCTAGGTTACAGTCTATCATTGTGGAGGTGTCATAGCGGCAGAGCCTGAGCAGCCAGTCACACTGCATGCAAAGCCAAGAAGTAGAGAAAGAACAACCAACGCTCATACTCAGCTCAGCTTCTCCTTCATGTACAGTTCAAGACCTCAGCTCAGGGAATAGCGCCACCCACAGTAGATGGGTCATCTGACCTTAGTTAGCTTAACCAAGTTCTCTCACAGGGATGTCAAGCAGTTCATCGGGTAGACAATTGAGATTAACCAACACAGTGTCATAGTATAGGGTTTAACAAAAATATGCATTCCCGAATTCTATTTCTGAAAAATCCAATGCAGTAAGTTAGAGTGTAGGTTTCTTAAGCTCAAAAAACCCTTCAAACTATTGACTTAAGATCTGTCTGTCTGTCTGTCGGTCTGTCTGTCTGTCTGTCTGTCTGTCTGTGTGTGCGCATACACGTGTGCGTGTGTCTGTGTGTGTATGCAGGCATATTCATGCCATGGCATACATTTGGAAGTCAGACAATAACTCTCAGAACTCTGTTCTTTCCTGTTATTTTATAGGATCCAGAGACTGAACATAGTTTGTCGTACCTTCATTTTTATTTTTTTAGCATTATCAATATTGAGACTATGTCTCAAGTCGGCTTATCTTTTATCAGATATATCTTCTGACTTGCAAAGTATGATGGTGCTTTAGAGTACTCTAGTGAGACAAAACCAGTAGGATGTATTTTAACAAATTGGCTTATGCAGTCATGAAGACTGGCAAGCTCAAAATCAGCAGGCCCAGCTTGAAGGCACCTGTTACCAGAGTCTCCCTGTATGTGGGGAAGGTGAATGGACTTTTTTGTTTGCTTTGGTTTGTTTTGTTGTTTTTTGTGTTTTTGTTCACTTCGACTCTTGTCTATGTCGGAACTGCCCTGAACATGCCAGTCTCATCTGTTCAAGTCTTTGGGTGAGTGGAGGAGACTCACCTACATCAAAACCACAAGTTGAAATGTTAATCTCTTCCAAAAATACCTTCACAGAAACACCCAGAATGATATTTGATCCATGTCTGGGCGCCATGACTCACCCAAGTTGATACGTAGAATTAACTGCTCTAGAATGTTGTGTGATTAGATATAAAGTATTAAGGAATTATTAATGTTGGCAAGAATGTTAGAAAAAAATCAGTATTGGGTTGTTGAGATGGCTCAAAAGTCACCCAGCCTGGGCTCAATCCCTGAAACCTACATAGTGGAAGGAGAGAACAGAAGCCTTCAAATTGACCTCTGACCTTCACAAAGTGTCATGGCATTTAGACGCACACACACATACCCCAAATAAATAAATAAACAATAAAAATATTAAGGAAAAAGTCAGTATCTATACCTGTTGCTATCAGTGAAGTGAGACATTTACTAAAATCTAAAGTTTCTAATTTCATGTGTGTATGAATTCATGGTATAGGAATAATTCCCCTTCAATGCACATAGAAAAATTCCATGTAGTTTTATCATGTACTAGCCTACTTCTGAGGCCAAGTTCCACTCCTTGTTGGCTGTGTGAATCTAAATAAGTTCCTTAAGGTCTATTTTAAACTTTTTTCCATTATTTTATTTTATAGGTGTTTTGCTGCAGGTATGTCTGTGTACTATGTATGTGTCTGCTGCCTTTGCAGGCCAGACAAACCCGCAACCTCTGGAACTGGAGTTACAGCTTGTAAGCTGCCCTGTGGGTCCTGGGAATTGAACCTGGGTGCCCCGGAAGAACAGCCATTGCTCTTCATCACTGAGCTGTCTCTATAGCCGACCCTTTGCCTCCAAACTCTCTGTCTTTGGTTTTCTCGTCTCTACTATCCTTTCTGTAGTGTGATAGTTAAATAGGGAGTTGTATATAAAATACTTATAATAGTACCCGATGTCTAGTAGATGTTCAATATAGTCATTATTAAATTCATATCTTCAAAAAAAGACTGAGTGGAAACTTTTATGTCAGTGTATAATTATGAAGAGACAACTATAGTCTTCTCAATTAAAACAAAAAATTTTTTGCAAGAGAATCTCACTGTGGTGGCTCATCCGTCAGGGAACTCACAGAGATTCACCTCCTTTGCTTCCAAGTGCAAATGCTTGAATTAAAGGCATGTTCCAACATACCCAGATTCTTTACAACTTCTTTTTAAATATATATAGAGAGGGATTAGGAACTGAAGAGACGGCTCTTTTGATGAAGTGCTTGCTGAACAACCATGAGAACCTCAGTTTGGCTGACCAACACAGATGTGTTATGGTACACTCTCAGTTTGGCTGACCAACACAGATGTGTTATGGTACACTTTCAGTTTGGCTGACCAACACAGATGTGTTACGGTACACTCAGTCTGGCTGACCAACACAGATGTGTTATGGTACACTCAGTTTGACTGAACAACACAGATGTGTTATGGTACATGCCTGTGACTACATTAATTGATGGGGTGGGGGAGGAAAAATAAGTAGACTCCAGGAGTTCAATGATCAAGTCTAATCAATCAGCGAGCCACAGATTCAGTGAGAGATGTGGTCTCACACAACAAGGTGGGGACCCACTAAGGAAGACACTAGACAGACAGTAAACTTTGACTTCTACACACACAGGGGCGGGGTGGGGGAACATGTACAAACATCTGTCTCTCACATACCACACAAATACAATAAAAGTTAAAGTTGAGAAATGATGGTGGTACAAATCATCCCTGCCAGACTCTCTTCTGACATACATCTGCAGGCGAGGTTCCCGGAAGTGACACAGAGTAAGGGGTGTGGCCTGGGGTGTGTGTGGGGAGACAAAGAACAGCCCCGACGACGTATCAGCCTCACAAATCTCCTGTGTGGGAATAGTTTCTGATTCAGAATCATTGCATAGATGTATTGGCAAAGAACCCGTCTCTCCTTTAGCCAGAGTGATGACTCATGCTTAACCTTAATAAGAAAAAAAGAGACAGGAAGTGGAAGCCCCAGGGCTGGAAGACAGGCTCTAAATACACTGCTTTTCACCTACTAGCAACCGCATCTGTGGTGTACCATAGAAATCTAAGCCTCTCCTCATTTGCAGAGCAAACTAAGTCCATTGAATTAGGGGTGTATGAACCAGGGGTGTATGAACCAGGGGTGTATGAACCAGGGGTGTATGAACCAGGGGTGTATGACCAGGGGGTTGTTCTGTTGAGTATAAGAAAGGGACAGGCAGATAAGTTACAGCTTGCCCCTTTCATAGGCAGAGGTAGCCAGAGCCAGCCATGTGCACCCCATTTCCAGTTCACACTCTCTACCTTTGCTCCATGGTTTTATTTTTTTGGTAACGTTTCTGATAGGCAGCAACAAGTCAAAAAACCATTAGTCCTTTGTGGTCACAAGCTTCATGTTTGTTAAGTTGATCTCACCTGATACTACTTAAAAGATGGTGGATCTAAAACGGTCTTCCCTGTGTGTTTGTGAATCCACATATATGTGGAGCACATACCTGTGCGTGCACTGGTAAAGGGCAGAGGTTGACTGCAGGCAACCTCTTCTATTGCTCTCCTTGTTATGCTTTGAGGTGGCATCTTTCATTGAACCTGGAGCTCTCTGTTTCAATGAGGTGGCCTGCCCAGTGAGTCCCTCTATGTCACCTCAAACCCTATCTCAGCCTCTTCAATACGGGGTTCCAGTTATATATCACCACACTTAGCTTATATGTAGGTACTGGGAATGTAAACTCAGGTCTTCATATTCATACACTGGGCATTTTATCCATGCAGCCACCTCCCCAGGCCTTCAGTCAGTCTCAGAACATTTAGGAATGTTTTCCACACTCTGGTGCTTTGCAGCAGCCTAGAAGATACACCCCACCCTCCACATGCAATGCATGGTCCCTTTAGTCCTTTGTTTTGCTCTGCTGATTGCCAAGGTCCTGGGTACCACAAGGTGTAGGCTTAGATTTTTAAAAACCTACTTTAATTAGGGTTCTGAAAGCTTCACTCTCCTTTCTAGCCCACCACTTAGAGGTAGTGGACAGAGAAGGTTAATGGAAAAGGGGTTATAGAGCTGTTGAAAAGTAGTTCTTTGCAGGCAATTTCAATCTTTGTTATCAGAATATCAGCGTTCCAATCCAGTAGCAAACACGAAACATGAATCAACAGAGGGAGTCCAGTCCGATGGCAAACACCACACATGAATCAGTAGCAGCTGGATCCAGCAGAAATTCCAAGGATCCTCTGAACCCTCACTTGAGTCGGCAGAAGTGGCAAGAATCAGCTGGAATACCAGGAGAAGTTCTTTGGTGAGTTTCTCTCTACTAAGTGAAGACCAGTGAAGACCAGCAAAGTGTTGCAAGACGCGGCAGTGCAAGAGAATCCTCTCACTGCTTGTGGGGTTATATTTATATTCTTTCTAAACATCATGCGCCCTCTCAAATATCTGCTCCAGCAAAACATCATATGCACTCTTACGTGTCTGCCTCAGCAAAACATCCTCTCACAAGACAGCTTCCAGAAAAACATCATGGGACACAACTAAGTTTCCAAAGAAACCAGAAATTTCCACTTCAGCAAGGTTCCGGTGGGTTTTGGATGTTTTGAGTGCCCGGGAGTCTTTGCCAAGTGTTGCATCCGTGGACAGGATTTTTCAGCAATATTTCATTTCCGCCCCGTCTTCTTGAATATAGAAACGAAAAACAATGAACACAGGAACTCATGCAAGAGAATGTCAGTTGGGTACAAATATTTTCCAATGATACAATATTCTATCATCTCTGAGAAAGTAACTTTTTAAAAAAAGAAGCATCCTTATTTATAAGCATCCATACTGCAAGTTTGCTCTTATGGTTGGGATCTTTCTTCCTTTTCCCTCCCTTTGCTGCCCGTTACATTTTCAAAGATAGTGTGACACAAGAAAAAAAAAAAAAAAACAAAGCAAAGCAAAACACCCAGGATGGATAAACCAGTCAACGAGGGAAGAAATTAGGAAGACCGAGTTTTATCATTCACGTGGTCCGTTATTTATACCATAGCTAGGGTGAGTGTGGAAAGGCAAAATAGAGTACCACCTTCCTGTCTCTCTAGTGTTAGCCCCATGATTCCAGGACTCTGTGGAATACATGAAGGGTTCTGCCCTTTTCAAATGTAGGCATGCCTGGGATATATAAAATATCTTCTCAGCATGCTAAAGGCACCACCAAGCTGATGACATGAGTTCAGTCTCAGGAACCCACATGAGAGAAGAAAAAGGACACCTACAAGTGTGTGACCTTCACATGTGTGCACATGTCTGAACTTACACATAAACAAATTCTAATAAATACGGAAAAACTAAGTAAATAATTGTAATTTCCAAAATTCCATCCTCTAAGGTGAAAGACTTTCTTCATGGAATATAATCCTGTCCTCGTGCTGAACAACTGGTTATATACTGGCATTTAAAAAATAGACTATTTAAAATATTGATATATAAGAAGTCACTGTATTATTGACACATAAGAAGCCACTGTATTATAGCAGACAGACCGAGCCACACTGTATTATAGCAGACAGACCGAGCAGCGAGCTCAGTGGAAGCACAGGGATGAGCTAGTTTCCAGTGGGTGCAGATACGTGTTAGGAGCTGCAGGCAGGCCTAGAGAGATAGACAGGATCAACAGGTACAGGCTGCTGGGCTTTATCCTTGCAGAAGAGCCTAGCAGGATGATTAAAGTGAGTGAGAGAGTGAGGTGGGGTGAGGAGACACCGGAACTTGACCAGCGCGCGCGAGCAGATGTGCAGTAAAGAAAAGAGGTCGTGCATCAGCTAAGGGAGAATGTAAAGGTTTCCTTTGTGAGTATGGTTTTACATAGTGGCTCACAACTGTCTGTAATAGATCTGATTCCCTCTTCTGGTGTGTTTGAAGACAGCTACAGTGTACTCATATACATAAAATAATGTGCTTAACTACGACAATGTTGTGTGAGTATACACTAAATTTTAGAGAATTCCACCCCTCATTACCCTCACTCATTCTTTACCCTTTCTGGCTGAAAAGCATCTCCTTCCCAGCAAGCCCCACTTCTGCCATGATGGCATTTTTTTGTTGATGACAGTGGTGGTGGTGGTGGTGGTGGTGGTGGTGGTGATGGTCCCATGAGTTTAATTAGTGATTCTGGAGTGACACCTCTCTCTCTCTCTCTCTCTCTCTCTCTCTCTCTCTCTCTCTCTCTCTGACTGGGTCTATTATGAAGACTTGGAACTTGCTGTGTAGGCTGGCCTTGAACTCACAGACCTCCACCTTCCTCTGCTTCTGTAGTGCTGATATTAAAAGCATGTACTTATGTGTTATGGTTGTGTAGCTCGGCATTCTGGTGTGAACCCTAAGAATGGGAACAGGGTCTGTCCCTGACTCTTTTGCCCACCTTTGGGACACTTTGCTTCCTACTGTGTCAGCCTTGGTGTGAGGACATGTGCCTGGTATTATTGTATCTTGTTCCATACGCAGTTGATATCCCTGGAAGGCCTGCTCTTTTCTCAGGGAAGGTGAAGGGCATAGACTAGGGGAAAAGGGAGGTGGGAGGGAGAGTCTAGGGGCAAGGGAGGGAAGGTAAATTGCAGTCAGGATGTAATATATGAGAAAGAATAACTAAAAAAGGAAAAAAAATTACCAATACATTACCATCCCTAGCTCTTGTTTCTTTTTTGTGTTTAAATTATATTTTATGGAGGCTGGAGAGATGGCTCAATGGTTAAGAGCACTGACTGCTCTTCCAGAGGACCTGAGTTCAACTCCCAGAAACCAGATAGTGGCTCACAACCATCAATCACAAGGTGGCTCACAACCATCTGTGATGGGATCTGATTCCCTCTTTTGGTGTGTCTGAAGACAGCTACCGTATACTCATATAAATAAAATAAATAAATCCTTAAAAAATTTATTTTATGTGTTTGAGTATTTTACCTACACGTATGTCTGTGTACTAGATGCATGCTTAGTGCCCACAGAGTCCAGAAGAGAGTGCCGGATCTTGGAACTAGAGTTATAGATGATTGTGAGGTGCCATGTGGGGACTGTGAATTGAACCTGGGTCATTTGGAAGGGCAGCCAGTACTCTTAAAGCACTGAAGTGTCTCTCCAGCCCCTATTGTTATTTCTTAACCAAAGAAGCTTGAATATGTTCAAGTGGTTGTTTCAGCCTAACTATTGTTACATAAGACTATCCAATAACTCAATTGTTTGAATAAAAAGAATAGCCTGATGATTTTGTAGGTCAGAATTCAAAGGTTTTAACTAAGCAGTTTGGTGTGTCTATGGTGGTTGATACAACAGGGTCCATTTCCAAGATGGCAGCTCCATAGATATGAGGCCCTTTACTTCTTCTAGGGCATCTCTTCCTTCTCCAGGGATTCTTAGAGTAAGTCTGGGAACAGTCACACTCATTACATTGTAACTCATTTCTGGGATGTTCAGATGGAAGGCACATGGTTTTTATGTTCTAGATTTGAAAGTCAGAGAATGTCTCTTCCGCCACTTTCTTTTAATCATGTATGTCATGAATGCTTGCACAAACTCAAGGGAACTGAGGGGAAAGACTAACTCTCAATGAGAGATGGCATGAGGCCACAGACAGGGAAGGACTTGAGGGCAGCTCACAGTCCTGGAGACAACTTAGGAGGAAAAAAGGAAGTTCCCTCAGTACCCGAGGCAGTAGGAGTAGATGAGACCTGAGTTTGAACTGCAAAGTCTCTGGCAATAGGTGATAGCTTTTTTATGAAACTACACATGCTCAGACATCAAAGGCAACCAGAGAGACTTTAAGCTGCACTGCAAGGTCACAGTTTCTTACCCAGCTTCTTCATATACCTGGTACCGTCCAAGAGGAAGTGCAGGGTAAAGCTTAGGAGAACACTCTGCTAAGGCAAAGAAAGCTACGTTATACATGAATAAATAAACAACAGATAAATTCAGTAGATGGCCCACTGAGGTATGCAGACTCTTCCATCCTAAATACACACCAAAGAAAGCTCTGGTCAAAGGTCTTTCTCATTATCTTTACCCACCTACTTTTATGAGCGATCAGCTGCTGCTTTTAGTTAAACCATTGTTCTTGTCTTGGAGAGAAAGTGTGGTGATAGTCCCTGTAGGTAAGCTACCTCTCCAGACCGCTCCATCTACTATATACGGCCATCGTGCAAAGTTCTTGACTGAACACCAATGATTTCCCCATCTTTCCCAGAGGCACCAAGGAACCTCACTGTAATCCCAAAGGGTTGTGGTGAGAAGAAAATAACAATATTCGTGTGAGGTGAACCTGGCTCTCGGAAGGATGAGGTGTTTTACAATTACAACCTCGTGCGTCTTCAGGTCTACTCCTCGTCTTTGCATGGGAAGCAGACGTTCTGATCTCTATCACCCAGAATACTTTCTAAGAAGCTGGAGATGACGGTGACTCACTTCCCATAAGTGGGGCGCTTAGGGCAGCTGTGGAATTTTACCCCCATGCTTCCCAAGAGCTTTACGAGCAGCCCCAGGTTTACAAGGAGAAAGTACCACGGGTACTTACGTAAGACCATAAAGTTCACTGACTCAGGTAAGAAAAGGACTTTGAGCATCTATCTGCTTTGCCTAAATCATTCTGACATGTGAGTCTGTCCATGTGAACAGCTCATGGGACTCCTCAACAATTCCATTTCCAGCTACCTCCTGTCCCAGCTAGTGCTGTCCTTCCTAGATATGAGAAATCCACCTAGCCTAGCCTGCCATAGGACTATGGGCCTTCTTCTTCTTCTTCTTCTTCTTCTTCTTCTTCTTCTTCTTCTTCTTCTTCTTCTTCTTCTTCTTCTTCTTCTT
>JANHMN010000022.1:3421866-3449216 GCA_030674055.1 Rhabdomys pumilio | reverse complement strand
TTCTTCTTCTTCTTCTTCTTCTTCTTCTTCTTCTTCTTCTTCTTCTTTTTTTCCCTAAGAGAAAATTTGGTACAGTGGCACTTCTCATCCTTTGCCCATTTTTAAAATAAGAAATGACCACACAGCACCCTGACTAACTTGTTACAAATGCTGCGAGTGGCTTCTTTGGGACTGGTTCAAGAATGTGGCGAGTCATGATGGAGCGCCAACCCTGTCTCCCTAACCAGAGCGCCAACTCTGTCTCCTTGTTTTGACTGCCATATATCCAGGCTGGCTTAGAACCACTTTCTTGGTTCCTTCATTTCCTCCTTCCCCTTCACAGTATCCAGCCTTATCAAGGAGAATCAAGTCCACGCAGGATCCTCTGGATAGTCCGACAGCTGGTCTTTACTCTGGAGTGAAGACTAAACATAGCTGGACCTCAAAACTTCATCCAGGGCCTTCTCTTATCTCCTGTGCTTTCCACAAAAGCACAGGGACTCGATGGATGCTGTAGCCTCTCTCTGCATGACTTCCCTCTTCCTTTGTCCTCCACCCATCGAAAGTGTTTCCTCCATTCTCCCACTCCCCGTGCAACTAGCAGTCCAGCTCTGCCCTCCCTTCCCAATGTCTATGTATCTTTGGGGAATTTTATTCATTTACTTTTTTGAGGCAGGCTCTCATGCAGTCCAGGCTGTCTTGGAACTTGCTATATAGCCATGGGTGGCCTTGAACCAATGATTCTCCTGCCTTTATCTTCAAAGTGCTGAGATGGTGAATGTGCACCCACACAAAGCCCTATGAGTTACTGATCCCCTCACCTATATAGAAAATTATTTTTAATATATATATATTCACTTTATACATACAAGAGTAAAGTTTTGCCTCTTTGCAATCAATTTTCACCCTTTAGGGAGTATATCATGCCTATTGATCATGAATATCCCCAAACTAATGGACATAAGGCACATAGGTTATTAAGAAAACATAGATAAATGTGGCAGGGGGTAGTTGAAGCCTGGAGGGAAATGAGGTAAAATGGAGCTGCTGACCACTGTGGTCAACCAGGGTTCAGTATAGCTGGCTTGCTGGAAACTCACTTCCAGGTTCCCTGGCCCTGAGGGACCAGTTACCCTTGGCTACCACTGTCAGTTATTGGCTGGGGGTTGCTTAGAAGGTATTCATTCTCTGGTAATTTTCTTTTGTCTTCAATGAGGAGAATGGACTGTAGAAGACAGAGAAAGCTCTTAGTGGCTGTGTGAGTGTTGGTAGCAGTCATAGGTGCAGCCCAAGGACACAGAAATGATTATTGTTAGAGGACATGTCCCAGGCATGTGGACATTTGTGATATTCCTTGTGTCTCCTTCTCTTGCTTATCCTCATGGCCCACTATGTTTATGTAGCTGTAATCACATGAGAGATATGATTTTATACTATATTTCTACTTCCCCAAGAAGTACACTTTCAGGTTGATACAGTTTTCATAATTATATCTCATAAAAGCTCTGTAATTTCACCTCATGCATAATCCATAATTTCTATAAGCATCCCCCACTGCTAGACATTGTTTATTTCATTTTCTACTGTGGTAAGTTGCTAAGACCAAATGAAACAACAACAACCAGAAAACATGAATTAGCACACAACAACGTGTTAACAGCAGTTGTCTTTAAGTGACAGGATTATAGGCAGTTTTTTGTTCTTTATTTCTAGTTGTTACATAGATAGGAAAATAACAGTTTCATGTACTAATTTTGCCAGACGAATTAGTACCCAGTTGTTCAAACTCAAGTCTAGGTGCTACTGAGAAGGTATTTAATGGTTGTGACAAAGATGTACGATTAGTTAGCTTTGTGACTAGGGTGATTCTAGAAAACCTGGGTTGACGTGATCCAGTCAGACCTTAGGAACAGAACCCAAGCCTTTGGTTTACATAAAAGCTCATTTCCTGTCTTCACTTCTAGCCTATGATCCTTCTTTATGGCTTGCCCTATGGATGGTGGACTCATCTAGCCAGCTTCCACAATTATATAATCCAGTTCCTTCCAAAGAACTTCATATCTATTTCTGTGTAACTCTTAAATGAACCAACAATCCATCAAGTTCCCAAAGACTATACGAAAGAATATTTTAAAGAGCATAGTACTTTGTCGTGGAGGGGCTCTTTGTTCTTCTCAAGTTCAAGATGTGGCTTGAACATATTTAGTAAGTGTAATAATTATTGTCTGTCCCGTACAACTGCTATGATGCTAGAGTCAAATTGCAGGGTGAGCCACGCAGGCGTGTGATGAGGTGTCGGTTTAAGATGTGTCTCAAAAACATACCTGCAAAGATGAAGAACACTGTGCTCATCCAGAGTCCTTCCAGGAGAGCCCCAAGTGTGACCAGAAGGTGTTAATTTAGCAAATTGTTTGAACCGAAGCAGTGAGACTTCCAAGGAAAAGGGTTCAAAGAGAAGCTGAGTATCCCTGACCTGTCCGCTAAAGTCGTAAGTCCAGTGGTTGCTGGGAGTTTGGGCCAGTAGGATGTACCAACCAGTTTAGGAGCAGCCTAGGCTTACAGGGGGATCAAGGAAAAGCAAACTTCACTACAGTGTTCAACCATGCCCACGAAATCTTCCTTCTCAAAAATTTAAATATGTAAGCAAATAGCTACTGAGTGGAATGCTTAAAAAATATCAGCGTGCTGGGGGTGCACCTTGTCTAAGCCTCCTCAATGAGGCTCAGTTTGATGAATGAGTTCAGTGTGCCAGCATGCGCAGTGGGGATCTACTGCATTGCCACAGTTCTAGGTAAATCTTGGGACATGTTTAGAGTTTGAAAGAGAGAAGTTGAGAGCACAGTGGTCGGGATATGAACAACTCCACCCCAGAGGATTCTCAAAGACATGGGCTTTCAGGACCTCTTTCCCGTCCATCCAATAAGCAATATATTTTGAGTAGTAGACATTATACTAAGTGCTAAGCCTAAGAATGGGAGAGACAGCTTGGACCTCCTCCTGATGGGAGACTTGATGACCGACAGCTAATAACTAGATTGTGATCTCTATACTCAGCAGACCAGGAAAACCAGCACACAGGCAGTCTGGGGACTGAGAAGGCAGGGACCCAGGCAAGCTAGAATATTAGAGGAAGCCTTGCAGAACCGGGTGTTTTAATGGGACCGAAAATCAAGTTGCCTTTCTCATCCGGTTCCCAAGCTCCGGAGTTCATGTTAAGTGTGTGTATTAGGAATGGGAGGCAAGAGCGTGCAGGACCTAGGGTGAGGAAGTTGGCCTCTTGTGGGGTTTCATTTTGGTGCTTAGAAAGAGTACGATACAACCATCCTTAGCAAAGGAGCAGAGAGGAGACAGAAACTGCCAGGAGATGAGCAACCTTCCTGTACCTCAGGCTTTCATCCTTAGCAGGGTCTGATTAGCAACCTAATACGGAGAAATTGCTCAGTACTATACCAGGAGGCAGGGACAGTGTTAAGGGAACTCAGTGAAATCTATTTAACTCTGCCTCCCAAGTGCTAAAATTTAAGGGGATTGCTACCAGGCTAGGTTTTAAGACCTTCCCTAAAGTCTTTTAAAATCTTTCCACTATGTCACTATTCCAAAAGAAAAACCAGGAAACAAACTAGAGATTTTATTATATGATTGATTTGTGTGTGTGTGTGTGTGTGTGTGTGTGTGTGTGTGTGTGTGTGTGTTTGTGTACACGTGCACACATGCATGTATGCACAAGCATGAGAGCATGCTTGCAGGTGTGTGTGAGGTCAGAAGACGTCTTCCAGAAATTAGTTCTCCCCTCTAGTATGTGAGATCTGGGGATCAAGCTCAGGTCACCAGACTTGGGGACAAGAATCTCTTGCCTACTGGTCTATCCCAGTGTTCTGCAGAGACTTCATAGAACTTGCTTCAAGTAATAGGATCTAACAGAGAAGCCACATATTGACCACAGAGACAAACTGTGGAATGAGTCATTCTTTTGATCTAATAGCAGAGTAATCAACCAATAAAAATCATCTGAATCTAACAGATCTAACAGAGAAGCCACATATTGACCACAGAGACAAGCTGAGGAATGAGTCATTCTTTTGATCTAATAGCAGAGTAATCAACCAATAAAATCATCTGAATAGGTTGGAGTGAGGCCTTTTGAGACAGGGTCTCACATGGAACCCTAGATGGCCTGGTACTCACTATGTAGACCAACCTTGGCCTCAAATTCAGAGATTCTCCTTCCCTTTGCCACCAGAGTACTAGGATTAAAGGTATGTGCCACTCACTGTGTCTGGCTGGGATGTGACATTTTATACTTGGCTTTCACTGTTGGTGGGACGCTGCTTTCTGTCTCTGTTTCTGATTATTTCCCCTTGACTGTATCTCTCACTGGAAGTTGTTTCTCTCTCTCTTTTTAAAAATGACTCTTGTCTTTGCTAATTTATTTTAAATTCAACAAATTCTAAAATAACTCTTACCAAAGAGATCCTCTGGGTTTTTGTTTGCTCGTTTCGCTTTTTGTCTTGTCTGACCCCTATGATCTTGTCAGAGTGATCAAAGACATGCTGATGACAAGCAGGATTTGACAAGTTGGAATTTGTAGCAATGCTGCATGTAGGATTCTGGACATAGTACATAAGTTCCGGGGTTGGAAAGATGGCTCAGCAGGTGAGAGCACTTGCCGCTCTTCCAGAGGACCTGAGTTCCATTCCCAGTACCCAAGTCAAGCTGCTCACAACTTCTTCCAACTCCAGTCCTCTCCTGGCTTCCCAGATGCCTGAACATGCGGGGCATATTCTCACAGAGACATAGTCATATTAATAAACAATAAAATAAAAGAAATTAAAAAGAAATTTTTTTTCTAACTTTGGTAACTTCACACAGAGAAGGAATTTGCTAAGGATGATTCAAAGCTCAAAAAAAAAAAAAAAGTCAAGCTTCACAAATAAATAGAGGCTAAGGTGCCGGGCTGTGTCACAATGCTGGGACATTCAAGCTATATCATGACACTGGGAAAGCCTATTTAAACAGCTCTGCTCTTAGACAGGCTCCCAACAGGAACTCCAATCCCATAAGAATGATTTGCAAGCCAAGCACCCCTGTCAACTTAGCACTCAGGAAGCAGACACAGGACAGTCATAGACTACATAACACCATCAGTCTAGGGTATAGAGCAAGGGGTCTTGTCTCAAGATACAGCAACTTCCAAATACTTTTTTGCATTTTTGAGTTCTTACAAGTCCTTATTTCTGATGCTGCTATGGAGGACGAAGGAAAAGTTTTGAGTCATATGCTAGAGCTCTGGCTACTGAAACTCAGAGAGAACACACACACACACACACACACACACACACACACATACACACACACACATTTTGGCAGCCACAGTAGGCAACACAGCCAAGTGTAGGGGTGGAGCACAAAGAGCAATGTAACACTGGCTTTTGGATTTTTGACAATAAGCAATTTTCTTTATAAAAAGTAAAATTTAATTTTCATACTATTCAAAGTCAGCAAGGTATTTCAAATATGAAGTAAAATTTGGATACAACTTCAAATATGAAGTAAATTTTGGATACAAAAGTAGCATACCCTACAATTTATAACCTGTGGCTCAACAGCGAGGTAATAATACATGCTCCTGTCTCCTTGTCTGCGCATTTCTGTAATGTCTCTGTTGATTTTGAACCTGTGGAAATGCAGGGATGAGTGATGTCCCAGCGGCTGGACACCATGCTGAGAAGGGAGCTTGCATGGTCTCAACCTGTTATAGACATCTCTCAGTAGACACCTCGGTGGCCAAGTCCACCCGTATTGAGGGCGACAGCCACTGCACTGAGCTCACAGAGAGGAGCATTCAGCACCAGCGCTGTTTCAATTCTCAGTGCTTGACAGTAACCGGCACCAGTTCTGCTTGGACTTATTTTCACTCTTACTTTAATTTTACCGCCTTACTTTAATGGTTCCGGGAATTGAACTTAGGGCCCAGCACTTGCTTCTCCTCTTGGGTGGACATCTATCCAGGAAGCTGCTACGAGACACTCACAGGGGAAAGGGAACAGGAAAGGTCTTTGATTTATACCAGGTCCATATAGCATATCCAAAAATCATAAAGATAGATGGCATCTTACTGGTGTCTTACTAGCTCCAGCTCTGCTTTGTGCTGGCTCAGCAAGCATGAACCATTAGGAAGGATGACAGGACAGAGCCACATGGCCCAGTTAGTAATCCCTGGCTCAGCACTGACTGGCTAGCTGCCTTCAAAATGAATGCCTTTGGCCATACTGGCAATATGAATGGGGGAGATTTTGGTTCTGTTTTCATTCATTGCTATTTCAAGAAAGACAAGAAAAAGCCCATAGTCTGCCGTGATGTGTACTCATCTCTGAAAGACTCAGCGATTAAAATCAAATTCCCACCCTACAAGCAAAACTCCCACTAATTCGGCACATTGGCTTTGTGTGAGGCTGGTATAAAATAGCTTTCATATCACTCATTTCTAAGTCAGGGCTAAAGGCATCAGGAGGATACGTCGCACATAAGAGAGGTCACGGGTATGTCCCACCTAAGAGCCCATTTATGGTTCTCCAGGAAAGCATTCTTTGTGCAAATAAGTGAAAATTTCAGTTGGGCTCAATTAGAAGATAATTTTGTAAGCAGTGGGGTTTTGTTACTTTGTATATTTTACATTTTTTTAGTTGCATTAGAAATCATAAGATTTAGCTAACCATGCCCTCTTAATAAATAGGAATAATGAATTCCCAGACACACAGATGGGTAATGACTGCTTCACCCCCCAAAAGGGTCGCTTTGCACTAAGTGCTTCTGACACTCACATTCATGCTTAAGCAGACACATTACTGCCAGAGAAGAATGGTCCTCTGAGCTCGCCTGGGACACTGGCACAATGGAAGCTGCAGTTGCCCTGTGTCTCATTAAAGTGGGCACAGGGAGATGCAGTCCTGAAGATACACAGGGAGCCTCAGATTCATGGTTTCCTGTTCACACATCACACACAATCACCATCAAACAGCTAGTTCCTAAGGAGAGGAAAAAAAAAAACCTAGCGGTTATTAATAAGCCTGAAATATTTACATCTTTGGACTCCTTGCCCTTCTCCCTTCTTTGTTCTTGCTTTTCCCTTTACATGAAAATATTCACACACACACACACACACACACACACACACACACACACACACTTTAAGAAAGAGGCCTGTTGAAGAATCAGATGATTTCTAGAGAGAGCTATATGTGGGATCATTTCTTAATCTTTTCCACTGTTGCTAGTTCCTCGGGTGTCTGTGTTCCTATTAGCATTTCTGTCTGGAGCTATGAATTACGTTGTCCAGAGGAGTTTCAGACTGGGCTTGTTACCTGGTTACCCACAAATATGCCCAGTCTGTTTGTATAAATTTGAAAAAAAAAAAAAAGAAAAACCTTCCTTGTCCTTAGGAAACCAGGCCATTCTGCATATTTGGAAGGGGACAGTGAGCCCAAGGTCCCATCAGTGCCCTGGGACGTTTGAGGAACAGTGCCTGGATAAATAATGGGGGAAGCAGCCCACAGTCTGCTCCTGACTGGGGCGGTTGTATTCAGTTCACAAGGAGGTGGGTTTCTGTGGCTAAGGATGTAGCCTGAGCGTACCATCAGACATCCTTAAAGGCAATCCTAGGACCACATCCCATCTGCACATGGTCACGGCAGTCACTCATAATGCTCCACCACATGGTGTGACAATATGCCACAAAACAGTCCAGCTGTTGAAGCAAAAAGCAGAATCAGACCAAAGGGACAAGGGCAAAGCAGATGCTGGAGGGATGACAGAATTCTATTGCTCAGACCATCTGCACTCTGAAAGAGACCATTAGATCTGCTGAGAGATGATCTAGCCGTTCTTCTCTCATCAGCCTAGGCTCAAGCACTGGCATCTGGCTGTATCTCACATGTGTCTTTTTATAGCCCACTGTCCCCTGAATTGAGGCTCAACAGAGAGATGGCTATGAGTCGAGTTGAGCAAGTTGTGTGCTTAGGACCCCTGGAGGCACTACATCCGGTAGCAGCCTTGGGAAGAAGACGCCTCCAGTGGCTTCCTGTCCATGGATATATACTCCCCATATGGTAATCATCAACCTCTATCATCCAAGCCCTTTGGGCTGAGCCCATTGGGATTGGATCATGAAAAGTGATGGGGGAGAAGCAGTCAGTGCTGACAGGGCCAGCTGCTTATGTATCTTGTCTTTGCAGCTGATACTGTGCAAATGTCCTGGGGCCACCACCCTGCCACTCATATATGATGCTCCTGATGTTACTTAGTTTAAAGTGTCTCCAAGTACACTTACGGGAGAAATCATCTCTGGTGTATGCTTAAAACGAGGGTTCAGGATCTCTAGGTAGGGGACTGGCTCAATTTTTTCATTTGTTTATTTGTTTCCCTGTTTTTGTTTACATTTTTATTTTCTTTTAACAGATGATCTTGAGTTGATCCCCATGTGTGTTAAAATCTGAGAGCACAAGAGTTCTTTGGCCTATGTATTTATGATTTACTTTCATTGGTCCTTAGGAGACTGCCACTGTTAAATCACCAAGGTTTGGAGCCGGTGAGATGGCTCAGTGGGTAAAGCACTTGTTACCAAGCTTAACAACATGAGTTTCATCCCCAGGACCCACATAGCAGAAGGAGAGGACTGACTCCTGCAAGTTATCTTCTGACAACGCCATAGGCACTGTGCTGTGTGCTCCCCTTCCCACAACAAACAAACAAACAAACAAACATTAATTTAAATTATATAGTATATATATACATGTATATATAATATAAATTATGCTTTGGCAAACATCCCTGTAATTATATATAAACCCCACTAGTACTTGTAGTTTGACTAGTGATTTATCTTTCTTATAATTAACCAAGATATTGCTTTATTAGCAAATCTCATGTTATTTCCAAATGCTTGCATACAGGGACACACACACACACACACACACACACACACACACCAACACCCTTTCCATATATCCTTATGATCTACCGACAAGTGTTCACTGGTTTCACTTTTCGTGACTGATTGACTCCTAGACAGAACGGCTCCATCAATTTACAGTCCACTAACACTGCACCTTTGCTGTGTTTTATTGTGATTTTTCTCTTGTTGACTTTTTAGTTTGCATTTCTCTGGCTGCTATTAATACTGTATATCATCTTCCAATCAATCATTCACCTGCTGGCTTTCTTTACAGTCTTTTCTGAGACAGGGTCTTACTATGTAGCTCTGGTTATCCTGGAATTCACTCTGTAGACCAGGCTGGCCTCAAATGCGGTAACTTGCCTGCCTCTTTCTCTGGAGTGCTAACACACTAAAGGTACATATCACCACCTCTGGCTTGGAATAACTTTGATGTTACTTTGTAGACACGTCTGTCAAGTTTTCTTTTCCTTATAGTTCTTAACTCTTGTTTTTCTTTACAAAATGTCTCCACGTAAAAGCCACAGTGACACTCTCCCATTTTCCCTTCATTATCACAGAATTTTACCCTTAACATTGACATCTTTAATCCTTTGGTGTTTCTTTTTTCTTCTTATTTATTTATTTATTTATTCTATTCATTCATTCATTCATTCATTCACTTTACACTCTGATCACAGCTCTCCTTCCCAGTCCCTCTCACACAGCCCCTACTCCTGTCCCCTTCCCTTCTCCTCTGAGAACGGGGAGGTGCCCCTGGGTACCAAACCATCCCAGGACACCAAGTGACTACAGGACTAGGCAATATTCTATCCCACTGAGTCAACACTGAGGCAAGACAAGGCAGTCCAGTTAGGGGACCAGGATTCACAGGCAGGTAACAGAGTCAGGGACAGCCCCTGCTCCAGTTGTTGGGTGACCCCATGAAGACCAAGCTGCACATCTGCTACATATGTGCAGGGTGCCTAGGTCCAACCTATGTATGCTCTTTGGTTGGTGGTTCAATATCTGGGAGCCTCCAAGGGTCCAGGTTAGTTGACTGTGGTTGGTTTTCCTATGGAGTCCCTTATCCTTCTGGGTCCCGCAATCTTTCTCCCAGCTTTCCAGAAGACTCTCTGAGCTCCATCTACAACCTACAGACCCAAAGAAGCAAAATAACAATGAGGGCCCAAGGGAAGATGCTTGGATTTTACTCAGAAGGGGAAATAAAATAGTCATCGGAGGTGGATGGAGGGACAGAACAGGTTGGGAGAAGGGATGGGAAAGGGAGGTGGGGTAGAGAGATCAAGTGTTGGGAGAGCCTGGGAAAGGGGGCCTGAAGAGTGCATGGAAATTGGATGTGGATGGTGGTAGGGGCACTCTAGGATGTGCCAGAGACCTGGGATGGGGGAAGCTCCAGGGAGTCTATGAGGGTGACTCTAGCTGGGACTCCTAGCAAAGGGGGATATGGAGCCTTAAGTGGTCACCTCCTGGAGCCAGGCAAGACTCCCAATGGAGGGATAAGGAAGCTAACCCACCTGTAAAAACTTTAACCCCAAATTTGTCCTGCCTACAAGAAGTGCAGAGACAAAGATGGAGCAGAGACTGAGGGAATGCCCAACTTGAGACACACCCTACGGGAAACACAATCCCTGACTCTATCAATGATACTCTGTTAAGCTTGCAGACAGGAGCCTCGTATAACTGTCCTCTGAGCAGTTATGCTAGGCTCTACTTAGCAGCTGACCAAAGCAGATGCAGAGACCCACAGCCAAACAGTAGACAGAGCTCGAGAACCCTTATGGAGTTGGAGGAAAGATTGAGGGACCTTTGGTTTTTCTTTTGGGTGGTCTAGGGTGGCTGGATTGCCCAACACTGGTAACAGACTCATCTACTGTCTCCTGAGAGTTGTGTGCCACTCTCTACTACATATCAAGTTCTTCTAGAGAGCTGACTTTATTTTCTGGTTCTCCATTCTCTCTACTTTTTGCTTGTTTGTCCTTTCAAAGCTAGCTTCTTCTAGGTGTTAATTTGTCTATATAAATTTCAAAACTGCTTTGTCAAGTTTGAACAGTCTGAAGGAGGACTGTTAGCAGGAGCTGCCTAGGACAGCTTTAGTTTGGGGGGGGCGGGAAATTGATATTCTATTTTTCCCCTTTAAGATATGGTTGCTGTTGCCAGGTGGTGATGGTGGTGCTCGCCTTTAATCCCGGCATTTGGGAGGCAAAGTCAGGCAGATCTCTGAGTCTGAGGCCAGCCTGGTCTACACAGTGAGTTCCACAATAGCAAGGGCTGCACAGAAAAACCTGTCACAAAAAACCAAGCCAAAACAAGTAATTAAAAAAGACACAGCCATGCTGCATAGTTAGGCTGGCCTTAAACACACTACATAGTCCAGGCTAATCTCAAATGATCCCTCTGTCTCTGTCTCTGTCTCTGTCTCTGTCTCTGTCTCTGTCTCTGTCTCTGTCTCCCATGTCCTGAGATTTCAGGAGCACTCCTCTTATCTTGATAGGGACAGGTGCGTACCACTGCATTCAGTTTGTGGGGTGCTGAGATTGAGCCTAGAGCTTTGTACAAGTTAGGTGAACACACTACCAATCTCACCCATGCACACTCGCTTTAATTTGTAAGGTTCCTTGTTTCCCTTTGCTTTTCTGGCTTCAGCCTTCTCTCCTCAGCCCTTTTGATCCTGTCTCCCCATCCTACAGCTTTGACCTGGCGCTCTGATCCCAGTGGTGACCACTTGGATACTTATTCTGAGTGCTTGGAAAATGTCACATAAAGCTGTACCTGACACTCATCCCAGGTCGAAGCCTGTGTGTGAGAGGGACAGGCTAAAAAAAGAGCTACTAAAATGCTGACCCAGCTTTATTTGGTCAGTGAATGCATATAGAATCGGATTAATGCCAAAGAGCAAAGAGTTTCAGAAAAAAGGGCTCCTAGCAACCAAAAAACTCAAGTAACAGTTGCTTAAGTAATAAAGACAATTTTTATTTTACACAAGACATATGCAGCTGGTTCAGGATTGGGAGTGCTGGTCAGACAGGTCGTCTTGGCCTTTCTTCTGTCTTTTTTACATGACAGCTACATGATCCCATGGCTCCTAATGTTAACCTTCGTAACCTATCACATTTAAAATGTGAGGCGCCAAGTTAGACAGCCCAAAAGAGTACTCTCTTTTTAGTCCTGTCTCCCACAAAGTTTTCCAAAGCCTCCCAGAGGACATATTTTTTTTAGCTCATTAGCCAGAATAATGTGGTATAACGTTGACACCTTGCTGGCGGAGTGAATGGAACTGTCATCATTAGTTTAGACTGATACATGATTCTATCCCTAGGCTCGATTTTTTTCCAACTGAACAATAGCAACAACAACAACAACAACAATAACAACAAAATCAATGCTCTTATATATAGCAAAGATCACATGATACTAAACAGAAAACTATCAAAAGCTCTTATTGTAGATGAGATAGTTTTTGTCAAGATTAGCTATGTTCTTATGTGGTATGGAATTACACATAAAAGGGCTATGGAATTACAGGGTTCTCATTTATTTGTTTACTGGTATTGCTTTAGTCAGTGAAGACTCAATGATAATCAATTCTGGGCAGAGCCCTAGTGGCTTGGGCTCTGGAATGCAGTGGACCCACCCATTGAGCCCAGATAGACAGACAGGACCAAATGCACCCCGTTGCTTATACCCAAGAAGCAGGCATTATTAACTTTTAGAAGATAAAGTTAGGCATATTATATCACATTTCACAGAATGTGTTTGGGTAGAGACACTTAGGAATTGGGCAGTTCCGGGTCCAGTTTGGAGCTCCACCAATGGTGCATAAAAAGAAAACTTTTGTAGAGAGTGAATACGAAAGTAAGATAAAGAAAATATTTGATTAAAATAGAGCAGTGGGCACTGAGAGATGGCTCGGTGGTTAAGAGTGTTTGATGTTTATGCAGAGGACTTCAGTTTGGTTCCCATCCCTACACAGTGCTTAACAATGGTCTATGACTCCAGTGCCAGGGGATCTGATGCACTCTTCTGGGCTCTGAGGGTAACAGGTATACACATGGCAATCAGGCATACATGCAGCAAAAATACTCGCACACATAAAATAAAAACAAAGACATTTTTAAAGAGTAGAGTAGAAGCCAGATTCAGATCATTCCAGCGAAGAGTCCCTGGCAAAGTTAATTAAACTTCAAGTTACACAGGCTTACATAAGAGCTCAGGGTGCTACAGTTGGGTAAGCCTAATTACCTCCCAATTAATTACCTTAATAACTCCACTTTATAGGCAGAGAAACAGAGAGGGCTACAAATAAGACAAGTAACTCTTCCAGAGTCACACAATTAACAAGTGGTTGGTCTTGAACTTGAATGTGATGTGGTTTTACAATCTCTGTGCTTTGAACCACAAAGTATGGTGGTGAACTCAGCAAGACATGCAGGCGAACTGTCCGGATTATCCAGAGATGAGACTACTGCTTATGAGGGGATGGTGGTGGTGCTGGAAGGAAGCCTCCTAAAAGAGCTAGCAACTGAGTCAACTGTGCACCCTTTATTCTCTGGCATGCAATGGCAGTGACTGTCCACGCGATCTCAGCATCTGCCTGTTTCCACTCTTTCCCCCTTGGTTTCTTGACCATGTGAGCCTGACTGTTGGTGTACCTAGACCATTTTAACTGCATACCAGACGTGGTGCGTCTACAAAGCAGTAGAGACTTTGGGTGAGACTTCCTTTCAAACAGCATATACCCTCTCTTTCTAGCTCTGGTCCTTTATGTTTTCAATTGTCCTAGAATAGGAAGGTCCTTGTTGAAAATAACTCATAAACTAAAAATAAAATAAACAATTCTGAAAACACATTTGAAAGACATCAAGTGGGGAAAACATGTGCAACCAAGATCACAGATCAAGTTACAAATTCCCCTGCTCTGCCTAAGAAAACCACTTAGAAATCACATGAAAAAGACCAACTGTATTTGAGACGAAAAAGATTAAAGGGGTGAGCAATTTATAATTCAGAAATGCAAAGTACTCGATATATCAAAAGATTCTCAATGTCATTCATGAGAAATATGAATTAAAGCCATACTGAGATGACATCACTCACCATCATAATAACAAAGGGATTTTTAAAGGCCAACAACACTCAAATAGCAAAGGTGTGAGGGAATAGGTCCATCTACAGAACTGAGAGGCCATGGTGGACTTGGTAGGTTCTAAGTAGTGACAATAAGCAGTTTCTGTCAAAATTACAAAAATGCAAAAATATCTCAATTATAACATTGTTGTTACAGCAGAATTGGGAATAACATAAACATCCAAGCACAGGGAAATGGTTAAGCGAAATATTCTTTATTCATGTGATTGAGTGTAATGATGCCACAAGGAAGACTCAAATAGCTCTTCCTGAATGAGTCGAGAGTATCTCCAATGTGTATTATGGAGTAAAAATATCCAAGTAGAGAACAGTGCTTTGTATACAACACTTGATAAAAGCACGTATCTCATCCTTATGTATCTGAATATATTTAGAATAAACTAGAAGGGTGTATGGGAAAGCAAAACTTGGCTTTCTCTGAGACCAGGACCTGAGTTTCTAGGTCAACATGAGAGGGAAATGTCTCATGAGCCATCTTTTGGCGCATTTTGAATTTTAAACTGGTTAACTGCATTTCCTATTATATAGATATAACCACAAAATCACTTTAGGAACCAAATCATTTCAACAAATAGAAAGGGTGGGCCTGGGAGGGCTGGCTTTTGTTTTTTTAATCTTACCAATTTCTGTATATTTACATATTTAAAAATCAGTATTTTAGTCACGCAACTCTGAAGATTCCGAAGATCACAGTTTGAGAGTTTTCTCAATACAGAAAACGTACTCATAAATCATCCTCAGGCTATCAGTGCTTCCCGTGAGGCCTTGGCTATGGAAGAGTTTCCCATGTTGCTCTGGGAGAGTCACGTGCTTCCTGTCTCAGTACCAGTGCTTAGGGCCTTGCCACATGAATGACCTTTATAAACCAGCTAGGGTGAGAGGAGACATGTTGAGAAATGTCTGAAGTTCCCTCGCAAGGCTCAGTACTGAGCGGATGGCTGTTGGACCTCCACATAGGGACTGTGCTCTTACTAGGGGATCTGCGAGGTCTCCACTTCACAGTTCACTCTTCTCTTAAAGTGGCGTTCAGGAACCTCATTCCCCCAAAGTCGTAGATTCTGAGTGTTGCGAGCTCACTCCTGGATTAATCTGCATTGTTTGCTGTCTTTGAGAGACACACTGTAACTCTCTTCACCCAATTTCATTGTAGGAGAACAGACTTTGGCCCTTGTCCCAACTCTATAAACCAGTGGGTCTACTCTTAGTTCTAGTCTCCATTCTGCATGGAAAGCATTCTCAACTAGAAACATGTCTACATTCTACCATTCACCCTTTAAAACAGGGGATTTAGATAGAAGGCGTTCTAGGTCTTTCCACATCTCAAACACTATGAGCCAGGGGGAACAACCTTTCTGCTGCCAAACTTCAAAGTAAATTGACCTTGTTCTTTCAATTCAAAGCACCAACCATTATTGGAAGAGCGTGAGCAGTCTGTGAAATAAGACTCTTCAAACCGTATAGACAGCAAAGGGCAGATGGCTTTTTAATTATGAAGATCTCTTAGAAATTCATAGAAAAGCAAGGTATAGTTCAAACATAATCAGATTACAAGAAAGGAAAATATAAATGGACAATAAACAGAAAAATATTTTACTTTGCTAGTAATAAATGAAATGCTCATGAAAATACCTTTCAACTCATAAAACTGAAAGCTTTAAAGCAATGACAGTGGCTTGGGAGGCACAGGCTTACAGGGACAAGGACGGACTTGCACGGGGTGTAACTTGATTCAGAAGTTCTGGAGGACAATTGGACAAACTGAAACAACTTTTTTAAACATGAAGAATCACATAGAAATGTTCACACCTAAGAATAACGTACCCTAAGGAAACAGCAGGATACACGTAGAAAAACATTTCAGGCAAGATTTTTCTTTTAAGATTTTTACATTTGTTTACTTAGTGTGTGTATGTGTCTGTTGATCAGAGGATAGCTGCAGGAGTCCATTCTCTCTCTGCCCTGTGGGTCCAAGGGATTGGAGCCAAGTTGTCAAGTTTGTTGACAAGTGCCACCTGCTAAGCCATCTAATGCAGGCCCATAGGTATGTTCTTTAGGATGTAATTTATCATAACGAAACTCTGGAAAGCCTAAATATCTGTCAAAGGAAAATGGATAAATTACACAATAATTCAAAATGATGGGCAGAGGTATTACAGGAGGAAATGCACACAGCCTACAATGGAGTAAGTATGAACATTATTTTCCATTCATATTTAAAAAAATCTGAACACTAGATACTAGTAACCGTCATATCTGAACAGGTGATATTTATTTTCTTGTTAAATATCTGTTTATATTTTCTCATTATTCAAAAATAATGAGCATCTATTATTTTTATTGTTAGTAAAAAAAATTACAAGACTATGATTCTCCTTCCGAGACTCACAAGTCGTTCATCCTTAGAAAAGAGAAGGTAGGAATTATAGACCGGTGATGTAAGTATTTCTGCGACACAAGTTTTGTTACCATAGCAAATTAAATATAGCAGTAGTGCCCAGGATTAAACCACTCCATCTGTCAAAAGCAACATTCACTTCCTATTGCCCAGGGAAATTCCACAAAACTGCCAACTCACAGGGGGACTCCAGCAATACTACCTAAAATAAAATCTGTCGTGGCAGTGGTCTTTGGTTTATGTTTTCCATGGAGACGTGAAGACAAAGGCAGAAGCAACATTCAGTGCTCTCTTCACACTAACCTAGATAATCTTTTCTTCTCCCCTTCCCTTCTCTTTCCATTCTTTTTGTTTTCCCTCTCCTTTCCTCTCCTTCTCTCTCTTCCTTCCTTTCAGTCATTCTCTCATCAGGGATGTCTTAGGTCTTGGTGACAGTGCCAGGCTCCCAAACATCCAGGAGCATCCGGGAGCATCCGGGAGCACAAGAGTCAGTTACTCCCTCGGTTCTGTGCAGGTGAAGGAAACACAAAGGTAGAAAGCAACACTGGAATTTGGGGGCTTCCTTTACTTAAACATTGAAACAGCACAGTTGTCATTGTTATTATATCTTCAAATATTCAGAATTATGGTAAAATCTAGAACTTCGAGACACTGTGGGTAGCATTCTTCAGAAGCACACATCACAGCAACTTTACAACTTTCCTGAAAATCACGAGGTGAACGTATGTGCTCGCTGACAAACATTAAGCATACAGTGCCATGCTGTTTCACATCAATGGTCGAGGTCATCATACAATATTAAGAATAAGCTCTTATAAAGAAAGTGAACTTTAAACTAAGTTTGAAGAACCGCCTCTGAACAACTATAGTATTATAGACTAATTTTTTAAATGAGTGCAATGTTTGAAAACAAAGTATGTCGATTGTGTCATTGTTGACTTGCAAGCAGATTTTTATTCCAATTTTTTCCAGTTGTTAGAATTTGTCTTTCCAGCTCTGTGACAGTGGGTGAATAGTGAGGGGTATTACAGACTAAGTTTCTAACTCATCTGTTTTCATACTGTATTCTTGTACTGGGTATCCACATGTGTGTGTGTGTGTGTGTGTGTGTGTGTGTGTGTGTGTGTGTGTTTGCACAATTTTGTGGGCTCATGTCTTGCTGTGTGTCAGTAATTTTAAATCTATATGTGTGTGTGTCTATGTGTGCGTGTGTCTGTATATTTGTATGCCTGTATGTATGTCCATGTGACTGTGTGTCTGTGCCTGTGTGTCTTGTGTGTGCACACACCGTGTTTTGATATACAAGGAGTATATGATCATCATTTATGGTAATTCTATGCTGTTATTTCTAAGTGTAGAGACAAAGGGCACTTGAGGTGATGTGCCTTCTGAGGTCACAGTGAATTTAATGACAGGACAGAATCTTTCCATTACAGTACATGTGCTAAGAGTCAATGGTGAGTCATTAGAAAGGACTAGAATAATCACTTGTTTCTTCCATTAGTGGAAAATAGCACTTCTATTCTCTTTAAAAGAAAATATCATTGCTTCTAGAAACATTGAAACTTCTTACAGCAAGGTGGCCGCTATGACTGCTTACAATCCCCTTCTACTTTGGAAAGGCTATAGTTCCATGATTTGGGAGAAGGAAGAGGAGAGAAGAAAGGGAGGGAGGACTGGGGGCAAGAGTAAGTGACTCAGTTGTGGTTTGTGGGAAAACACATTTTTAAATCTAGAAAAATGTAACATGAGGTCAAGGCCCGCGTGGGCCCTGTCACTGGGACAAGTTGCTAGATATCTTCTCCGTGGTGACACACTCTCATTTCTCCGTGGTGACACACTCTCATTTCACAGCTGCTCTGTGGGAGTCTGGTGTGAGCCTGTGTGACAGAGACTTGGGAAAGCCTCCAAGGAATCAGGGGAGCTGTTGGTGATTCCCACTGCTTGTGTGCTGGCCTTTGACCAGCTGTGGACATCCAAGAACAACCTGGGCAGTCTACAAACCTACACAGGAAAACAATGTGATTCTTTTATTCTGCATCTAATGGACTTTTCCAGACTCTAAACAGCCAATGATGAGACTCTCCCAGCAACACAGAAATCAAAACACAACCTTGGGTGATATGAAATGACACCCCAGCCTGGTCGGTCAGTGGATAGTACCTCTTCACGTGGTGACTCTTGGAAACAGCATACCCTGCCCAGCTCCCTGGTCTGTATCATGACTTCTATTCCCCTAATGGTTAGAGTGCAGACCCACTGGCCTTCTCTAAGCCTATACATACTGTGTACCTAGTGTTTGCCTTTGTTCATGCTGTTCCTTCAGCCGGAAATGCTGTTGTTTCCCACTGGATGCACATAAGCATCTCTCAGATCTCTCACCTGTCACAGCCAAGCCGTATCAGATGAACTCTCACGACCATGAACCTTGCCCTGGGGAATCTTAGCTACAGTTTTGCACTTCCATGTGAATTCTTTAGTTTATGATACTAAATTCCACTGGAAGGGGGAGGTCTTGACTCCCACTGTGTCACCAGCACCAAGGATAGGGTCTGACACAGACAAGTGCTGGAGGGTGGAATATACAATGAACATATATACATCCGTGTATCTTAGGCCTGTGCTGAGAAGGCATCTGGTTCCCACCAGTTCCTAATCGTGATGTTTGCATAGCCAGACAGTAGGAGCTTCGTCAGTAGAAAAAGTCTTGGCCTACTGTTTGAATGTTTCAAAAATCACTAAGGAAAGAAAAATCACTAAGGGTATTTGGCTCAATGGTGGAGTACTACCTATTATACAAAAAGACCCTGGGTTCCATCTCTAGCACCACAATGAAACAATAATAATCCATTTTATACTTTTACCATTAAATATGATCAGACCATTGTTTCCTAGAGAAGGTCAACTTCACCTGAGCTTACTCATCACATGGGGGTTATGCAGTGAGCACACTTTGCATGTTTCTGAATAATCATTTTAAATGCTACACATTCTTGTTCCTTTTGTTGCCCTTTGACCCCTCAGCAAGTAAAAGGAACAATGAGAAGGCATCTTTTTTGCCAATCTCTGGTTCATTGTGTGCAGTGGAAGGTTTGGCTATCTCCCTGCTACGGAACTATTATGCATCTTCCTTGGAAGCATAAAAAACATGATGTCACATTTTGCCGTGTGTTCCTATTTGTGATGCCTGATTTCAACATCGCATCACTGCTGTGAAAAGATAGCATCTTCCAAGCCTCACACGCAGTGGAAGCCAAAGGACTCGCTACATTTTCAAGTTCATACAGGAAGTATTTGGAAAGACAGGACTCGACTCAAACTCAACTCATTCAGTTTTAAAATTTTGCATTGCTAAATAGAGAACCATTTGGAAGTCCACATGTCACAGGCTTTATAATCAGGCTTTGAACCTATGCTTTCTATTTAATAGCACTTCTTGTTATGCTAGGTATGTGACATCAAGTCATGGAGTGCCCACAATAACTTCCCAGGATTAATGAGACAAGTGTTCATTTAGTTGTGCAGGTAAGTAAGCAGGCCCTTGCTGATTAAGGACACACTTAGCCAGCTGAACAGTTTGAGACGAATTTCAGACCTCTGCTCTTTGTTAGACCACCAGTAAGAGAGGGACAAATGTTTCTCCAAAGATGCTCCAGTGTTAATTTTCAAAACCTATGAGTGTGTTACTGAATGTGGCATAGGGGCTTTGGCAATGCTATTAAGTTAAGAACTTGGTGATGGGGAGATTACTCCATGTTATCTGGGTCAGCCCAGGATAATCACAAGGGATCTTATAAGAAAGAGACAGGTCAGGGTCTGAGAATGACATAGGATGATGGAAGTATACAGTGTGTGTGTGTGTGTGTGTGTGTGTGTGTGTGTGTGTGTGTGTGTGTTTGTGTATATGAGAGAAAGACAGACAGAGAGACAGAGACAGACACAAAGACACAGAGACCATGAGAAACTTAGAAAAAGACAGTGTGTGTGTGAGAGAGACAGAGATACACACAGAGAGATAGAGAGAAATAGAAAGACAGATACTGTGTGTATAAATGTATGCATATAAGAGAGACAGAGATTCTATATATGAAAATGTGTATATGAGGGAGAGACACAGAGAGATACACATAGAGCAAGAGAGACAGAGAAAGTGTGTGTGACAGAGAAAGAAAAAAGAGAGAGAGAGTGTGTATGAGGGGAGACTGAGAGAATATCTGGGTGTGAGTATATGTGTATGTGAGAGTATGTGAGAAAGAGAATGTGTGTCTGAGAGAGAGAGAGAGAGAGAGAGAGAGAGAGAGAGAGAGAGAGAGAGAGAGAGAGAGAGAGAGAGAGAGAGAGAGATATTAGGGGCTCCCACCTGCAGAACTAACCAAGTGTGTGTTGTTTGGAGCAATAAACTGTGACAATTTGTCCCAGCAGCAATGGAAAGGAACACTCCCCTCTTTGAACCATGACTTCCAAAAGGGAGGAGAAATTCAGAGTTCCTGTCCTTGTCCCCAATGTGTCAGGGATAGACCAGTCTCTGTCTCACAAGGAGAGGCTATCCCACTGCTGTTTCCTTAATAAAGGCTTCCAGTGGACACAAGGCACAGACCTCAAATATACCCGGCCCAGGCTGCCTCTGCTGTCTTCCCCTCACTCACAGGCAGTAGACTTGGTTCTTCCTGTTGCCAGTGATGCAAGGGCTTGCAACTGTCTCTGCTTGGAAACACCATGGGATCATGTGTGCCTTTACTTCTGGTCCTTATGGAGGTTTTGCCTATGCTCTACCAGTTGCATGCCTTCTGTACAGCATTTAGCACCGCCTGGGACTGTGTCCTCTATTATCTCTGAGCTGTCTGCTCTCACTAACATGCACGCTCTGTCCAAGGGCCCGAGTGTGTTCCTCATCCACAGTACAGTACAAACCAGAGCTTGGCTTTCCTCAGCCTCATTTGGAGCCTTCAAGAGGAGTTTCTGCTTGGGTCTGCATGCTGTAGAACCTCAGATTCTTTTTTCTGAGGGCTCCTGGTTGCCTTTAGATACAAGCTGGATTTTTTTTTTCTGAGCATAAGAAAGTCCCAAAAGCTAGCCATACCTGCCTGGCACTCACACCAGGTTCTTTTGAACACAACTATTTCCATGAAGCATCAATAGCAGACAGGGCCACTCTGAGCACAACAGAGCAGAAACAAAACAAACAAAACAAGATTACTCCATAATCATGTCTGGACCCATACAAAAAAACAAGAACACCGTCCAAACCACAAAAGTGACCAACAGTCCCCCTTCCTGGCTAATACCTGGTGACTTCTGTTTCTTTACTAATTATAACTTTGGTCTTACCTCATTTCTTCTGCCTTCTAGCTAAGAATTATTAAAGATACGCAATCATATAATTATCCCTATTCCTGATAACACCCAATACACAACATTGCATTTCCCTGACCCCTCCCCATCACCCAAGTCCAAACCCTGCAGTGATAATTTTTCCTACAGTGCTGGGTTCAAATCTTGTGCATGTTACATGAGCACCCTAGCACTGAGCTGTATAGCAGTCTCTACATTTCTTATCATAATCCTTTGCTGAGCTAACCCATGGATCTCCATCTCAACTAGCCCGACAACTCAACATTGTTTCTTCCACAATCCATGGAGTCTTCGGCAGTCAGCATGAAAAGGCAAGCCCAGTGTTTCTGCCATCTTGGTGTGGAGAAGTTCTCCGTGAGCCAGGAAGTCAGCTAGAAAATCCTGAATCATAGTTCTAACCATCACTGGATGCTCCTGGGTGCCCAGCAACAACATGCAAGGACAGGAGCTTGAGAAGTTCCTGGTGAGTTGCTTCCTGGCAGGCAAAGGGCCTGACAAGTCCCAGCTAGAGCACTTGTGGCCTGGCTGGCTGGCCGGCCTCAGAGATGTCTCTACCTAGGGCAAGTCACTCCCTATTGCTAATCTGACCAACTCCCGGCTCTTCAAAGCAGCTTTAAAGGACCAGGGAAATAGTTCAGACAGTAAAGCATTTGCTATGGTGAAGGCCTGAGTTCAACCCTCGGCAACCACATTAAATCTGGCGCAATGGCACGAACTTGTAATACCACCTGGGAGGTAGAGACAGGAGGATTCTTAGGCTCGATGGCTAGCCAGACTACCCTTGTCAGTCAGTGAGCCACAGGCCAATGAGAGACTCTTTTTGAAGAAAACAAGATAGAGAACACTGCAAAAGACACCTGATACTGACATCTGACATCGCCACATGGGTGTGCTCACATATAAACATCTGGACACATACACGGCAGCTCCAAGAGGTCCCTTCCTCTTCTGTTTCTACTCTTTCATCAGCCTCCTTTCCCATATCTTCTTTTATTCTACCTTGGACCCTCCTTCGTTTATGATCTGATCCTTCCGTTGGCCTCCTCCTTTTTCTCTACCCCATTCAACTCTCCACCTCAGCCTGAACTTCTGCCACACAGGTCTGTGCACCAGGGCCAGCTTGGCTCGGGCCTCTGGCCCCTCGGCCTCTTCCATCCTTTAAATCCCTGCTTTATGATTAACTCCACTCCCCCAGGTCTTGGTGGAACCCAGTTGGCTACTCAACCTTGGAGGAGTCGATCTCCGAACTTATCAGGGGATCTCTGGTTACAGTAACTACTTGATTGATTTATGATGTTTGGGAGTATGTTTGAATATGGTGGGCTTATGGCTCATGCCCTTCATCTTCCCTGCCACATCCTAAGCTAGCTAGGGTATTAGGCAACTCTCACAGGGCTTGGTTTTGATTACTTCCTCCTTAGGACCCAGAACCTGGATCCATAGGGTGACTGCTCAGCATCTCATAGGCTACCATGATGTATGTGAGGCTTAATCACCTGAGGTGACTCTCAAAAGAGCCTCAGGTGATCTCCTCACTGTGTCCCTCCCTCAGAGAGCAGCAGCCTCAGTCCTCAGAAAGGAGTCAGGAGTCAGTCTCTGGAAGCTCAGCCTCCATCCTGTGCTTAGCCAGTTGTTTACAACTCTAAGCTCCCTAGCCACAAAACATTGATCCTAGAATATTTTTCTTTCCACAGCTGGATGTTTTCCAGCCTCTCTGACTGCTTGAGCACTCAGCTCATTCTCAGTGAGGGGTGAGAGTTAATCTCTAATGCTCTCATCAGACACCCCTGACTCTCCACAGAGCAAAGCCAAAGTTATGGCAAAACACACTTTTGTTTTCAAGGGAAAAATACTGGAATAAGCATCATGCTACCACCTTGAACAGAACCAGATTAACAGATATGTACAGATTTTGGGTAATGTCCAGGATAGGAACTTGAAGGAGAAAAACCTTCCATGTTGAACACACTTGTTGTGAGCCAGCAGAGTGAAATTTACTGTGTTCTTCTGGAAGAGGATTCTCAATATTTGATCCTCATAAACTGTTTCAATTAGTCCAATCAGTTACAAAGTAACACGTGTTATTTTTACAGTTAGTAAACAATATTTTTGCAAAAGGAATTTGAGATTGCCATTTCCTGCCATTTAATGTCTTTCCTTGAAAAAACACGTCTGTACTGCACCATCAAAAACACAGTCTTTAAAATGTAGCTTAATGCATGGGTTCTCTCTTTCCATTTTAATCTGTCATTTTCAATTTGTGTATTTTTCCTTTAGTTACCCGACAGCACTTTAGATTTCTCACAAGCTCTGTACTGATGCCAACCTGGGTAAGTGAGAGATTCAAAGACCCTTCAATCCCTGAGAAACAGTTCCCTGAGGGATGGTTGAGGGACAGTCCTTCATTCATTGTGTACAATTGTGTATATAGAGGGCTCCCAACTAGGTCGTGTGCTGGATGTCAGGGGCAGACTCAAAGAAGATTCTGATTCTAGACAAATACTCAAGGGTAGGCAGTTGCTCTAGGATCCCTGGCTTGCTTCCATTGCCCTGGGTAGTGGAGACACATGTGGGTGGGAATTAGACTTCCTGAGCGTATTCCCAGCACTGATACCAGCTAGGGCTTGGGTCAGATGCTAATCACAATAGCCAACAGTAAACACGGGCTTAAATACGATAATTTAGTTTTCTTTCATTTAAACAAGTAAAACCATAGGCAAGCATCCCAAAGCTATTGCACATTCTCTGTTCTTGAGTCACAGATGTTAGCTTGTAGATTTTTGGGGTGGCGGTTACAAGCTGGTGCCAGACATCTAGCCATCCTGGCAGCACCCCAGGCAGGAAGCAGGAAGCAAGAACAAGGGGGAAAGGTGGAGGAAAAAACCCCACATACGCAGTCTAAACCCTTCTTAAGCATCTCTCAAGTTTACTCTTGTGCCTGGTGCTTTCACCTTCTGAGCCACGGTTGCCTGGAAGAATGTGAGGGAAAGAGAATGTTGGAGTCACTCATCTCCCTTCACCACATCAACTCAGGGTTACCTTAGTAAGCTAGCAGAGAGCAGGTGGGTAGCCTGCGATACTGCCCATCTCACCAAGTACTTAGGAAATAAATAACACAGTATTTGCAACCCTTAAATACACCTTTTCTTTGAAAGCCTTCCTCAGGTAAAGTTGGAAGTTAGCCTTTTTTAAAAAAATGTAGAAATCACATAATATATACTTCACACCCAAATTCTAACAACTGGCAGGAGCCTCTGTGTGTGTGTGTGTGTGTGTGTGTGTGTGTGTGTGTGTGTGTGTCTATGTGTGTGTCTGTGTGTACATGTGTGAGATATTGATTCTTCAGGATTCCCCAGTTAGAGGACAAAGGTAAAATGACCCCAGCTCATGCTTCTAGCCTCAGTGTGTCTGCCATCATCTCTCTCATCCTTCAATCCCTGGTAATTTTTTACATCTCTCTGGAGATAGAAGAAGAGGATTCTGGGTGACAGTTGTTTGCGTTTAACCTCCCATGGCATCCTAGTAGCTAGTCATACTCCACAGAAAGCTCTGGAAAAGTTCCTTTTCAAAGCCTGACAACATCTGTGATCTTAGAATAGTTGTCATTATAAGAGAGACCTCTCCCCCAAACTTATGAGAATCAGCCCCATGCAAAATTCAAACTTATAACAAAGATCAATGTGCTCGGGGATGGGGGAGATGCTGTATACTGACTGCATCAAAATAATTCCCTTTATAAAGTGAGTCATGCCAGGCTGCCTTAATAGAGTACTTAAAGTGATTTAAATTCTTACAAATTCCATTTACATGAAATTTACAGGAATTCATTTATTAAACGAAGTGCAGACACTCCCATGCAATTCTGTGATCTTCATGTTGCAAGGAAATTACTGCTGACCCTGCCTGAGCTGACCCTCTCCTTCGTATTTTCTTCTTCCAAATTTTCCCCTAAGGAGGAATTTTTTGAATCCTATTATAGGAAGAACATTACTGAACACCATTCAATTATCACAATAGAAACAAGTGAACTTTAACGTTACTGGAAGCTTCCAGTAACTACTAGCACCCCTTTTTTCTGTGCTGGAAAAGTACAAGTCTCCCTCTCTCCGTCACCAAAGCATTTTAAAAACTTACAGAGAGCTGAGAATCCCCAGTTAAGGCACTGGCCACCTGCCAGGGCCAAATGCTAATGATATCATGGAACTTAGAGCTGAAGGAAGAGGCAGTGCTGGGTGTCAGCTATTCAAGGCTGGCCTTGGCGGTTCCTGGGCAAGTTATCCCAGTGGCTATGATTAATGATGTGCTTCTGACCAGTCTGCCAGTGACAGGACATAAAATCGCTGGCAAAAAACTGGGCAGAAATCAGGGAGGGAGGAGACAGCGTGGGACTGAGAGTCCCAGAAAATCCTGGAGAGAACAAAGAGAAATGTGTATGTGGAACCACTTTGCAGAAACTTAAAACCATGTGTGGATATGTAATGTAGCATTTAGGGATGTTAGGGACCAAAGCTACACAGAGACCAGCACGCTGGACTGAAGCAGAATGAGGAATCCAAGCATTTCAACAAGGTTGGGAGTGGTTTTTGAGAGGATACTGGAGCCTGCTGGGAGTTTACATTGCAGGAGCTGGCCTGGTGAGGCCTGTCCTGACTCACCCTCACGGGGCTGGAGTTCACGGTCACTGCTTGGAAACATTGACATTTCCTTTTAAAGGAATAGAATGTAGCGTCGGGATCCAGGACAGCCAAGAAATCCCCTCCACGCTCTTCTGTACAGTCCTTCTCTTTATCTTTCAACAGGACTGAGCTGAGATAGCAGTGAGACGGTTGTAGAGGTAGAAGTCAAGACCCCAAGTCTCAGAATGGGTCAAGTGCAGGGCTGGCATCTGTGTGTAGCCATACACTGGCCCCATGTTTCTTCCTATCCTACCTTCCTCATTCCCTGTACAGTTATCTCTATCCTAACTCTGCTAGCTGGAGATAAATTATGGGCATTTCTCAAATCTCTTTGTGTGATTTTTAAATGTGAATAAAGATTGGTTGCATTTAGGAAGGACACCAAATGCTAGCAATAAAACTTCACTATCTTTTGCTAGTATGTCACCTGGGGTGGGGGTGGGAGGAAGCCTTCTCCAGTTCACTGTGATTCAGGCCGCTCACTACAAGTTACAGAGGGTCCTGTGAAGTTATAGTTGCCAGTGAACTATAGAAGAACCAGCCAAATATGAATTTCAGAAAAGGAACATAACTTTTAGACCTATCTGAAAGTCAGATTTAACTTGGCGTATATAGGGGTGAAATAATGAGAGATTCTGTCTCAAACAAGATGGAAGGTGAGGATTAACACCTGAGGTTGTCTTCTGACTTCTTCACTCATGCCGGTGCACACACATGCACAGACTTACACACAGAGATACATACATACACACACACACACACACACACAGACACACACACACACCACAGACACACAGACATATACACACACATAGACACATGCACAGATACACATATATACACATAGACA
>JANHMN010000022.1:3373606-3421856 GCA_030674055.1 Rhabdomys pumilio | reverse complement strand
ACATGCACAGATACACATATATACACATAGACACAAACACACATACACCGCATACACACAGACACACACACCATACACATAGTCACACATATATACACACTGACAGACAGGCACACAGGCACACACACACACACACACACACACACACACACACACACAAAACTGGAAAGAAAAGCATGGAGCTCAGATTGGAGACTGTATTATTTCACTAGGGCTGTCATAGCCAAGAATCATAGACTAGGTAGCTTAGACAACATTTTTTCCTATTTGTTTGTTTGTTTGTTTGTTATTGTGGTACTAGGGATAGAACCTAGGGACGTGCACAAGCCAGACAAGAGCTTTACCACTGACCTATCTACCCAGGCTCCCAAACTGTTTCCTCACAATTCTGGATGCTGGATGCCAGTGAGGCAGGGGTGTTACCCAGAGTCCCTCTCTTCTAGGTCTGCAGACAGCGTCCTCTCTCTTCCACCTCTCCTCCTGTCCTCAGTTTTTGTTCCATATGTATCCACGTCCCAATCGCCTCTTCTTATATGGACAGTAACTTTGGGGCCGTCTATGTGGCCCCATTTTACCTTCATTACTTCCCTCAAGATCCCGTCACCAAATTCCATGTCACCTTCAGAGGCATGGGAGGTACAAATGTCCATAAACGAATATCAGGAAGAAGCAACGCAGCCTGTGATAGAAGCTGTTACAATTCTGTAAGATGCTGCGCTTGTGAGCAAAGACATCGGCAAAGAAACCAGGGAACAGGGAACTCTAGATTACTAAAGAGCCAGAATCGAAAGGACGGGGACATGAACTAGGTGTGGCAAATAAAAAAAAAAAAAAAGGAGAAAATGGATTCTTAGCACAGAGTGGCTCCCTAATATCTCTATTCCCATCTCTTGAGTCCTTCCTGGAGCATAAATACATACTCACAATGTAGAATTATATTAAACTCATTTCAGAGATAGAAGCACTGACAGCACAGTAATTAAATATTTCCTATTTCATTACCAGAATGTCTGTTGGGTTTTGTATTGGGGTAACTGGCTGTGTTTGCATCACTGATCTTCTTATTTGGAAGGAGGTACTGGATATTACAGGACTATAGGGCTTGTCTGTGCCATCTTCATGCTGGTTCCAGAGGGCGGAGATCTGGTGGTTTCTAAGAACAAAGGTTGGTGAGCAGTCTGATTCTAGAGAAGTGGCTTGAATAGACTTGGCTCTTTAAGAGGTTGTGATCAACATCCTTTAAAGACACATTAACAATCATCTCATTAAGGACATCCCAGGACCAGTGAAATGGCTCAGCAGTAAAACCACCTGCTCTACGAGTCCGATGACCCATGTTCTATTACCAAACAACATGGTAGGAGAGAACCAATTCCTGAAAGTTGTCCTCAGACCTCTACAGGGGTGCCATAGCAAGGGTGTGTCTGTGTACATGTGTGCACTTGCATGCAGCAACAATAACAGTAATACTGACCAACCCCAGTCACAGCTAAGACAGCCAGATTAGTCAATACTGTCTGGGAATTAAATTCCTAGTCAAATTTGGTCTGCATGAAAAAATTCACTAAGTGGTTTAAGTGGAGGAAAATGTAACCAAAAAACTTTATGATCAACAGTCCTATAGACTCTAGAAAGCAGATAACTGTACAAAGAGAATGGTCCATGACTGCCAGAGCTGAGACTAAGTACCTCTGGGCTGTTTCCAGTCTACAACTGGACAACCATGGTATAAAGAGGGTGTCGTGGTAACTCCCTAAAATTCTGCCCAAACTATCACATGTAAGGACCCATCTTTGCTGAAGTGTGCAGAATTCTTGTTGATGCAAGTATGCCTTCAGTGTTAAAAGCAATAAATTCCTTCTGGTTTAACTACAAAAGAAAATTATCTGAGAGAAATTGGATCCTGTTCCCTTTGTCTCCTGAGGGTTGATGCATTGCTCAAGCCCTTGACTTCTCCATTAGTTAAGGATGCTGGCTGAAATGCAGGCATTGTCTGCCAGTTTTGTCCCTTTTTTGTGTTTTTAATCTCCTCCCATAGATTCTTTCCACCCACACTTAGTCTACCTCTTTCCAGTGATTCCCTCCTGCCCCCGACTCATCAATTCAAAGTTCTTAATATTCAACTTCATTGTAGAGCCAGAGGTTTGGCCAGGGTTCTCTGATCAAGTAATAGCCCTTAAAACATAGAAAAGAAAGAGACTCCCTGGGGCTCCTATCATGTTCTCTGGTTATGGCAGCTGGTGAGGAACTGGTCCTAAATTATATGTAGAACCAGCTGCCACTGGACCTAGTCTTAAAACAATTTCTTGTACATAGGTAATATTCCAAGCTTACTAACATGCTCTGGAGTTGACATCTTTTCTTCTGGTGTCAAATTAAAATGCGTCCCACTACAGTTGAAGTCCTTGTCATACACCACTTATAGCACCCTCTTAACAAACATGTCCCACATCATTCCTTCCTTGTATTCATGACTCTTTGCTATGTCACTATATAGAGACTGGCCATGCGGCCTGCTTTGCTCTGTAGATGTTATCAGAAGGAATACAGTGCCATTTCCAAGCCTTAGCATTAAGAAGTCTTACAAATTTTTGTTCTCTCTCCAAGAACTCTGTTCAGACGCCACGTGGAAAAGCTTAAGCCTGCCCACCAGATGGTGAAAGACAACCTGTAAGCCTTATTGCCTCAGCTGACTGCCAGTCATTGCCTCGGTGAGCTGACCCATAGCCAACCATGCACAAAAGACACCTGACAAGAAGAGCAAATACTGGATCTCCACTAAACTGACTGGAAGACACAGCTCGACACATGGTTACTAGTTTAAGCCACCAAGCTTTGGGGTAGCTTCTTCCACAGACATTATTCCTAACACACCATTCCAGATGCTTGAAGAATGTAAGAAACTTCTAATCGATCAATAACTTCTCCACTTGCTGCTTTGATACAGTTTTGATGTTGTAAAATCATAGCACTAAAAGATAAAACAGAAATCAAAAGCTGGGTGGCTGGATCATAGAGACACTTCCTCACAAGTGACAGATCCACTGTTCACAGCGTGAGCACAGAGGGGCTGAGGGAGTCTACAATGAAGACTTAACAAGTTCCATTTGAGGCAGTGCATGAAAGCTCTTCTCTGCTGGAGGCTGATGGTGGGAGTGACCATACAGCTGTGGTAAAGGGGTTTTAATGTTCTTAAGTCAGGCGCTCTCCTCTATCGCTCTACCGACTATCAGTCCTCAGATCTTGATCGACTAGGCAGAATCGGGTGGTGTCGAGCCTACTGCCCTTTCTTCTTCTCTGTGTAAGACTAACTCTTGCCTGGTTCCCCATGGGATTCCTAAGCTCATTTCTTCACCATCCCACCCCCACACTTAAATGGTCCTGCCTCTTCTCAACCCTTAATGCTGGAGACAACTCAGGTTTGGTTATGGGCTCTTCCTTCTTCACCCCTGCAGTGCCATCCATTAAACAACATCTGCAATCTGGTATGTCCAACATGGCAGCCCACAGGCCACCTGCTCTCAAGATGGCTATGAAAGTGGTCAACTACATTTAAAGATAAATGTCATACTGCAATGTCAAAAGCCTGGGGACCCCTAGTGTGTCAATGATTTCCAACTTCATTTGAACTCAAAATTGCTTTCAAATCCCAAATTTCCAATTTTTAAACGAATACAGACATTAAGTGAGATTGTTGAGTATAAAACAAAATAAGCTTGAGATATTTGAAATAAAATTAGATGTATTTAAATAAAAAGTTTCAGTAGACAGAATAAATTATACATAACATTAACGAAATAGAAAATAATAGTGGGGGATTTGCCTTAAAATAGCCAAAGAAAGATACAGAGCAATTAAAATATGAAAGGCTAAGGAATATAAGTTGATTGACAACTACCATATATGGAAAAATAACATTTCTGAAGTGGAAAATTATGAGAAATTATATTTGAAGCAAGAAAGAACAGAGGCTTTCATGATTGTAAGGATATAATCCCCGGACCAAAGGAACACTTGGGTGCTTAAGCAGAGAGTAAGGAGAACAGGCCTGACCAGCTTCAAGGAGCGCCACACCACAGAGCAACAACACCAAAAAGAGCAGAGACTTTTTACAAAAGGAAATACGTTCGCCAAGAAGTAGGGATGCGAGCAGACTGCTTATCACCATAATGAAGTTTCAAGACTCACTTGATGTTATAGGCTGTTATTTACCCAGTAGAGACATGGGCTGAAGGCGGGAGTTACAAAAATACAATAATGAATTACTGAGTTGTAATGGCCGATGACATACAGATAGACATACTGACTATGTGCTTAGTAAGTTTTCCATAGTTGAAAATTTATAAAAAGGCTGTAGGCACAGCTCAGGGATAGAGCATTCGTCATGGGTTAGAAGCTTAAGAAGATAAAAATTGAAGCTCTCCCCAGCAGCAGGCTTATGACAGGGAAAAAGCACCAGGCTAAAGATTGATTTGAAGTCATGTGCACAATTAAAGACAGAAATTCTGAATAACTTACATCTTTGTTAGAAAAGTTTGTGATTATATGTGTTAAAAGGAAAATCACAAAAAAATCAACAATTAAAGTACATATTAAAATCCTACAGATATAAGAAAACCCAAAATATAGCAAACATCAAAGCATACTACAATAATCAGGTGGTTAATGTTTATTTGCTAAAAATGGCTCTTAGAGTTGATCCTATAAAAACCCAGTTATGTGTTTCTCATGGGTGGCACAGCTTAAACAAAACTAAAGAGGACACTGGGTAGAAAGAAATATAAAAAATGAATTATGTAAATAATACAAAAAGGAAGCTTGGAATGGCAGTATTTTTAGCAGACCAAGTAGAACTCAAGACAAAAATGCTGCAAAGAAACAGAGAAACCATCACACTGAGATGTAGCATTCAAGATCCCATACATACCGAGGAGCCTAATTATGAAACCTACAGTCAAAGCCAAGGGCATGCTAAGGAAAACCCAACCAGACTACGCTCGGTGAATGCATGACGAAGAATAAGTAAAATGAAATTTTATTGAGAATTTGAAAAGTTTGACTGACAAGTCTGTATCTGTCGATTCATAATCTTTCTTCTGAAGTCAAAAAGGTTTCAGTAAGGATGAAAGAGCTGACTGGGCAAAAATGCAAGTCAATCTAAACTAATAACAAGACCCTGTCTCAAACAAAATGTTAAAAAAATAGTAACAATGGCAACAGTATTTTTAGGAGTGGTGAGAAGAAATGAGACCAATGGGCTGAATAGTTCATGTGTTATGGACTAATTCCCAACAGAACTGATGAAGTATTTAGAGACGGGGTTGGGGAGACGGCTTCATCTGTCAAGTGCTTGCCTTTCAAAACACAAAGAACTGAGCTCTGTCAGCAGCATTTACTAACCTGACTGCTGCAATCCCAGGGAGAATGTGGAGGTAGAAGGACCTCAGGGCCAGCTGGACAACCAGTCTAGCCTGTGAAAGTTCCAGAACAATGACATCCTGCTTTAAAAAATAAGTGAATAGTTCCTAGGGAATGACATCTGAGGTTGTTCTCTGGCTTTTAAAACACACACACACACACACACACACACACACACGCACACGCACATGCACACACACACGCACATACACATGCATACACACACATACTTAGAAGTAAATAACAACAGAAGTACCTCTTATCATAAACTTCAAGAACATATTAGGAAAAACATAGGATACTTTTTGGATAACTGATAGTCTGAACTGAGGTGTGCACAGGAAGTGGACATTTTCATTGTTAGGAAACACACTAAAATATGATACTCTCAAGGATGCTCAAACGATATCAGAAGGGGAGAAAGAGGGGGTGAGGGGAGGAAGAGGAGGGGCAGAGAGGAAGCAATCTGGAGAGACATAAGGAAAATATGGAAAATTGTTATTCCAGAAATGGTAAATCTGGGTAAGGGTGTATACAGGAGATTTTTTTTAAAAAAGAGTATTCTTAAAATTTTGTAGATTTGAAGGTTTTTTTTTCTTCTCAAAATAAGAACTTTGAAAAAAGACAACACACTATAAGCAGCAGGTAAACCTAAAAGACAGTGTATTTCAAAGTGTAAAAGGATGGTCATTTTCCAAGTTCCCTTGCCTTTCTGAGCCCTTGCTAGCCAGGATTAGAGAAACCAGAAGTCCATTGTGTGAGGAAATGCTTGCTCTCCAGAACAGTGTTGCTGACCACCTTGCCTGCCACACGGTGTATGACACAGCACCTGGCTGGAGCCAGGACCATTTGTTACTGATTGCCGTGGGGATAAACACAGACCAGTGACTACCCAATGATGTCATGCAATTGTTTTAAATAACCGAACCCAAAACAGCAATGTAGACTGCATTCCAAGTAGGTCATAAAACCGTATTTAAGGCACTCTGGCCTTGGGATTTCTGTAAGTCTTTTGTGACATGTTGTTTTAGCGTCTCTCCTCATGCACCATAATTTAAAACAGAGACACCCAATCTCCTTTTAAATGTTTCCTGAGAAAACTGCCTCTTGGCTTTAGTGCTAAAGTGTCAACACGGCCCTGAGATTGTTTCCAGACCTCCCGTGCTCTATGCAGCAGGGTCCGCTGATAAAGGACAAGGGCAGGAACGCACCTTGAACTAGGGTGCTGTTGCCAGGGATGGGTGTGTGTGGTGTTGTTAGTGAATGGAGAGAGAGTGTCTGAACCGGTGGGTTGGATATTATATGGGGACCTGGCTCATTCTGCATCAGATTCACTTTGGAGGCCTCCTCTGGGACACCCTTTTCCTGGCTTCTCAGACACATAGTCTTGTCTCTGGCAAAGTCACAGCAACCTTGGGTTGATGGCATAAATAACATATTGACAGAGAAGGAGACAAGAAAATTAGGCTGTTTCTAGAAGATAGCATACTTGAGATTCTCAGTGACATCTCCATTTCTTCACTTGTGACAAAGTCTATTTTAGTTAAAATTACTCAGGAAGAGGCTGGGGAGATAAAGTCAGTAAAACTTTTGCTCTGCCAGCACGAGGCCTGCATTCACCTGCTAGCTGCTGCATAAAAAGTTAGGCGTGATGTCGATGCTTGTAATGTCAGCCCCTGTGTATTCTGGTGGGTCCCTGGCAATAATTGGTCTGCCAGTCTAATATACTTGGAGAGAACTAAGCCTGTGAGAAATTGAAATGCTGTCTCTAAGTACAAGGTAGATGGCTCCTGAGAAACACCACTCTCAGGCTGATCTCTGGACTCTACATACAGGTATGTATACACCTGCACACGTGTATACACACACACACACACACACACACACACACACACACACATGCACGCACGCACGCACGCACACTGACCAGAGCTCACATGCAGTTTACTAATGAAGACAAAACCCAACTAATTCTGAAAGCTCACTGGCTATAGAGGTACTCAGGAGCTGCCTGTAAACTCCTAAATCACTCACACTTTCTGGAAAGGCGGTCACTCTGAGGGGCCCAGTCCTGGTTTCCTGTCATGTGACCAAACCCCTATCATGAACTCTTCCCAAAGAAAGACTTTCTTGACTGGAAGAACTGGGTTGGGAGTTCCTAACTTATCAGACACAACTGTGATCATAGTTTCCAGTTATCGATGTCTCTTGACTACTAGCTTTGAAAGAATAAGAAGATACCAGACATGATGGTATATAACCTTAATCCCAGCACTCAGGTGGTTGAGGCAGGAGCATTGGGAAATTCTGTCTCAAATAAAAAGAGAGAAAAATCCCCACTGGATACAGTACCTCATGGTGCAAAGGGAGCATAGATGGAGGAGGTTTTTCAGGGCTTGGAAGATTAATCTTTGTTTGCTTTCAGTTTTAACTTTTTAGGTTAGCTCAGACCCAAAGAGTAGCTGTCTCTACTCTTTTTTCACTGAAGAAAGGGGAAGAGAGAGCCATATCCCAGGCATGCCAGTCAGCTCATGATAGCGCCAGGACCTCAGAAGATACTGTCAGGAAGTCCTTGTGCCTTGAAACAGGACCAAAAGGACCTGGCTTCTGCCCCTGGTGACTTTTGGGGGCAGAGAGTCACAGTCATAGTCAGATCACACTTGCTCATCTGTGTTTTTCAGGCCTTCCAAAAATGAACAGGCAGGCAGGCCCGTGCTCTCAGCGGGACTGGTGTTACTGTGCTTAGAGTGTGATCCCAGAAGTCAGAACAGACTTTTCCGGACTCCAGCAGGAAGCACAGGCTGTGAAGACAACTAAGAAAGCATATAAGGCCAGAATGTCTGCAGTAACTCATGGGTGGGCCCTACCACACAGCTGGCTTTCTCTATTCACCTGGTCTACTCAGACCAGCCCTCACTCGTGCTTAGTTTGGCCTATAACTTTGTTTGTTTCCTCCAGGGGGGTCAGAGAAAATGGTAGGAAAACACTATTTTACTTAATAACACGGTCATTACGCTTTATCCTATTTTAAAACTGCAGTTCACCCACGTACCACACAGTAAATACGTTTCACAATAACCATGTCCTGTGAGAGCATAGTGTTACTACTGTCCTTATTCTATAAACAAGGGAAGCGAGGACAGAGAAGTCAGGTGGTCACTCTGTCAGCTGTTGACAGATGGATGACCAGTCAGTGACCAAAATAAAAGAAGATGCAGTCTTTTATTTTCCATCATGTTTGAGATTGGATATAGGCTCTGCTTTTTAGTGAGCATGTCCTTGAACCCAAATAGCCAGCCTGGGCTACTGCACAGGTGCAGAACAGAGTAGGCGGTCTGCTGGTGCACAGAAAGGAAGGAAGCTACAGCACAACGAGGTGATTCTAATAACAATTCATCGTTCACGATTGCTAACAGAACGGATTTCAAAAAGATAAACACAGGAGTGATGGACATGGTTAATGAGTCTCTTATGATCTTACACAATGTACATGTATTTGGAAGTGCCACTTTGTACTCCAGAGGCACAAGCCTATCAACTAAAATGAGATTACATTTTAAAACAAGGCAGCACATAATTGCTCACTCCATGCATTCTCCATAGTTATTTATATATCACTTTTGTCCAAATGTAGATTTGGATTCATGTAGGAAAGTTCTGGAAGCATATATTTACGTATTCACTGGAATCTATTTGCCGGCGGGAGCTAACCTTTTCTAGGAAGAATTTTTAGGCAGTATAGCTCACCTCTCAAGGCTGGGCGGCATTTTGTATGAAGAGCAGACTTAATGGGAGCACCAAACTGAGGCCCTGGAATGAGAGGGTGAATTTGGCAGCTGTCAGGACAGATCAGCTCAGAGTGGGAAGTGGGCTGAAGGGAGGGGTTCTGTCTGAAAGGACAAAGGTAGACGGGTAGGTCCCATTTGCTGAGCTGCTTCTTTCCCAGGGAGTACCCATACAGCCTCACATGCCCTGCCACGCCATCCTCAGAAAGGATGGCACAAGACTCATTTCTAATTCAAGTACAATATTAGGGCCTGAAATATCCCTACTCAGACGTGCTTCCCAGAAGTCTGAGCACTCCCGGAATTCCCTTCAAATTCACAAGGATAAAGAAGCCTGTCTCTCATTTCTCTAGAGGGCTAAGGAAAAAACTCACGCACAACTGGTCCGTGGTGCAAGATTTTGTAAAGCAAGTCAAACAAACAAGCCCCTGCTACTTAGAGAAAAAGTTGTTGAGGACTAAGGTATCTCTTTGGGCTACCTTGGAGTGCTTCCCATCCATACCTGTTTCAAGTCTCCAAATAGTTCCAGGAAAAAGCAAGGGGGAAAACATAAGAAAGCTGGTACCATCCACCATGAATGCTTATGGTTCAGAGGAACCAAATTTGTCTAGACATGATTTTCAAATAAGGAATCACTTTCTCCTCAGAGAGTTCCTGACCACATTGGAAGCCAATACTGGGAACTTCACAAAGAGAGTAAACACAGATTCTAAGGAAGAACACAGAACACTGCCCTTCTCTTCCCCTGCGTGGCCCATATAAAAAGGCCCCTGGCTCCATCTTAAAAAAAGCACCTGTGTTCAGAGGACCCAAAAGCTGTCCTAGCTGTGACAGCTGACTAGCCATTGACCTTGGGCTAATTATTTGATTTAGGGTTGGGTTCCTATGACCTAACTGCTGTGAGTCTGTCTTGGCATGGAGACGTGGGCTGTAACCTGGAGGAGATTTATTCATTAAGAGAGGAGGTAAGATGCTGGGAGTCCAGACCCGAAGTCATGCTCAAGGGGTGAGTCTGCTTTCAGTGGGTCTTGGAAGACAATGCCTACTTTGGCCTGAGCTATAGAAGCAGGTTTTGGGAGTTCATTCGACAATGTGATGGGAGAATGGGAGGAGATTTTAGTAACAACGCATTTGTTCATCATTGTCTCACCATGACAATCTTCTGGAAAGAAACTTAGGATTCTCATTGTCGTCTCCTACTGAAATGACATTCCATTGTCCTAACATAGAAGCCCAAATCTTTAGCTCTGCTCCTACATTCCCATGCCGCCTACCACAAACCCCTTCCCTGGATGCTTGCTTTGCTTTCTCCCTGTCATGTAGCCACAAGGACTTCACTTCTCTCCTCCAGTGAACAAGCTCTTCACATCTCAAGCACATCTTGTCTCTCTACTTTTTATTTCTCCTTCAATGCTCATATTAAACGTGAGTCCCTCTGAGAAGGCCCAGCATTCCTCTCTTCAACCCTCCTGGGTCAGATACAGACTCATTCCATTCTCACAGAGCATCTTGCTCCTTTTCTTTATGGATTTGGTTGATAGTTACATATTTACTCGTATCTTCTGGGTTAATATCATTGGGTTCTAAGCAGTTGATATAGTGTCTAAGGCCTATTACAGTGTCCGGCACACAGCAGACAGTGATCTCAGGGATTTCAGGAGGATGAAGCTAAGGGAAAGAAGATAGTTCCAGCATCCAGAACCCTGTTCCCAGTCACACTTAGAAGCTCTATTTGTCAGGGATCACGGACATTGCAGCTGGCCAGACTGTTTTAAAGAAGCATTCATATCTGGGAACAAGATGCCTGCATTCTTTACGTTACTTTTGGTTGACAATATTGGGAGAATTTGAGAAGAGATGAGCCCCTGAACTGTCCTGGTTTCTTTTGCTAAGAACAGACCATGGTTTGAATGCATTCCACTGGCGGCACCAACTCTGAAGACTACACAGAGGAAAATGAGAGAGAGCCCGTGTGGAGGGGGACTCTGGTCTGGCAGTGGCATCCAACCAATGCAAGCAGATGCTTAAGAAATATGCTGACACTGAGGCTTTGTCTCCCCAGTGCACTAGAGACACAGAAAAACAAAGCATTCATATGGAGCCAAGTACGTCCTGGAGTCAACAGTCCTAAGCCTTCTGCACTCAGTTCAAGAGGCCCTTGGGCTCAGATGGATGAGCAGAAATCTGCTACTTAGAGATTACTGTCCAGGTCAAGCCAGGTGGCCTGGACCAAGAACCTACTGTGTGTGACAGGAACTTGGGAGATACCTGCAAACCAGAATGTACTGAGCCACTGATAATCTGTGCAGACAGACACATCTGAACCCCACTGAGTACTTCCAGGTGTCACAAAGAGAAAGAGTGTGATGCTGGGGTGGGTGGGCATTTCCCAAGCAGTGAATCTCATCTGCATTAAGAGTGATGCCTTTGAGCAGGAACCATTCCAGAAATCTTCCTGATGTTAGCAGAGTTGAGGCTTGGGATGCCACAGCTGCCAAATGACTACACCTGAGGCAAATATGAAGTCCTGTATGAATACATTGTTCAAGCTCTGAATAAGGAGACCACGTTAGATTCATTCTAACTAGATGTTGCATCACTGTAAGGAATTTATGCCCCTCTGAAGATCTCACTAATCTATGACGCTATGAAATGGTCACTTTATTCCACTGAATGAATCTAGTCCCCATTCCAATATTATAATTTATATTTGACTTTGCATGTCATTATCTTTCCTGTTGTCTGAATCAGTCTCCGTTGAAACATACGCCCTCCTGAATTTTAAGCAGCTCTGTCCATTTAGCTGGAGTCCACCTAAGTAAAAATTGCAGGATGAAAGGCACAGGACACGTATGTGCCAGCTCAGAGACTCAGAAGGGAGAGAAACTATCTTCAGCTATAATGGGCTCTCTTTTAAGGTCAGCCATTTCCCCCAGGAGAGCTTGTTTCTCTGAGCAAAGGCAAAGTTACAGAAGATCAAGGGTGTCTTCCCAAGGCTACAAACAGAGCAAGGAATACCTTGAAGTTTGTCTGCCTTGGAACCTCTTGAAAGCAACAAAGTGCACACATTGTGTCTTCTATATGAAAGCCAAGTATCTCTTTTCTCAATCACAGAAACCCCAGTATTTGTAGAGAACAGGCTGGGAGGGATACTGGGTCCCCATCTCAGCAGGTATCACCCAGCTTTTCTTCCTCAGAAGGGTTTTCTGTGCATCTCCTCCTTCTTTCTCCCGTTCCCTCTGGAAATCACTAGTCTGAGTTTGCCTCCTTCACATGCACATTACCAAACCTTCACATGCACATGCTGGTGCAAACAAGTGAGGCTGTGCACACAGCTAAGTCAGAGGAGTCGACCTTCCTCCGGTTGGTCCTTGGGACTGATTCCAGTAGCAGAGGTCAGTTACTGCTAAAGCTAAACTGCTGTGCTCTAGGAGTAGACATGTCTTCCTGGGAGATGAAGTAACAGAAAAGTCATTTAATAGTAAAGTTGGAACAAATGGCTGGGGCCTCTGGGTGAAGGGAGGGCTCATGGGTAATAGGTCCTATTTGTGATCACAGCCACCATCTTTGAGAGCACACTGTTAGAGGGAATTTGGTCCCTGCTCTTCTTTTCCCAGAAGATAGCAAATGACATCTGAGACTAGTATTAGCTAGAATCCACAGATTTGGGAGAGACCTTTCAAGATATAACTTACAATCAGGATTTTTAAAGATCATGTTAAAGTTTAGCTCTTTCTTATTTATTTCTACTTATCATTTATTATCATGTTATTATTGAGATAAGGTCTCATTGTATAGCCTAGACTGTCCCAAAATTCCCAAGATTATGGCCTGTATCTCCACCAATATCCTGGTAACGCTGATGCCCAACCACATACTGAATAGATTAAAAAGTTATGACTACGTTACTATCCCCCACTGAACTATCGCGTTATTAAATCAAAGGGATAGGAATGAAGACCAATTATTGTCCTTTGTTAACATTGTTTCTTGCATGTACGCTCGCCAGGGCCTCTCTATAGGTGCCCATTGTCCAGGAAGTCCATTTCATGAAGAGTGTGTACTAGCAAGCCTCTGCAGCTCCTGTGCTCCAGCTAGGCAGCTGTGAGCAGACTGGAGTGGAGAATTCACCCTGGTGGAGGTGGCACCGACTCTGAGGAGGGTGGGAAGTATTGCAGAAGCCGCTTTGCCTCCTACTTCAGTCCATCCTGCCCCAGCTCTGTGGGAAAGCTATGGAAAAAGAGCAGCATTAAGGAGCATTCTACTTTGCTCTTTCCCTGTTGAGGGACACCCCATCCTTGTACAAGTATTTAAGGGGTAGACTGGTTAAAGAAAAAAAGAAGAGGAAAGGCTAAGACTGGAGTGTGAGGACTGGAAAGTGGAGACAACTTGGAGACATGTTGCAGGTTCACAAGGGTCTCCTCACCCTCAAGGGGAGCTGGAGAGACGGTGGACATTAACACAAGGGTCTGCGGTGTAAGCCAGTGACTCTCCACACTTGAAGGCAGTGTCTGGCAGGTGTGATTTTTTTTTGTTTGTTTGTTTTTAGAAGAGCTAACAGATTTCAAAAATTCTCATGGAATCCATAATTTATATTCATTCTGTCTCTCTGTCCCTCTTTTTCTCTCTCCCTCTCCCTCTTTCCTCTTCTCTTATGTAGCTTAGGCTGACTTTAAATTTACAAAGTACTTAAGGATGATTTTATACCTTTAATCCCCCTGCCTCCTCCTCTGAGAGGTAGGATTACAGATACATGCTATTATGTCCAGTTTAAATGATTCTGAGGATCCAACTTGGGACTTCCTGCACGCTAAGTAAGCTCATTACCGAAAGGAGTAACACCATCAGCTTCAGCACTGGTTTCAGTTAGGATGCTCTTCAAGTTGTTCCCAGAATGCATCTTCAGAGTCCAAAGTTTCTAGACAGTATATATCAAGTGCAAGCTACGTAATTCGGAGGGACAGCAATTACTCAAAGTCACTTTCTGTAAGAGGCAAAAGAGACTCTGCCACCAACAACCCCCTTCTAGACACAAGTTGAGCAGTACTAAAATCACGTGACTCCTCTTAAAGTCCGGCAGTTAGAAAGCTGAGTCCATCTGAGAACCCAAGCCTCCTGATACCCGGAGGGAGGGTAGGTCTGCCCAGGGTGAAGCCACTTTCATCCGACAATTGCCTGGGAAAAGTAAGACATTTGCAGCTACAGCGCCAGGAGCTCAGCTGGTTATTTCTAGCTTGCTGAATGTCAAAAATCCAGGCTGCTTCTCACAGCAGCCTCCACTTGTCAGACCAAATCAAGGCATCAGCGTGTCAAGCAGCCGAATCAGCTGCCCCAAGCACCAGCCTGGGGGCACCGGTCCAGCCTCTTGCAGTGCACCTGACCCGGGCCCCGCAGTGCACCTGACCCAATGGAGCTCAGCGCGCTCAGCTTGCTGCTAGCCCTCTGCCCACGCTCTCGGGGCGCGGTTCCCACCTGCAGCAGGCGCCTAGTGCTTGAGCACAGTCTGAAGTGAAGTCTTCACTGGCTTGTGCAGTTGTCTGGGTTTTCCCCGTGTTGGGGCCAGCTGGCAGTCTGCCCAGAGAGAATGTGACCATGGGAGCTGGGCTCTGATGCTGAGCTCTGACCCCAGTGAACACATTAGTCTGGTCTCTTTTGGAATCGCTTGCAACCTTCCTTTGCTTTGCCTTGTTTTCTTAAAATAGCTCACTCCCCCCACCTCCCAACTTCAGTTCTTCCCCAGATCCAAATCACCCAGAATGTTTGTTTCTCTGCACAAATAAAAGCAATCCCAAGAACCACTGAAACGGGAACACAATAAGCTCCTGGGTGGAGGGCAGACCACGTTTTTCTTCCTGCGTTAACTCGGTAGTTCGATGGTCACGTTGGATTTAGCGAGATAATATGGAGCTTCCTAGCTGGGGCGGGGGCGGCGGGGGATGTCAGGGAATGAATTTTGCAGACAGAAGGATGAGGTTTCCAGGAGAAAAACAGCATCTTGTAAGGCCTGCAAGAAGGCAGGGAGACCAGTGCAAGAGATGAGCTGGGGAGATGGCCGAAGGGGAGCTGTGGAGCCAGAAGGAGTGTTGACTGATCCGAAGTGATAAGGGCTTTGAAGGGAGGTGACCAACTGGGTATACTTTTCTAGAAGGAACTAGAGGTAGATTTCCAGGAGGTCCCAGCAGAGAAGCATTTATCCACTCACTTACTTCTCAAGGGCACGTGCCCTGTTGTCCAGTGAAGATTCAAGCCATCCAGTTCCCTTCTGCTCACTCTCTTCTCCCTTGCCCTGCTGCCTGATTAGGACTCTTCACCTGGCTGCTCTTGGTTTGGCCCCTGGCGTTCCGTTGGTCTTTGAGAGCTTGCAGGTAACAGACAAGGTTGACTGCACTTTCAAGAATTCATTTTCCCATTGACTCAATAAATATTTATGAAGTGTTTGTGTAGGGCCAGGTGGTGTGCTAGTCATCCCAGGCCACCAAAGGGAGAGCACACCTGTTTTCTGATTCCAGTATTTGTCTGGCAGTTCCCAACTTAATATTGCATGAGAATTATCTGGAAAGATTTTTTTTTTTAACATATAGCTGATGGGGCTATTCTCCAGTTTGACTGAATCTGAATTTGAGAGTGAGTTATTTGAAACTTACACTGTATCATTAAAACCCTGCTTCAGGTAATTTTATTGGGTCAGAACCACCCATCCTTAGAGGAATGCTGTTTACTTTCCTTCTGCAGAGCAGGTAAGAGAGAACAAACCTAGAGTGTGGCGACACTCTGAGGGACCCCAGGTAGGGTCGGTACTGTTGAATCATGCCTGGAGGTCTTCCTGGAGTTTGAGGATTCCTGTTCCAGTTCCTTGTTAAAGACTATCCATCCAAATTTAATTAAGTATTTATCAGATGAGAATGAGCTGAGCTGTGGACCAGTGATGTGAATGAACACACACACACACACACACACACACACACACACAGACACACATACACACAGACACACACACATATATACACATGCGTGCACACACAGACACACACACACACCCTTCAGACACACACTCACACCACTCACACACACATAAACACACACATAGACACACACACACACACACACACACACACACACCTCAGACAGTACCTGATCTGGAGAAGCCCAGGCCACATCTCCCCGTGTACTTGAGCATAACGAGCAAGGAGAACGATTAGGCAGCCCGAGCTACATGAAGCTTCAGACTAGGGCTAGCCAACCTCAGCAGCTTAATGCTTTTCAGAATTGTAGAGTAGGAAGCAAAGAGCCCATGAGGTAGTGACTTGGCAGGGGTGCATGTGCGGAGATGACTACGCAGCTGCCTCCTCGAGTTTTCCTCTGATTTCCTGGCACGGCTCCTGTACTAGGCCATGCCTCATGGAGCTTAGGAGAAAGTCAGGATTCTGTGAAGTCTACAGCCTGACTGGGAGAGGGGCAGTGGGGGTGAGGGCTCAAACTTTAGCTACCAATACCAGGCTTGGAGGACGAGGCCAGCACAGATTTGCTGGTCCCAGCCTACCTGGGTAGGTTGGAATGGAGTCTGACAGTTGACTTTTCTAGTATTTCCAGGTGTGGCTGATGAAGGACACTGGGTGGGCTACACCTCGACAACCAAAAGTGGATGAGGCTGCACACTGAACACAGGCTGGCTGGAGAGAGGACAAGGCTGAGGGCAGCGGTTCACAGCCTTCCTACCCCTGTGCCTCTTTAATACAGTTCCTCATGTTGTGCTGACCCCGGACCATAAAAGTATCTTCGCTGCTACTTCATAGCTGTCATTTTGCTTCTGTTATGAATCATAATGTAAATATCTGTGTTTTTCGGTGGCCTTAGGTGACCCCTGCCAAAGGCTCTGTCGACCCCAAATTCATGATCCACAGGTTGAGAAGAGCTGGTTAAGGAGACACTGGTGTAGTCTCTTCAGAGGTTCTCTGTCTCCTCTACTTCCATATCTCTCCTCTGACCTTGGACTTCTTAGATGTTTCCTCACAACATGTATAAAATGCAGGCTCTGGCCCATAACTGAGGCCAAAGTTAGCATTTGCAGGGGCTTCTTTGGAGCTGGCATTAAGAGGAAGTCAGAGTCAGTTCCTCAATTCCCACTCTTTGTCTCTATGTCCCTTGTTCAGATGGCAGCAGAACAGGTAGAGCAGGCCAGCGGTTCCAGGGGAGTGCAAATGGCTGCCTCATCAAGAGACCAACCTACAAGCTTCTCAGTCCTTTCTGGCTCTGCAGGTACACCATGGTTGTCACACTGAACCAAGTACCAACCATGACATCTCATCTGTAGAGATTTCCACCTACTTTTATTGTTTTGAACTCCAGACAAGAGAGGTACCAGCCACATGATTTTCTATATCAAAAGCTGGAAACTATTTTCGAGAGCCTCAGGCTCTACCTAGAGGCCCCTCCTCATCATCCCTTGCCTGCTCCCTTGTTGTGTGCTTAGAATATCTGCAAGGAGTCCTCTCTGCATCCCTTCCAGTAAAGCCTGTACGTGGCTGGCACATGGAACTCTCCCTAGAGAGGAGATGGGTGAGGCCGTGGACACGCTTCCTGAAGCCACAAGAAAGAGGAGGCTGCTGATTCACCAGCAGCTGCTTCCTGGAATTACAATGCCAGGCTGCACTGAATAGTATTTTTCCAAGGTGATGTGAGTTGTTACAACATTCCTACTGGTCCCCATTGGACTTTCCTGTAAGTCAAACCAGAAAGTTACCCAAACCAGCATTCCTGAGCAGCAGAACACAGGATTCCAGACACAGTGTTTCCAGCATGCTTTAGATCCCTCTTGGGAGCAGGAGTTCATCTCTTTCAGAGCCTCTGCATGTCATCAGCCAGGGCCAGGGGTTTGTCTGGCAGGGCACAGAGTCATAAGGAAGTGGTATATGGTACTAAGTCAGCTGGGAAACACAGGCCTTTGCAGATTTCCCCTAACAGGAGGGTCGGCTGAGAAAAGAGCAAGCCCCTTGCGTCACAAAAATGCTTTCTCTAGTATCCTGCTCTTGACTCTTGTCTGACACAGAAAGCTGTTGTGACCTATACCCGACCTTCTCAGAGATATAGCACTGGTTTGAAAGTGCCTCTGTTTTATCTTGGTATCCATGTCTCTCCATGCAGAGTCTGCTGCCTCTGTAGGACAGTGGTTTTCATTCAGAATGGAAAAACCTCATGGATGACAGTGGGAAAAGTACAGGGAAGCAAGGACAAATTCCAGACTTTTCCTGTTCAGTGATGCCCCACCCCATACAAAAATGAACAGTGAAGAAACAGACTCATAAAAGCAGTTCTAAATGCTTTTGTTTTTAAGACATGGTCTCATGTAACCCAGGTTAGCCTTGAGCTGACTATATGGTCAAGGCTGCTCTTGAACTTCTGATCATCCTGCCTGCACTCCTGCAGGGCAGGGATTACAGGCATGTATTACAGCAGCCGGTTTTCTACAGTGCTGGGGCTCAAACCCGGGGTCTTTGTTCATGATAGAAAACTAGGCTATACCACAGTTTCTGGTTCCAGGTACATTATTCTTTTCTAGTGAATAGAAAACTAATGGAAGTGGGGGGTTCTGGGAATAAAGCAGATGGAATCAAGAGGTGGGGGCCTGCTCTTAGAAGCATTAATTGAACACTACACTACTCTACTATAAAGTGGGAAATGACCTCTCTTGTCTCTCCTCTCCTCCTCTCCCTCCTCCTCCTTAGCAGAGAAATGCTAAGCTAAGAGGCCCTACTTTGGGAGATGTCAAGAGATTCACTGGGTAAAGGCACTTGTTTTCAAGCCTGAAGACCTGAGTTCAATACTTGGTATCCACATGGTAAAAAGAGACAACAGATTCCTGCAAGATGCCCTCTGACCTTCACACATGAGGGAGATATGATAGGTACACACACACACACACACACACACACACACACTTTTTTTTTTTTAAGAAATGAAACTTATAAAAACAAAAAAAAACAAAAAAAAGACCCTACTTGTAAAACGAATCCCTAAGTCATGCTAAAAATAACTGGAATTTGTAACGAGTTAGAGGTTTACAAGTCATTCTATTTTCTCTTCCCAGTCTTATCAGGTGGGTGATATCCCTACTCTCCAGACATTAAGCACTGTTGGTCTCAAGCATTTTGGATAAAAGACATTCAATCTATTTTACCATTTAACTGATGAGGGCAAGGGTTAAGAACAGTGCAGGGTGAGTGCGCAGTGAGGTTTTATACCCATGTCTCCTGACCCCAAATTCATATTCTTTAGAGCCCATAGTGTGCTCTTGGCAGCTACTGCTGCTGGAAGTCCCTGAAATCAAGGCCATCTCCAGAAGCAAGTCTTTGGAATTCCAGCTGGGCGCTAACATTCTGAGAAGGCAGTGAGCCAGGAGAGGTTTGTTGAGCCTGTGACCCTGCAGAGCCTGTCCACAGCACATGGTGCTCCTCACAGGGCCTGGTCTGGTGCTTTAATGGGGTGCAAGATGAACCGAGAAGAACCGAGAAGCTCCCTTAGGACATGTCTTACCTCAAGGTAGGTGGTAAAAGCTTTAACTCTCTCCTTCCCGCCCTTTACTTCAGGCCTGTTTCCTCAATGCTTCATCCAAGACTTCATTCCAAACAGCTGTGTATCTTACCTCTGAGAACACTCCCCTTTTAAATTTAATTGTGTTGAGAATTTCATCTGTAAGTACTAAATTTACATCATCCTACCCTCCCTCTCCTCCTGCCAACTCTTCCCGTGGCCCCACCCCAGTTCATGATCTCTTCCTCTATAATTATTATTACCACACACACACACACACACACACACACACACACACACACACACACCCCTACCTTACTGAGTCCGTTTAATGTTGCTCTTAGGTATGTGTGTGTTTAGGGCTGACCACTTGGAATTGGAAAACCCATCTCCAGGAACTTGTCCGCGGAGAAAACGTATTCACCTTCTCTTAGGAGACATTGATCACCTGTGACTCTTCATCTCATGATGATGCCTTGTGAAATTTACCTCATCTTCACTGGGATCTCACCTGGTGTTGTCACTATGCAGCTATTAAAGGCAACCATTCTTATTGAAACTTCTTGGATGTAGCATCCCCGTCATGTTTAAAAAGCCCAGTCTAGCAGCAGACTTTCTGGTCCCTCTGGTTCTTACAATCTTTCTGTTCCCTCTTCTGCAATGTTTCTTGAGTCTTAGGTGTAGGGTTGCATTGTAGATATACTTATTAAGCAAGGCACTCCTAAGGTCACTAACTCCTTGTATTTGACCAGCCGTGCATCTGTAATGGTCTCCATCGGCTGCAAAAGGAAGCTTCTCCAGTGCGGGCCGGGAGCCACACATACAATGCCTCACTACTTTTCTCCACCAACTCTTTGCATCAAGTCTAACTAAGACTGCAAATGTAGACCACGGGCAATGTTCCCGACACTGCTCCCCCATTCCCTTCATGCTCTGCCATCTTTTCTTTCATCCTTGTGCTCTGGGAGAAAGAGCCCCTCTACAGCCAGTTCCAGGAAGCTAAGCCATAATTTATCTAAGACTTAGACTTGAAGACTCTAGTTCTAGGTTGTGACTCCACATTGGAACCATTTGGAGCACTTTCATAATCTTACTAATCCAGTCAGGAGTTCCCTGAAGTGTTCTTTCTGTCTTGCTCTCATCTCCTCTGTCTGATAATTAGTGTTAGGAATGGTCCTTTGGTGATATGCTGGCCATGGCCTATGAGGACGAAGCAGGAAAATGTCTAGAGATGCTTCTGACACTGAAGAAAAAAAAATCTGTGATTCAAAGATATGCTCTTTGTCTCTGATACTTGTTGAAATGTGCACCCAAGAGAGGGAATTTAGTTCAATAAGTGATGAGGGCATTATCTCATTTGCTCCTTGATATGTCCTCTCAGGTAATTAGTACTTTTATTACATAAATAAGAAAACTAAGGTCCCCAGTGGTTTCAGTATCTAGTTGCCTCCAGGCCCCACTGGCAACAGCTGGTAAAGCTGAGCCAAGCTAAACCCAGTTCTGCCTGGAATGTAAATGAATTTTATTTGACCATCGCTCCTCTGTTCACTGCTAGTCATCAGAGCCAGGGATGTGCTGTTGGGCTTTCTGAAGTAAAAACCATAATAAAGGGTCTTGTGTTTAGTACTTGCCTATTTCTGTAGTATACATATTCCCACAACCACCGACTTTAAGCTAGCGCTGAGTTCAATAGACATTAACGTGAGAGAAGCTGTGAGACTAGCCAGTGTGGACCAGCACTGAAAACCAGTAGAAAATGGAGCAAGTGCACACATCGAATCATTAATGCTAAAATCCATGTTTCCCTTCAACCACAGAAAAGGACTTTCTTTTAACATACACCTCCCTAACGGATCTTTACCCTGGAGTTCTGCACTGGTGGGAAGGTGCTTAACTCTAGTTCTTAGAAGTCAGACAAGCACCACAAACAACAAACAAATGGGCATAGACCTCAGGAGTTTCCCAACAGCCATAGATAGCTCATTCTGTGAATAGAATCCCAGGAGACATCTCCTTCACCCTGGGGTCTGCGAGCCCTTGTGATATGCTTGATTTCCTTGCTGAGAATTACATATACACTTGCTGAGTTCCTTCACAGTGCTGAAGCTGGACTCATGACTGTGTGGTTCAGTGTAGCAGCAGGGTTTGGGCATGTGGCCAGTGGAAACATGATGTAGAGCCAACTCCAGGCTTGCCTGGGTCGACAGTGCCATTGGGGTATGCTTGCAAAGCCTATTTCAGACTGTGGCATGCTAGTTTCTAAGGGTTGGGAAAGGGTTCCTGTCCATCATTCTCACCCAAGATTCAGACTGCATATGCCTACTGATGACAAACTCCTCATCTCAGAAGGATGCCCATCAGACATTTGGGTATCTCTTTGAAAATATTCATTTTTTTTGTATGAACACAAACTCAATCATCCTTAGTGTACCCTGATGTGTCCTCATCCTAACCCCAGGATTTATATAATTAAGCTAGTCTCCATTTATGTAGCAGGCAGTAGAGTATAGTGTGTCAATCAGCTTTCTATCAACACCCCAAGATAAATCAAGTCCTAAAGAGGAAAAGTTAATCTTTATTCATATTTTCAGAAGTTCCGATCTGTGGTCTTTTGGCCAGCTGTTTTGTATAGTATGTCACAGCCAATGCCCATGGTAGAGGAGTCCTGGAAGCAAGGAGCAAAGAGAGATGGGAAGGAACTAGGGCCCTGATGCCCTCATAAGAACATCTTATCAATGATCTTTCTTTCTTGGGTCTCACCTTCTCACCTCCCAATAGCACCAACTTGGGGACAAACTCACTGACACATGGGCCTGTGGGGAACGTTCAAAATCAAACCACAATGCCAGGCCAAGTGGTCCATGAATGTAGTGTGAGCATCTCAAGAGGAGACGTAGGAGGATCCCAAGCTTGGGCTATATAGTAAGACTCTGTCCCAGTGATGAGATGACAATGACGACAACAAAAAGATCAAAAACACAGCAGCCCGATAATGTTATAGGAACAAAAGCTGGCAAGGGCCTCTGTAGCATTAAAATAATAATAATAACAACACTAGCAATTATTCTTAGCTCATTGAAAATACACTCCAGGTGTCTGTGGGCTCACGCTGATCACTCGGAGTCTAGTGTCATCTCTTGTCATCACCTCTCACTGAGGAAAATTGTTTTCTGCCAGCATGGAAGCAATTCCTGTTTGCAGCCATTTCAACACTACTCTGCTCATTCGATGTTACCTAAGGGTGATCCTGAAACTTTCTCCACACAGATGGTCCTGAGTCACCAAAGGGGCCACTTACTATTCTAGGCTTTAAGGTGGTAGGGAAATGACACCACACTCAATAGAAACTGTAATTGGAATTTTGGATTTTGATCTCTTCACAAGCTAGTAATATGTAGCATAATATTTTCTTTGGATGCGGAGCTGTGGCAGTGAGCTGTACTTGTCAGCCATGTGGCCAGTCAGTGCTTTACAGAGTGTGAAGCTGTGTTTGGTAGGTTAAGTGGCTTAAATGCACTTTGGAGTTAGGATATTTTCAATCTACAATGGACTTATTGGTGACCAGCCCCTTCCTACGTCGAGCACTTATAGGTAGTTGTGACATCAGTCGCTTCTCTTCTACGCTATCCCTAGGTAGCTCTCCCTTATGTTTTGTGCCTTTTGCTCCTGCCATCAACCAGATTACTTTCCTGGATCACGATGTCATCTTCCTCTGTTATGGTACCTGGCGCAGAATTCACTTTCCCAGACACAGTCAAATCAAAGCAATGTTCAGTGGGCTCCGCCTTCGGGCTCACTTGAGACACGATGCTTGCCCCTCAGGAGGATGGCGTGGTAGGTTTCACTTGGTACCCACAGATTCCTACTGCATTTCCATTAGGGCTCACACTTGTAACAACAATGACTATCTTGTGCTTGTTGTGTCCCTGTAATTTAGAAATAGGTACATATTAGTAATATTTGCTGACTATATTTTTGCTCTGCCTAATTATCTTGTCTGTGCTCTCAAGTCTTAAGGTTGTCACCTTCTCCTAACACAGGGAACTGTCTCAGATCCAAACATAGCTCATATTTTCTAGTTAGATTTTCCCCAGCACAGACTATAACCTGCATTTGTAGCTGAAAAAGCTAATTAAATTAGTATAAGATGGAAGCAGCAATCTAAACGAAGCTGCCTTGCTGTCGAGTAGGTTTGGGTAAAGAATAGAAATTGGAGGCTGAAGGCCTGACTGGGGAAGAGCACCTGCTGCTCTTACAGAACACTGTTCAGTTCCCAGCATCCATGTCGGGTGGCTCACAGGTAACTCCAGCTCCTGGGAAAGGCTCTCTCTTCTGGCCTCTATGGACAGCTGCACACCTACGCACACAAATGCGTGCAGACACATGCCTATAAATAAAAACAATGTAAAATCTTAAAAAATGTTCCAATGTCATATCCATGACCAATTCATTTCCAGGAACACAGGAAACTTGGGTGATTTATTTATTTATTTATTTATTTATTTATTTATTTATTTATTATCATTTATTTTGAATCGTTCAAAGTTTTCCAGCAACTAGTACATGCCTGGACTATAGTAAGTACTTAGTGAATCCCAGTTTAATGACTGACTCTCTAGGCTCACTGGCTCTTACATCAGAATCTCCTGGAAGAATATATGTAGTTTGGAAACAAAGTAGCACTTTATTATGTCACTTCCTTTTTGCGTTCAATTACTGTTATAATTTAAAGGGGCGAGTGTCTGGAAAGGGGCCATTGTGACATTGCCCTCCACAGGTGCTTTACTAGAACGAAGAGCCGCATGATACTGACGTGGAAGAGCATTGAAAGACACAGGGCATCATGCCATAGGCAGCATTATTGGGCCTTCAATGGAAAGAGAGTGCATTCCGTTCAAATTCCCAAGAGGAGTCTCCTTGCCATGGACATCCTGAAGGAGAGTGTAGCATGACAGGCATCCTGAAGAAAAAAAGTTTTTAAATCCCTGGGACAAGGTGGGTTCCTTATTCCTATAGGTTTCCCAAGTGAGTGGCAGACAGGCTTACTGTTGCCTCTAGCCTAACTTGTCTTACTCGCTAGGGCACGGACTATAAACTTATCTGCAAGGGGGAAGGGCTGCAAAACACTGTGTTAGGGGAAAGAGGGGGGAGGAAGGGAGGGAGGAAAGAGAGAGAAAGAGAGAGAAGGAGAGAAAGAAAGAGAGAGAGAAAGAGAGAGAGAGAGAATGAGGAAGATTGTGGCCTAACAGTTATGATATTGAATGCTTGAAGTCTCAAGTAAGATTAAAGGAAAGATTGAAATTTGTCTTAATCCAAGGAGAACAGGACTGTCTCAGGCTTCAAGGAGCACCGTGTCAGATTGATCTTAACCTGTTAACTGCCACACCCTGGGTACCGTTGCTCCTTTAACCCACATTTGCCACAAGGAAATGAGTTGAGTCTTGGTTACTTATGTTATTAAAATTCAGCTACAGAAAGCATACCAATCCTTGACCAACCAGTCCAGGAATCATCAAAGAAAAAAGAAATGAGTTAGAGTCAGTGACATCTTCCAGTGGGTTCAGGTGTCTGGTCAGTGACACATCCCAGTGGGTTTGGGTATCTGGTGCCTGAGTCTTGTCCTCAGAACCCACATGTGGAAGGAGAGAACTAACCCCGTCAAGCTGTTCTCTGACCTCCACACTTGCACAGTGGAATGCATCATACCCACCTCTCCACCACAGTGACGAACTACGCAAACGTAACTTTTGAAATCCTTGTTAGTCTTTCTCCTACTGATCAACATCTCTCCCAGCGTCTCAGTAACATTGTTGAAATAATTCTTGTCTTACAAATTCTTACCAGCATTCATCTGAATGCCACACAGAACCCTGTCCTGGGCTACAGTTCATCTTATCAGCAAAAACCTCAGCTTCTTCACTGGCAAAAGCCTTTTCTTAGATTAGCAGTTCTCAAACTTTCTAAAGCCGCAACCCTTTAAAATGGTTCCTCATGGTGCGGTGACCCCCACCATGAAGTTATTTTTGTTGCTACTTCATAACTGTAATTTTTCTGTTATGAATCGTAACGTAAACACCTGGTATGCAGGACATCTGATATGTGACCCCTGTGAAAGGGTCATTTGAACCCCAAGGGGGTGGCAACCCACAGGCTGAGAACTGTTGCTGCAGAGGCAGGGCGAGCACCCTGCAGTCCTTTCTCTTCTGGTAACTGCTCTGCTCGAATCTGCTGCTGAGGGAGCTTGGGTTTCTTGTGATCTTAAGCCTGCCATTCCCTTTTGTGCCTGGGTAAGCACGGGGAATAGGAAAGGCAGCTGGCTAAGAGCTTCTGGTGAGTATGTGGTCATGGGAATGAGTGATTTGTGTGTGTCTAAAAAAGAATCTTGAGACCGAGACAGCACAGGGTGCATGTGGAGATGAGATAAAGCATAAAGACTGCCCAGAGGTGGACAAAGAGCAAATCTGAGTGGGGGTTCAACGTATGACAGGAACGTTATCAGTAAGGGCAGAGAGACTCACTGAGCATAGCCACCTGCTTACTCTTAGCCCGCAGAGCACAAGGCTGGAAAACCTTGAGAGTTCATTCAGGGTATTTTTGGCACTGTCCGGTCAAATGACTACTAGACTGTCCCTGGTTTCTAAATTTGAAATGTCTCTAGAGATTGTTTCACTTTTGGCAACCCACTCAAACACGTCCACACTTGGTCCTGACACAACCTTCCCTTTGTCTCACCCAAATTCTTCTAGCTGCGGCTCAAGCCACTGGAAGAATGCAGTCTCTGTCGGGTAATAACCACCTTGGTGGCATAAGACAGGCAACTGTGGGGATCTGGAAGAGCTATGGCATGTGGCAGGGACATCTAAGGGCTGTATTCAGAAGAATCTGCAGGGCTGTGGAGCCTCTTTTTTACCACATTTTAGAGCTTGCTTTAAAGGGAAGAGGGTATATAGGCTCTGCCATTGGCTTCAGGCCCCTGCCCATGGCAAGAGTTACTGAACATCTTGGATATCTTGGCTTCTGGACACTGATTGCACAGCATGCTGAGTGACCATCATGGGGTGCCCAGTTGGTAGCCAGAATGGGCGTGGTTCTCGTGCTAATTGGTCAGAAGTGAACTAAATGAATCCTGTAGCTAAACCTAAAGGGACAAAAGAATTCCTATCACGTTGGAGAGAAAAGCCACCTAGGAAACCCATGGGCATTTCTTGGCCTGGTTGTTCTAGAGTGAGCTGTGTTTAAAGCTTAAAAGTGATCCTGTTTGGCAACTGAGCTTGACTCAAAACTCCCCAGGTTTAGTCAACTGAGGAGGCCAAGCAGAAGAGTTGAATCCTCTTAAGTCGGTGCTGGCTCAACATCTATGAGATGGGCATGAAGTATGGTTGTGTCCTACCCTGTCTGATGGACATCCCAAGCTCCACAGATCAGCTGGTAGTGACAATAGTGAGCACTGAGCACATCCAGTGTCCTTGTACTAACCAGATGTTTTAGATCTTCTCCTGAGGCAGTAACTCAAGGCATGCAGTCACTGTCATCTGTACTTAACTGATAAGAACACTGAAAGTGGGGAACAACCCCCTCTGCTTAAGAACACTGAGTGAGTGTGGGATCACCCCATGTCTGTACCCCACTAAGCATGCTCTCTTAACTTGGAGGCCTCTTGCCTCACACAGCAGAGAGAAGAGGATCTCCTAGATATTCCATGTTGGGGCAGAAGCCCATACATAGGGTGATAACAGAGGCAGAAATACATGGGGAAGGTGGCTGGCTGACTTTTCTGAGTTCCAGAGAAACCTTCAGAATAAACACACAATGATTTTAAGTTACTTTGATTAGCTCTGAAAGCCAAGTGGAGGGAGAACAGAGGAGATAGAAGAGAAAGACAACTGACCAGGAGTAGGGGTGGGGTGGAAATAGAATGAAGCCCAGGGGCACCCTCAGCTTTGGTTTAAATTCAATACAGGAAGAAAGGAAGACAACAAAGTTCTGTTCACAGCCATGCTCTGGTTTGTACACTCCAACCTGCAATCCAGCCCAGAGGAACCTGTGACCACAGGCTCAGTTCCAGAACAACCTCTGACGAATAGGCTCATTTCCTGCACAAATGTCTGAGGTTGAATCAGACTCTTATCTTCAGATGATATAAAAGGAGGAATTGTATGACCCAGTGTGCCCATAAAGCCAGGGCATCACAGCCGCTGCCTGCTGTAGATCAACATTGCTGGATGAAGCAATCCGGATAGCCGAGACTAAATAAGGGGAAAGGTTTTGGCTGTTGGCTTGGGAAGTGAAGAACAGATGTGTGACTGGAATATTGAAGGCATTGCACATCCAATGAAAACCAACACGTGGCAGACAGAGTGTTTCAATTCCTGCTCTTCTCCTTGCAGGAAAGTCACACCAGATTCGTGGCTATAAATGTGTGGCTGCCACCACTGGCTGCCTGGTGGCTGGACACACCTACCTGCTTCCCGCTGCAGCTGTGGCTTTTGCTCCAATCCATTCAGTGAGAAGGAGACTGGGAGTTACCAAAAGACAGACAGACCTCCAGGTGGAGGAAAGGACTGTAAACTCCTAAAGCTCAGAGGTTAGCACCGGGGGTTCCAGTGGAGTTTATGGAGCCTAGTGTGACCCAGACTATTTCCTCTTTCTCCCCTTTTCTGAACGATTGAGGAAACTGAAGTCACTATTGCATCACCTGGGCCTGCCCCAGTTCTCTGAATCAGGGGTGAGAAGCACCGCCCTTGATTGCAGATTGAGCCATCTCCTGGGCAGATCTAGAGTTCTTTACAGGGGTGAGGATGACAGGGGTGAGGATGACTAAGGCCTTCCTGCAGACTGGCAGCTTATTTCCTGCTCCTGTGAACCCCAGACTACACCTTTTAAACTGCTGTCAGAACCCCACAAAGGTAGGGAAATAGAATTGATTTTAAATGGAGAGCCTTATTCATTTGGGCTAAAAGCAAGGACTCTGGAAATAAAATGCTTGGTTCCTATCTTGGCCCTAATGCTTTTGTTGTATGGCTTAGGACAAGCTATTTAAAAACAAAAACAAAAACATCCCAAACCTCACTTTCCCCATCTGTACAATGAAGATGGGAATACTCAATTAATAGGAGCATTGAATAAATAAATGCACTTAAAATTTGTACTACTGATTTTATAAAAACCAAGCATAAAGACCAAGAAGCCCCAAGTCAGAAAAGAACTCCTCCTTTTCCAGAAGACTGTGGGATTAGAATATAAAGTTTCAGACTTTATATCTAGGTCCACCCTTTCCAAGATCAAGGCTTTTGGAAACCAATAACCTCAAGCTCTCAGAGCATTTCTGACGTCGGCTGTTAACATGGACTGTAGTATTTACCCCTGCCTGCCACAGACATGGCATCAGGAGCTACCGAACTGTGCTAAACAAGTGTGTAAGAAGGTTCACAGCTTTCCTGTTAATGCAGAAATACCCTTTTCACCCTGGAACGCCCCAAAGAACTGATGATGGAGACCGTGGAACAGCTCAGCTGTTTCCTAATTCCCCTAGGCTGTTTGCATCTTTAGGGGATGCCGCGATCTGGCCAATCAAATGGCAAGAAAAGTTGCATGTGTTCCTTTAAGGAGATGGTTAAGAAGCAAATGAGGACTTCCTCCATCTCTCTTTTTGCTCTGTGGACCTTAGGAGTTCTACTTTCTCGATGGCACAATTAGCAGACAGAGGGCCACGGGCATGAACTGTATGTGAAGGACGTTTTGAAGAGCACTAAAATTTCAAGGATCAGCCTTCTACAGCAATACCCGGAAGTCACCTCTCTGATTGATTCATAGTAGAAGGATGGATCAGTGAGACTGACCACACCCTCCTCAGGGATATAGAAGGTTCTGCCAATGCCTCCTCTCAGGACTTTGCCTACAGTTCTGAGTGTTCTAATAACTGTGAAAGGCTTTTTAGAGAGAACAAATCATTCTTTTCACAAAATTTCCTTTTGCTAAAAAATGCCTTTATTTCCAGCCAGATAAAATTTTTCAACTGTATATGTGTGTGTGTGTGTGTGTGTGTGTATGTGTGTGTGTGTATATATATATATATATATATACACACACACACACACATACATATATATATACATGGTTACACATGAAAAGGTACACCTTTGTCATCAGCCTTGTTTACAAGGCCCATTGTTAATTAGTAATGTGTATATCAAACAACCTTCTTTGTCTCTGAAAACATAAATAGACTGACTGCCAACGGATTCACCACACATGTTCACGGGCAGGAACGGTGCGGGGTTCCTCGCCAGCGAGTCAGCCTGAGATGAAGTATTGGAGGTGATTGTGATTAGACTCCACCAGTCAGCAGGTGGCATGCAACGGAAGCCTGCCTGCTGACCCCACGACTGTGGTGGTGGCCCTTCTATGAACAGGACACAAAGAAAACAGACCTATGCAACGTGGAGAGGCCTTTCACAGAACGCAAACACCATTGGGTGAACCCCAGAATGAGTAAAAGCATCATGAAGGGGACTCTACTGTGTACACTACTGAAGGTTATGGCACCTTTTTATTTGACACTCAATAAATATCTAGTTACTGAAAGGAAGAGGCAGAGACTCAAGACACTGACGGTTGTCATGGTGTCCAGCCTCTGTTGTTCTCAACACTGGGTTTAGGTTGGGAGCTTGAAGGACGTCCATCTGCAGTTTCTTCAAAGCGCATCCTTCTCCTTAGAATGCCGTTTGTTTCCCTAGAGAGACCTTTAACTTCTTCATCAGCATCTAATCTTTTGCAGACTGCAGTATTGGCTTAAAGAAGAGTGTTGAGTACTCCGCAGAAAGTAGATTTGTCTCTTGAACTTAAAGAATAGAGAAGCCTGTTTTGGCTTGTAATCCCTAGACCTCCTGTATTCTTCCCAGCATCTCTTCTTTTGGCTTCTGTCCTTTACTCCAAGCCTGAAAGAGCTCTGGAGACTCATGGGTTGAGCAGTGCACACCTTTGTAACATCTTATCTCAGTATCAACTACTGAAATGTACCATGGCTCCCTGGGATTTGAGAGAGCGGCTCTCTTGAGGCTCCACCCTCGGCAGAGTTGTGAACGTTTGCTCCTTGAAGGTGAAGATGGTATTCTAAGGCAGATGCTAGGGAATTCCCACAAAAGAAATTCCTGGAAAAATCCACAATCTCCTTTGGTTCTCTTTCCCCATAAGGCTACGGTTGCAATTCCGGTGACACATAGGAAAAGTTTCTAAACTCATCCTGGTTAATCATAGGAAGATGTCCCTCATCAATGGGAGTTAAAACTGGCTCTTCTTTTATGAAGTCTGGGTCAAAATTGCTGACATCTTCTCTGGATTTCTGTTAAAGAAAAATGGAAAGCGGTTAACTTGTATGTAGCTGCGGCTTTGGCTTCTTGCATGGGACTCACTCATTCTCAAGAGTTCGGAGATCTGCCCTGCAGCCTTGGTCAGTAGCAGCATTTCTGATTCTGATCCCCATGATTAAGTGATGCTTCATGGCCACCCCACCACGTGTATTATTACGGCCTTTGCCAACTGCCAAGTCATTCATCCTATGCCCTGCCCTCTAGTCACTATGTCCTGGAAGTGGGACAGCCTTGGACTGTGAGGCTGAAGAATTAATGTGGCCACCCAGACTTGCTTATTACTCACTAGCCCATTAGTCTCCATTTCACTGAGCTGTGGTTTCCCAGCAGGCCTCAGTGAGGGGCATACTCACTCACATCTGGCCAGAGGTCAAGTAAACTCATGCTCAGCTCGCTTAGTGTTTGCACACATTCTACACATGTGAGAAGAGGTTCTCCAGTCATTTTACAGTGCTGTTGGGCTTAGAGCCAAAGTGCATAACCTGTTACAGGTCAGAAACAATACAACCCACTGGGCTGGAGCTGGTGGGATCTCTCCGGCTCCTGGACATCCAAAGTCTGACAGGCTGGCAAAGACTAAGCTCTCTCTGTTTGAAAGAACCATGTAAACGAAATCTTTATAAGCATACTAAGGAGGTCTGTTTCTTTTTAATCATTGTGAGAGCTCCCCGTCTCTTATCTGATTCAAGGACACTTCTCCTCCGCCTTTAGACCTTGTCTCCTCCCGATAGTTTTGATCTACTTTTAGCCTGCCTTTTCTGTCCTTCTCTAGATCCCTTGATGCTTATATGTACAGCTCGGCTTGAAGACTGTGAGCTCGATCACTCTCAAGCTTGGTGGCTTAGATTGCTACTGTTATCCTCTGCAGTTCTCCAAAAGGGATCTGTCTGTCTGGCCTGAGTCCTCTACCACGGTAGCTACAACAAGCTGTGTGTAGGCCAAGGAGCCTGGCTCAGTGAAGGAGTACCTGGCTTCTTCTCTACTATCTTAGGGCTTGGGAGAGACACAAATAGTGCCCCAAGAAACTGGAGAAAACTGGCTAGGAATGATGACATCAGTTAGTTAAATTCTTCTAGGGAAGCTTAAAGCAGCTTAGGCGTATTAGATGCTGTGATATTTTAATTTAGTTTCACAGAGGGTAGAGCTAGCCCAAGTGAGAGTTGAAAACTTTGTGATTAATAGTCAACACACGGAGAGACATTGTCTAAGGGGCTACTGGCTCAGTCTTGCTCTGCAGTAAGGGCTGGCCAACCCTCACTCTGTCATTCCATAGGAGAGACCAGCTTTTCCATGGACTTTGGTATCTGAAGAGAAGGGAGAATCTATTACAGTGGCATTGACACTCACGATTCTGGGTCGGAAAGGTGGTTCTAGTTGGCGATGGTTCAACTGGGCCCAGTCAATTTCCTTGAAGAAAGGATGTCTCAGTATCTCATGCTCGCCACCCTGAGTCAGGCTGCCCAAGCGCATGGTGGGGTTCTTGGTCATGAACTATGGGAGAGAGGGAGAGGGAGAGAGAGGTACTGTTATTCATTCATTCATTCATTCATTCATTCATTCATTCATTCATTCATTCATTCATATACAGACACCTCACAGGACAGCAGGCGAAGGACCTTCTGGGAGGTTTTTTGGCTGGTCTTGTTTCACTAGCTGGATTTTCCATCCTGGGCAGTATGAATCATGCCTTAATGTCGAGACTGCCTGAGTGAATTTTTGGCCTTCTCCACTGCCATTTCAGGCATGGCCACTAAAAGAAGGCTGAAGGGTCCAATTTTCTTTTCTGTAAATACTCAGTATTTTTCTTTCCTCTTTAGAGAAAGGCAACTCCTTGTGAACTAGTGTGCCTTTCCCCAGCATGGCAGCTGTGGACAGCAAGCAGATTCTGACTAGGGCTGGCTGCTTTTAGGAACAGCTGTGCCATTGTTCTGTCAACTGCACAGCTGGCCAGGGTTCCTGCTTGCTCCTAAGACCACAGAGAAGAGTGAGAGTCATTGTTGTTGAGATTTCTATAAAATGTCAGCAGTGGTGAAAAACTTTAGAAACTTCTGTGTCTGGCTCTAGGAAAAAATGAAAGTTGTGTGCTTGTCTTTCTGTGGCTAAGATATTAGAGATTGAGATGAACCTTTTCTGTCATCAAGATGCCCCTCTTCCGGTTTGGAATCAGTTTCTGGAGTAAGAATGTGGGCCTGCACAGATCAAAGCTAAAACAATGCTAATATTTAAGTGCTGTTCATACACAAATATTCCATCTTCATATAAACTGGAAGACATTGCATGTGCTCAGATACCAGGCATTTTGGTGCAACTCCCCTTTTGACAAGCAGTCTCGATGTTTTGATCATTTTCTGATGAAGGACTCAGGGGATAATTCATTTTTCAAGGCCAGAATATTATTTTAATTTCAAATGATTTTCCATTTAAAAAAAGCTAAATGTGAATAAAGAGATTTGTTTGGGTTGGGCATGGTAGTAGCACATGTCTGTAATCCCTTCTGGAGACTGAGGCAGGAGGGTGGTGAATGCTAAGCCAGCCTGGGCTATAATGTAAGGCCTTGTCTCAAAAACAAAACAAGAAAACAAGTGGCATTGTGACTATGGTTTAGTGTTAGAGTGCTTACCTAGCAGAGAGGTGCTGAATTCTAACCCAGAAACACAGGAAACCAACAAAGCAAAAAGGTTGCTGTGGTTTTAATTAAACCACGTTACTTTAAGTTTTTTTTATGCTTCTTCCAAGCTCAATTCCAAGTGCTGGGGATCAAACCCAGGGCCTTGTGTAACAGAAGCGAGTACCCTACCTCTGAGCCACACCTCTGGACTCTAAATCAAGTTATCTATACAGATGACAATTTTTGACAGTCACCAAATATCTTTTTCAAATTTGACTTGTGAATATAAAACAAAAGTAATTCTGTGTTTATACAAACTGGAGCTGAATTTACTAAGAACATTTAATGATTTTTTCAAAGACAATCTTCTTGCTGATGAAGACAAAAAAGACAGTGACACCTGGGTCATGCCAGGAAGCCAGAGCTATGACAGTCTCAGGGTTGGGTCAACCGAGAAAGGTCATGCTAAAGGAAAAGGTGGCAACACGTCCTCAGCAAACAGCAATCCCATGGCATCTACTTAACAAAATGTTTTTAAAATGTTAAAAGGGAACCAGTAAGAAGATTCTGATAAAGTTTAATGACTTCTCCTTTCTACAAATGACAATTAGATACTCTAGCACACTGGATTTGGTTAGAACTCAAAATAAAATAAGCATTTGAACAGACGCAGGTCCAATCACAGCTGTTCATACCGCAGATATTAACTGTAGGGTATAATCCCTGATGGACAGGTATCTGCAATTTTAAGAGCTCATTAAGAACAAACAAACAAACAAACAAACAAACAAATAAATAAAAACTTGAGAAAGAAGGACCACAGAAAGAGACCCAGATGGCTTGTGGGAAACTCCCAGATCTGTCAGAGATGGGAGCGGAGGATTTCTTGTGAATGTGTGGAGTACAACTCGTTCTTGTAGGAAAGGAGGACACCATAGGACTCCAGATACCAGTGTGGCAGAGGCATTGTTGTCTGACTTTGCCTCTGCCACTGAAACTGAGCAGCCATGGGCAGAAGCATTGCCTAAGGAGGAGCAGACAAATCACAGCGTTGACTTTTTTGAAGAGCACACTTCTAGAACTGGGCCAGGATGAATCACGGTTGGTAGATACCTTCTTTGGTGGTTCTGATCAAGCGTTTTGAATAGTCTTGATTTAATGTTTTTAAATTTTTATTTTATCTTTAATTATGTGCTGGTGTGTTTATCTCTGTGTGGCTAAGTGTTCATAAGTTCAGGTGCTAGCAAAGGCATCAGGTACCCTGGAGCTGTAGTTACAGGTGGTTGTGGGCTGCTTACTTGGGTGCTGGGAACATGGGTACACACTCTTAACTGAGTGTGTACTGAGCCATCTCTCCAGTGCCATAACCTTGGTTATTTTTTTTTTTTAACACCAAGGCTAGAGCTTTTTAGATATAATCATCTTTCACATAACAAGAAAATCTGGCCAACCCAGCCTGATAAGAGTAATTCTCACCTCTCATCAAAAAAGATTCTTTTTGCAATGATAGAGACTATTCTAAAGGTCCAAAACTGGTCAAAAATACAGAGACTGACTGACCATGCCCAGTATCCAACCCCAAAGCATCCACAATGCAACCCCTGTACAGAAGGCTTAGGGAAAATCACGGAAGAGGAGGCACAAAGAGTGTAAGAACCAGAGGGCCAGGATGCCTGCTCATGAGACAGTTTCTTCTAGACGGGCATTGCTTAAATAAGACCTGCATAGTAACAATACCACTTGACATGCCAAGGGGATGGGAAGTTCAGAAAGTCTTAGCTCTCGATGAGAGATACAGGCAGACAATGGCTGCAGAGGGAGGAAGAATCATTATTCTCCAGGGATGGGAATCCCTTATCCAGTCCTAAGTGGTTAGCCTTCAACACATGTCCATGAGACAGAACTAAATGGACCCAATAGGTGGTGTGTGTGTGTGTGTGTGTGTGTGTGTGTGTGTGTGTGACAATATTAATTAAAGAAAAAGTCATGAATGTGAACAGAAATGTGGGAGCTATGGGAGGATTTGGAGGGGGAGAGGAAGGGGTTAAAATGGTGCAACTGTGATACTTAAAAATTATCAAAAACAATTTCAATTAAGTAAGAAGAGAAAAAACCCTTCCATTCCACTTACAAAGTCTACGTAGGATCTGGTGACTGCAAAGCAATGCACTAGGCTTGGGAGTGTGCAGGGGACAAAGGTATTACCATTCCATTGAGGTGAAAATCAAGAGCAGAGACAAGCAAACTATGACACACAGTGGGATGCACTGGAATCATGGAAAGCCCTGTGAAAGCTTGGAGGATGCTTGCGCAGACGACGCTGGGGCTGGCATTAGAGAGGTTAGTGAGTGTCATGGCGGAGTTGGAGTTTGGTGAGATGAAGCAGGATCCATGTAGGAAGAAGACAATCCTGCCTGTCTCATAGTCAGTACACATATCCGGATGCATACAAGCACCTGGGGTGCCAACAGAAGAGCATATAACTCGGGACAGCTGGCACGTGAGGATGGCAGGGCAAGTGTGGGGGCAGTGAGTCTGACATACCAGAAGTGTATGAGGAGGCAAGGAGACCAGTCACAGTGCCACGAACAAGTACGGAACTGGAGGAAGGGAGCACATTCAGATGAGAGTAGGGAGCACGGTCAAAGACTGAGACAGCTGAAATGACAGGCAAGTTCAGAAACTACAGTGCTTGTAATTAAGGGGAAGGGAGAGTTGGAAGCAAGTTCCAGAAGATTTTAAAGAAGAAATATGCCTAGGGCTGTGAAGGGGTGAAGTCTAAGGTCAGAGCATCTTCCCAGGCTGTCTGATGGAGCTGTGCAAGGGAGTACCAGAGGTAGGCCTTCCAGCATTACTAATAGTGGCAGCATCAGCAGTTGTAGTCAGGGGAACAAGTACAAAACAAGTATTCCTTAAGTTTATGCAAACAGTCAGAATCAAAATGGAGTCACTTGTGTCAAACATTAACAAAGCTGGGAGGTTGTGAAGGAGAGGAGGCATATATGGACGCTCGACAAGAACTGTGACAGAAGACTCTGCTAGAAGCACATTTCTTTGCACACATGCCACCATCAACTTACACAGAAAATACTTCTGCAAGGCTGTCTGCCCTACAAGTGCTTCTAGTTTTGTTAACATCCTTGTTATTGATTATAAAGCCTAGGATTATGGTTTATGTAATGCCCCTCAAGAATTCTCCCTTAGTGTCACCTCCTACAGTATGTTCACAGTTTACATATTGGCAGGCACGATACCACTGCCATGCCAGATCCTGACTAAGCATATGAATCTTTGGAGAACCTCTGTTTATTGTTCGGTTTAATTAAGAGTTTTAACGTCTTGCCAAATCTAGGTGGTTGCCATGCTCAGTTTTGTACCTGAGATATAAAGCACCCACATAGAGACAACTAAGCATGTCCATATGGGGTGCAGGCTGGGGTGAGATCTCTCAGTGATATGTGAGGGTGAAGGGCAGAAGCTGGGAGGGCAAGCAAGACTGACGAGAGAGTAAGAGGGAGAGACAGAAGGGTAGGTGAATGAAAAAAATTGAGGCCCATTTTTCTTAACCCACACTGTGTGGTTAAAAATAATTCTAATTATTTATCATTTACAATTATATGTTTCATTAAAATGAATTATTAAAATGAAATGATTCATTTAAATGCCGAGTTATATGAAAGCCACATTTGGACGTGAGATATCTTCAACACTGAGCTTTCCTTTCAGAGGAGTGGCCTGGGTTTGATCAGTGATGAGCACGGGATCCTCAGGTGGCCATATATATGGCCATCCCCTACTGTCTCACAAGAGGCTGGTGTCACTCACCAACCCTCATGGCTTCTGACCTCTGAAATAGAGAAAGAAAAAAGTTCTATCTGGGCATGATGACACATGTTAATAATTCCTAGCACTCAGGAGGCCTAGGCAGTAGGACTGTTTCAAGTTTGAGGCTAACCTGGGCTACCACATACCAATAAGGCTCTGAGAGGGGGGATCTAAGACAACAGGAGACAGAAACTGGACACTGAGAAGCCAGAAGCTCTAGAGAGTTGACTAGTAAGACAGAAGAAACCACTGTAAGGAGGAGGTAGTGGGGTGCACTAAGGGATGACTCTCTCCTGACATGCAGAGATGGAGGCTGATGAAAATGCTATCAGCCCTGGGCCTGACATGGGTCACAGTACACAATCTGCAGGAGGCAGAGCTGTAGGCTGAAGGGATGGCTCTCCTGGACTGCAAACAGCTGTCCCTAGAAGCCCTCTGCTGTGGATCATGACAGCCCAAATGCTTTTGCAGAAAATGTCCTCAATTTGTTCATGTCTCTAATGGACCCAGATGTTAACTCAAGTTAACAGTCCACATCTAAGGAAATTCTTAAAACATACCTTACCTCCACAGACCTCTCTGATGAAGGTTCAAATGGGAAAGCTTGCCAAGAAGGCAAAGCATGTGGCTTCAGGAGACTCTGAACACATCTACCAAAGGAAGTAGATGGTTCATAGGACCAACAGAAGCACTTGATAAACTGGGGGAGAGTGCGTGGGGGCCTAGGAGACCTGGTTCTACCCCATGTGTAAGTCTCACTACAGAGGGAGGGCAGGAGAGAGATGGGTGTCTTAGACCTACCCTGTATCCCCATAAGACAAGCAGAACTGATGTGGAGGATGCTGAAGGAATCAGAGGCCCACCTGGCTCTGAGACTGGGAAGCTCCCAGGCCACTGACAGAGTCTACAGGGATAGCAGCACCAGAGCGAGGTGTACCAGATGACGCTGGCCAGGTTTGTTAAAGCATGTCCCTAGAGAATGCCTGCAGAGCAGGAAGGATACCTGAAGTGGGCTGAGTACATATACGTATGTGGAGGTGCGAGTGTGGAGCCCTTTTAGGACATAGATTAAACTCCCCTGCATAGTGATGAGTCCTGAGACAACAGGATCCAACTCTACTTTGAAATTTAAGCAGCGTCAAGAACTATTCATCCTCTTTCAAAATGCCTGATCTCTTAGAAGAGGACTAGTTACATAAACTGAGCAATTAGACAATAATGTTTTCTCCCAGGAGTCAGAAGATACTGGGCGTTCTTAGTTAATAGTTGGATCTGGCTGTTGGGCAAATAGCATGACCTTCTCCTTTCATTTTGTTTCAGACCTTAAACAAAAGGCAGACAGACTTGGCAGCTCTTGCTGCCAGGCCAGAGAGGAAGGAAATCAAGCCACAAGACTGTCCTATTGGTATCCCAGGGAGCCACTCCAAAACAGGAGGAAGGCATTTCATGGCTCTAAAGAGAATTCTAGGGAAGGAAGACAGAGAAAGAACACAGGTTTCAAAACAGAGGCTGGCTCTCTGCCACAATGGCCAACCTTATTACGGTCACATAGCCTGAAGGCCACCCAGAGGCTGACAAAATGTGCCATGTGTGTGTACACTGCAGGCCCATGCCTTCTGCTTCTGGCCCTAGAAGAGTCTGACCCAGTTGGGAAGAATGGCTGCCAACTTTGCCATTTCACTTCCCTTCATGGTGGTGAGCTGGGGGACACACTACTTGGAATGACCTATGCCCAAACCACTCTCCACCTCAGAGCTGTGGTCATAGAGGTACAGGCTGCATGTGCGAGTTTGCAGACAAGGAGTCAGGAGAGAGGACAGACAGTAAGGTGACCTAGTGTTGGTGTCAGTTTTACACAGGACAAGGTAGAAGCAGACGTTCACCTGAGATGAAGCTGATGATAGTCCACAGAGAAGGATGAGAGGCAGCAGGATGGAGAGGACACAGAATGGTCTCTCAGAGTGTCTCTGGGGAAGCCGGCTGCTTAAAGAGTGTTGCAGGTGCTGCTATAGAATATTGGGCGAGCCAGCAGGAAGTTACGCTGGCTTGCTCACATTGGTCCTGTGTGGGTTTTACTGGCAAGACTGGGACTAGCAATCCACAGACATATGGCAAAGGACAGCCCTGCCAGGTGTCCATACTTGTTAAGAAGAGAGCAGCTGCAGGAGGGGAGAGCACAGAGAAAAGAGCAGAGTTGCTGCCTTGCTACTGCTTAATGAGTGGCAGACACTTTTATACAGGCCTGCTCGCATTTTATTACACATGCCAGTGAGTTAGATGCTTCAAGTTCATAACATCTTAACCCTTAGAACATCCATAGTTATTATCCCTACCTTGTGGATTGTTGTAGAGAAAATTCTCTTATCTACTGTACGGTTGCAACACTTGTCAATTAAAAACTAACTAACTAACTAGCTAACTAACTAACTAACTAACTAACTTATGGCCTATAGGAAAACGCAGACTAGAAGGTGGGACATCCTGTGGGCAGACGGATTCTGGGACAGAGTCAGGCATGGGAGGAGTTGCCAGGGAACATGGAGAATGGAAGTAGGGGAGCTGAGCGGAGGTGACCAGTCATGTGGCAGAACTTAGAATAGAATAACAGGATGATTAAATTATGAGCCCGTTGAGGAACAGCCAGAGCTTATGGCCAAGCTATTTGTAAATACAATCTGACTCTCACAGTCATTATTTTGGGAGCTTGGGGATGGAAGGGGAAACTCTCACTTTTACAATTGTAAAATGGAGGAAGAGGCCCATTTGTAATCTGCCCAAAGTCACATGGTCTGGAAGCGGCAGAGCTGGGATTCATACCTAGGCACATATGAAACAGAAACCTTTGCTCTGGAGATAGCCAGAGGTCTCCTTGGATGCTGGACTGGAGAGGAGTGTGGGGAATAGTAGGACTCATGACCTAACCCTTGAACTTCACTTGAATGAAAATCGACAACGCTTCGTGTGTAGTCTCTCAGGGTCCATATGACACTCTCTCGCTGCCACCAATGAAGTGACCGAGACGTGTACCACGGGTAGGTGAAGTGAGAGAGGAAAGCAAAGCCTTTGCTTTTCTATGAACCTGAAGCATATGTGAATCTGATCACCTGATTTTATTACAAGCCATGGAAAGCTAATGTGTTAGAAATGATAAAAGGGCATGTTCGTATCTTCTAATCCTGAAGGCTGTTGCCCAGAATCAGGCAGCTCAGGCGGGAGAAGTTCAGGGGGATGGAGGAGGGAACATATCACAAGGAGAGGAAAAATACGTTTTTAAAGACAGATTCTCCCGCTCTTTCTCTTTTCTTCCGCTCCTTCCCTTCCTTCTTTGCCATTAAATAATGGACGGGCTTTTGCTGGAAACAGAACTTTCACTGGAGATATATGAAGCAGAATAATGTGCTGTCATTCATATGTGTGTGTGTGTATGTATATGTATATATATGTATGTATATTTGATGTGTGTGTGTGTGTGTGTGTGTCTGTCTGTCTGTCTGTCTGTCTAGTACTGGATGGGAAGCAAGGCCTGTATACTATGGTTAGTGTCAATATTAGAGTCTATAAACTTCACTTTTCTCTCCTTTCTTCTTACATTTGTCATTAGCATTCTGGAAGAAAGGAGCTGGCACTGTGAACATGAGTATATCCTCAGCTGTAGTGCTACTTTCTCTTTGGGTGGGGCCTTTATTTTATCAAACAAAGAGAGGGGGGGAGGAGGGAGGAAGGGAGGGAAGGAGGGAAGGAGAGATAGAAAAGAAAAGAGAGAAAGAATTCTGATAGAGCAAAATTCCCCAACCTTGAGGCTGAAGGAGTGGGCATCCCAGGTAACGCCTCACCTAGCAGGTTACAACTGACTGGCCTACCAGGATTTTCTGTGAACTCTCCCCAGAGGCACAGTGCACTCTGTTTCATTTTTCTATTATCAAAATCCAGTACAATCAGTGCCCCGTGATCTTCCTGTGCCCACGACAGGGCAGAAACTGTGCTCCATCTGCAGCAGAATGTTGGCTGTGTCCCCAGCCTGCAGTCAGTCGCTGTCAGAAACCAGTAGCCTCTGCACGCACACTTACTGATCCGCCAGCACTCAGCCTGGCCTGTGTTTCATAAACATAGCTTTTCCTGAACCCCAGGCCACCTTAGGAACTTCAGTCAGGTCATGTGTAGGGTGGGACAAATACATGTCAGAGGCGTCTCCAAGGGAACCCCAGGTTCATGTATTTGTACTTATGTTTATTATCCCTGTTGGCCAATGCTCCTGGAACCAGGCTCAAGCAAGGTGACCATGGTGGCAGGCTCTACTGCTCCTAGGTAACTTATTTTTATTTTTAATTAGAATTTTTTCATACAATATATTTGATCATATTCTTCCCCTCCCTCAACTCTTCCCAGCCACTTCCCCATCTCCCTACCCACTCACCTTTAGGTTCTTTATCTTTCTAGTGTACAAGAAAAAGGAGGCTCTCTGATGCTGCTACCCTAAGCCACAGCTCCCTGATGCTGCTATAGCATGCCATGCAAGCATTTCTGTTTGGGTATCATCCTCAAGAGTTGCTACTGTAAAGAAGAGAGTGCTTGGGACTGTAAAAAAAAAAAAAAGATTAAAGAGCCTTTTGGCTGGGGCAGACACCTGGCTGGTCTGCTCCCTGAAGACACCTTATCCTGAATCTTTCTAGAGCAGCTGAGCAGTGGTGGAACCACTGCACTCAGAGCAGCAAGATTTCAAGATCCCAGAGGAAGCCTGAGTCCCAGGAGCTCTTCCACCCAGAAGCTCAGGATCACAGAGACATCTGGACTCTGAGGAGTTCTGACACAAGCAAGATAACTGGAAAGTCAGACTCCAGTCAGAGGCAGTGAGTGCAGGCAGCACTAGAGTTAACTAGATGGCTGAAGGCAAACACAAGAATATAAGCAACAGAAAGTTGCCAAGTTATCTAACAACATTAGAACCCAGTTCTCCTACCATAGCACGTCCTGGACACCCCATCACACCAGAAAAGCAGGATTCAGATTTAAAATCACTTCTCATGAGGATGATAGAGGTCTTTAAGAAGGACATAAACAACCCCCTTAAAGAAATTCAGAGAACACAGGTAAACAGGTAGAAGCCCTTAAAGAGGAAACACAAAAATCCCTTAAAGAATTGCAAGAAAACACAACCAAATAGGTGAAGGAATTAAACAAAAACCATCCAGGACATAAAAATGGAAGTAGAAACAATAGAAAAAAAAAACTCAAAGGGAGACTACCTAGGAGATAGAAAACCTAGGAAAAAAATCAGGAGTCATAGATGCAAGCATCAGCAACACAATACAAGAGATGGAAGAGAGAATCTCATGTGCAGAATATTCCATGGAAAACATTGACACAACTGTCAAAGAAAATGCAAAATGCAAAAAGCTCCTAACCCAAAACATCCAGGAAATCCAGGACACAATGAGAAGACCAAACTTAAGGATAATAGGTATAGATGAGAGTGAAGATTCCCAACTTAAAGGGCCAGTAAATATCTTCAACAAAATTATAGAGGAAAACTTTACTAACCTAAAGAAAGATGCCGATGAACATACAAGAAGCCCACAGAACTCCAAATAGACTAGACCAGAAAAGAAATACCTCCTGTCACATAATACTCAAAATATCAAATGCACAAAACAAAGAAAAATACTAAAAACAGTAAGGGAAAAGGGTAAAGTAACATATAAAGGCAGACCTATAAGAATTACACCAGACTTCTCACCAGAGACTATAAAAGCCAGAAGATCTTGGAATGATATCATAAAAACCTCAAGAGAACACAAATGCCAGACCAGACTACTATACCCAGCAAAATCTCAATCACTATAGATGGAGAAACCAAGATATTCCATGACAAAACCAAATTTACACAATATCTTCCCACAAATCCAGCCCTACAAAGGATAATAGATGGAAAATTCTAACACAAGGAGAGAAACTACAACATAAAAAAGCAAGAAAGTAATCTTCCAACAAATCCATAAGAAGATAGCTACACAAACATAATTACACCTCTAATAACTAAAATAACAGGAAGAAACAATTACTTTTCCTTAATATCTCTTAACATCAATGGACTCAAAATTCCGCAATAAAAAGACGTAGACTAACAGACTGGATATGTAAACAGCACCCAAAATTTTGCCGCATACAAGAAACTCAGTAGCAAAGGCAGACACTACCTTAGAGTAAAGGGCTGAAAAACATTTCCAAGCAAATGTTCCCAAGAAATAAGCTGGAGTAGCCATTCTAATTTAAAATAAAATCGACTTTCAACCAAAAGTTATCAAAAAAGATAAGGAAGGACACTTCAAAGGAAAAAATCTACCAAGATGACCTCTCAATCCTGAACATCTATGCTCCAATGCAAATGCACCCACAATCATAAAAGAAACTTTACTAGAACTCAAAGCACACATTACACCTCACACAGTAATAGTGGGGGATTTCAACACCCCACTCTCAGCAATGGACAGCTCATGGAAACAGAAACTAAACAGAGACACAGTAGAATTAATGGAAGTTATGAACCAAATGGATTTAACAGATATCTATAGAACATTTCCTCCTAAAACAAAAGAATATACCTTTTTCTCAGCACCTCATGGTGCCTTCTCCAAAACAGCCCATATAATTGGTCACAAAGCAGGCCTCAACAGATACAAAAATATTGAAAAAAATACAAAAAAATACAAAAAAATTATCCTATCAGATCACCATGGACTAAGGCTTGTCTTCAATAATAACAAAAACAATGGAAAGCCCACATACATGTGGAAACTGAACAATGCTCTACTCAATGATGACTTGGTCAAGGAAGAAATAAAAAAATTAAAAACTTTTAGAATTTAATGAAAATGAAGGCTCGTTATGCCAAAACATATGGGATACAATGAAAGCAGTGCTAAGGGGAAAACTCATAGTTCTAAGTGTCTAAACAAAACAAAACAAAAAACCAAAACAAAACAAAACAAAAAAACAAACTGGAGAGGGCATACACTAGCAACTTGACAACACACCTGAAAGCTCTAGAACAAAAAGAAGCAAATACACCCAAGAGGAGTAGACAGTAGGAAATAATCAAACTCAGGGCTGAAATCAACCAAGTAGAAACAAAAAGAACTATACAAAGTATCAACAAAATCAGGAGGAGGTTCTTTGAGGAAATCAACAAGACAGATAAACCCTTAGCCAGACTAACCAGAGGGCACAGAGACAGTATCCAAATTACTAAAATTAGAACTAAAAAGGAAGACTTAACAACAGAAATTGTTGAAAAGGGAGACATAATTGAGGAAATTAAAAAAAATCAGATCCTACTATAAAAGCTTACACTCAAAAAAAAAAAACCTGGAAAATTTGGATGAAATGGACACTTTTCTAGACAGATACCAGGTACCAAAGTTAAATCAGGAGCAAATAAACCATCTAAACAGTCCCATAACCCCTAAAGAAATAGCAGTAGTCATTAAAAGTCTCTCCACCAAAAAAAGCCCAGGACCAGATGGTTTTAGTGCAGAATTCTATCAGACCTCCAAGGAAGACCTAATACCAATTCTCTTCAAATTATTCCACAAAATAGAAACAGAAGGAACACTACCCAATTTGTTCTAAGAAGCCACAATCATGCTCATACCTCAGAAAGACCCAACGAAAAAAGAGAACTTCAGGCCAATCTCCCTTATGAATATCGATGCAAAAATACTCAATAAAATTCTGGCAAACCGAATCCAAGAACACATCAAAACAATCATCCATTATGATCAAGTAGGTTTTATCCCAGGAATGCAGGGATGGGTCAATATTTGGAAATCCATCAATGTAGTCCATTATATAAACAAACTCAAACAAAAAAAACCACATGATCATCTCACTAGATGCTGAGAAACCATTTGACAAAATTAAAAATCCCTTCATGGTAAAAAGTCTTGGAAAGTTCAGGAATTCAAGGCCGATACCTAAACACAGTAAAAACAATATACAGCAAACCAGTAGCCAACATCAAACTAAATGGAGAGAAACTTGAAGCAATCCTACTAAAATCAGGGACTAGACAAGGCTGCCCACTCTCTCCCTAGCTATTCATATAGTACTGGAAGTCCTAGCCAGAGCAATTAGACAACAAAAAGGAAGTCAAAGGGATACAAATAAGAAAGGAAGAAGTAAAAATATCACTATTTGCAGATGATATGATAGTATACTTAAGTGACCCCAAAACTTCTAATAGAGAAACTCCTAAACCTGATAGACAACTTCAGCAAAGTGGCTGGTTATAAAGTCAGCTCAAACAAACCAGTAGCCTTCCTCTACTCAAAAGATAAACCAGCTGAGAAAGAAATTAGGGAAATGACACCCTTCACAATAGTCACAAGTAATATAAAATACCTTGGTGTGAATCTAACCAAGCAAGTGAAAGATCTGTATGACAAGAACTTCAAGACCCTGAAGAAAGAAATCAGAAGATCTCAGAAGATGGAAAGATATCCCATACTCATGGATTGGCACGATTAATATAGTAAAAATGGCCATCTTGCCAAAAGCAACCTACAGATTCAATGCAATTCCCATTAAAATCCCAATTCAATTCTTAACAGAGTTAGAAAGAGAAATTCTCAAATTCATTTGGAATAACAAAAAATCCAGCCATAGCAAAAACTATTCTCAGCAATAAAAGAACTTCCGGAGGAATCACCATCCCTGACCTCAAACTGTACCACAGAGCAGTAGTGATAAAAACTGCATGGTATCAGTACAGAGACAGGCAGGAAGATCAATGGAATAGAATTGAAGACCCTGAAATTAACCCACACACCTATGGTCACTTGATCTTTAAAAAAGGAGCTAAAACTGTCCAGTGGAAAAAGGACAGCATTTTCAACAAATGGTGCTGGTTCAACTGGAGGTCAGCAGGTAGAAGAACGCAAATGGATCCATTCTTATCCCCTTGTACAAAGCTCAAGTCCAAGTGGATCAAGGACCTTCACATAAAACCAGATACACTGAAACTAATAGAAGAGAAGGTGGGGAAGACCCTCGAATACTTAGGCACAGGGGAAAAGTTCCTGAACAGAACACCAATGGCTTATGCTCTCAGATCAAGAATTGACAAATGGAACCTCATAAAATTGCAAAGCTTCTGTAAGGCAAAGGACATTGTCAATAAGACAAAACGGCAACCAACAGATTGTGAAAAGATCTTAACCAATCCCACATCCGACAGAGGGCTAATATCCAAGATATACAAAGAACTCAAGAAATTAGACTCCAGACAACCAAATAACCCTATTAAAAATGGGGTACAGAGCTAAACAAAAAATTCTCAACTGAGGAAACTAGAATGGCTGAAAAGCACCTAAAGAAATGTTCAGCATCCTTAGTCATCAGGGACATGCAAATCAAACCAACCCTGAGATTCCACCTCACACCAGTCAGAATGGCTAAGGAATTGCAAGATGGTGCAACCACTCTGGAAATCAGTCTGGTGGTTCCTCAGAAAATTGGACATAGCATTACCTGAGAACCCAGCTATACCACTCCTTGGGCATAGACCCAGAAGATGCTCCAATACATAACAAGGACACATGCTCTACTATGTTCATAACAGCCTTATTTATAATAGCCAGAAGCTGGAAAGAACCCAGAGGAACAGATACCAAAAAATGTGGTACATTTACACAGTGGAATATTACTGAGCTATTAAAAACAATGAATTCGAGAAATTCTTAGGTAAATGGATGGAACTAGCAAATATCATCCTGAGTGAGGTAACCCAATCACAAAAGAACACACATGGTATTCACTCATTGATAAGTAGATATTAGCCCAAAAGCTTGAAATACCCAAGATTAAACTCATAGACCACATGAAGCTCATGAAGAAGGAAGACCAAGTGTGGGTGCTTTGGTCCTTCTTAGAAGGAGTAACAAAATACTCAAGGGAGCAAATATAGAGACAAAGTGTGGGAAAGAAAACATTCCACCTAGGAATCCATCCCTTGTGTAGTCACCAAAGATAAGATGCTGATGTGGATATCAGGAAGTGCATCCTGACAGGAGCCTGTTTCCTTAGAGGTCTGCCAGAGTCTGACATATTCAGAGGCGGATGCTCACAGCTAACCAGTGAATTCATCAAGGGGTTCCTAATGGAGGAGTTAGAGAGAAGGAGCTGAAGGAGCTGAAGGAGCTGAAAGGGTTTGTGGCCCCATGAGGAGAGCAACAATACCAACCAACCAGAGCTCCCAGGGTCTAAACCACCAGCCTGGGAACACATAGGGAGGGACCCATGGTTCCAGCTGTATATGTAGGAAAGTATGGTCTTGTCAGGCATAGGTGGGAGAGGAGGTCCTTGGTCCCATGAAGGCTGGATACCAAGTGTGGGGGAATTCGAACGTGGGGAGGTAGGAGTGGGGGTGGGTGGGTGAGGGCACATCCTCATAGAAGCAGGAGGAGGGGGAATGGGATAGGGGGTTCCTGGGAGGAGGGGGGAATGGTGTACAGGGATAATATCTGAAATGTAAATAAAGTATCCAATAAAAAAGATTAAAGATAATTTAGAAGGAGGAGGAGGGAGAAGAAGAGGAGGAAAAGAAGAGGGGGTGTTTGAGAAGGCCTTTCTGTCAGTAGTCTTCTTGATCTTCTGTGTACACACACACACACACATACACACACACACACACACACACACACACACACACACACACACACACA
>JANHMN010000022.1:3350911-3373596 GCA_030674055.1 Rhabdomys pumilio | reverse complement strand
ACACACACACACACACACACACACACACACACACACACACACACACAAAATCAATCGATCTTTGGTATCTAAACCATAGCTAACAATCAACTGCAAAAAAAATTAGATCTTTGGTAGCTGGCAAGGAATCTGAGCAGGAGAAGAATCCTGCTTCTGTTCAGGATTTTCCCAATTTAGAAAGTGTGTATCTCACGGAAGTCCCATAGAGTCTGCACTCTCATGTCCCAGAACCTTTATATGGCTTTATCTTCCTATTTGGAGAGCTGATGGTGGAGGTTCAAGAGACCTTTGGAGGGAAAAGTCCAGCTAAAAACAAGAAAAGGGAGACAGGAAATCCTTCACACAGCTTCCTGCAAGTAAAATCCAAGAGGTCCTGTTCTCAGGAAATGAACATTCTATGAAGAAGAAGGAAGATGGGAAAAAAACAGCTTTAATAAAAATAAAAGTTAAAAACTCATGAAATACCAAGTCTCTGGGAAGATTCGTACTTTTCTGTGGCATGACATACATATCCTGGATGTGAGCCTATGGGTTGCTTCTAGAAGGTGTCGGTCCCACCAGAAGCTGCCATGAGAGGCTGCAGACATATCATTTCCTCATTTAGAAACTCCAGTCCTGAAGAAGGGCTAACTACCTCTCTTTTGGGGCAGCCATTTTGGGGATGTTCCCCACTAATAGTATTTGAAAACTAACCTTAGTGGCCTGGGACTGGAGTCCCTGTAAGCCTTTAGCCCCACCTTCCCTTCTCCTCTTCTGGCTGATCCCCTTTTAGCCACCCCCTTGAGCCGTCCAACCTCCATCAAGAGAGGCGTGGGAAAGGGAGAAGGTAATTGTCTCTGTTCCCCAGACAGCTTCCTGTCCACAGACAGGGCCTCACTCAGAGCTGGGGAGGGTACCAGAATTCCCCATGGTGGTTCTCCTCTTTGTAGTGGAGGCCAGCAGGGATTCTGCACACAATGCACGGGTGGTGAAATCTGATCATTTCAGTGACAGATAAACCCACATGTGTGCATACGCTGTAATTTCTGTGAAGCCTGGGAACACAGGCACTTTATAAGCTCCTGCCAATGCCAAGCCTATAATGCCTTCAGAACTGGCAAGAGGTGACTCAGGAGAAGCTAAGTCCTTTCAGCACTTAGCTAACACCTGTGTGAGCTCAGTGGCAAGATGCTGACCTCATCTGAGTTAGTTAGCATGCAGCCAAGGGATCCCTCACAGGTGCTGACTAGGTACCTCTAAGCTTGGCATCCTGCCTTCTAAGTTCTGGGGCTCCTTGAGGACACCCTCCTTGAGGACACCCTCCTTGAGGACACCCTCCTTGAGGACACCCTCAAGCCTCCTTTTTTAGAGGTAAATAAGCAAAGCTCAGGTGAACCTTCAACGTTCAATACAAACTATGCATTTTTCATATATATCAGATTGTTAGCGTTTTGGCACAGATCAGAGCCTGTGTAAGGAACTTGGTAATGTGGTGACCATGGAAGACAATATTTATTTCAAAAGCAAGAACAAACTTCAACAGCAGTTATCTAGAAAGCCTCTATCTTTTTTTTTTTTTTAAAATAAAAATGAACATTGTTGAACATCTCCTGTTAACTTTGGAAGCTGCTGCCAGTTTTAATAATTCATTTGTTAGGGAAGGGGGTGGAATGAGACGTTAGGAGCATGCACGTATATTTACCAGATATGTCTTTAATGTATTACATTTACTTAAGTGTGTGGTGTGTGTGTGTGTGTGTGTGTGTGTGTGTGTGTGTGTGTGTAAGCGCATGTGTATACCATAGTGGCATGTGTAAAGGTCACAGGACAACTTATGAGACTTGGTTCTCCCTTCCCACTGTGTCCTGGGGTGTTGAACTCAGGTCATTGGCTTGGAGGCAAGCGTCTCTACTGGCTAAGCTATCTCACAAGCCCAGAGGATACAGGTATAATGAAACAAAACAAACTGAGAAGGCCAAAGGGGCAAGAGAGGAAACTGTGTCCCCATCAGGTATTTTTAATGAAGGGATCAGTGGTCATTTTTTTTTCTTCTCAAGTAGATTTTCTGACTACAATTTGTGTCTTTTATTTCTCCAGAAATGGATTCTGTTCTCCACAAGAGATGCTCCTACAGGAAGTCCACTATCTTAGTCTCATATCTGCATTAAACTTTTAAATGACATAAATGAGGGTTTTAAATGTCCACCATCTAGAGGGTGGCCAAAGTTGGGAGGGAACAGAAGAGGCAGCAATGAGAAGAGACAGTGCAGGAATTGGTGTTGGGTTACAAGACAGAAGAGGCTGAGACCTGTTCTGCTGACCATTCACTCTCAAAGGGATAATGAGCAAGGACTGTCCCTTCTCCACCCTGAAGTCATGAGAGTCACTGACTCTAATACACGGATGAAACACTGGCTGAGGTCTTTAACATTTCTCTGGCAGTTTGGCCAATGAGATGTAAGGTTTCCACAGACAGTGACTAGTACTAATAATACCTCCCATTTCTAAACAAGGAAATTGAAATAGCCTTTTATTTTGAAGTAAAACATGGCATGTAAAATATTTAGTGGACACTAATTCCAGGAACAGCCCTCTTTTAAGAGAGAGAGAGAGAGAGAGAGAGAGAGAGAGAGAGAGAATAGAAAAAAGAAAAAGAAAAAGAAAAAATCATCAGGGAATCTCAGGAAGCTGTAAAAAGATTGGCCCTCAATAGAAAGGGAGATGTTCTAAAGAGACTTACGTGTCTCTCAATCTGACTATCAGACTATAGAGACAAAACACTCCCGAAGAAATGGGAATTTTGCCAGCAGTGTCATGCTGGGAGAAGGAAAGGGCACCAGCCAGAGTGGGAACCTTGTCTCCCAGAAAGAGACATCACATGGTTGTAACTGCTTGTCAACCAAGTTAAAGAATGAATCCTGGACGGTGGTGGGTCAGCGGTCGGCAGGACTATAACTTGAACTGGGACTATTTAAAGTTCTTGACCTTCTGTTTGAACTTTAAACATACTTCAGTACCCTAAAGACAGATTTGGGGGCATTCACTTGGTCACTTTGTCATCTTCCCAATGTGCCCTCACTGAAGAAAAAATGACCCTCGATGCTGAGCTCCTGGGAAAGGGGGTGTGAAGGGCTGTCTTGGAGATCATCCTGTCTCTCCAGCAGGACAGGCTGGCCCAGCTGGCAGAAAGGACTTCATGGGGTCTGGGAGCAGCAGGAAACTGCAGCCTCTCTCTGTACTCTCTCAAGTGATCTCTTCTCAGTCATTTAAAGGCTTCTTGCGGGTGTAGGGAGTTGACTTGGGGTGGAAGGGCACTTCTTGAAAAGGCAAGATAATCTTTAAGAATATGAAAGAAGCAAATGTGTAAAAGTCACTGGCTTGTTTTATATGCATCAAAAAGTATGACGGAGTGATGCTGACTACAAGCCTAGGGCCCTTCGACTCTCCCTTGGACTAAAAGGTGCATCTGGGACCAGGGACGGGTTTTAGTGGTTTTAGTGCTCACATTGTTGGCTATTTCTGTAGATTTATGTGATTAAACCATTTTCCTTCATTCTTTCATGAAAGCTAGGCTCATTTCTCTCACACAGACTGAAAAGAGTTTCTGAAGACTTCCATTCACACGTTCTATGATGGGAACTTTCAGATATATAATTAGAAGGGAACAATGAAATTGCCTTCATCAGCCCAGTGCTCAGACTTGACTGGTGTGTACTGGTTTTGCCTCTGTTGTTTTCTCCCCTATCCTGAATTGTTTTGAAAGGGAGCTTTTCGTGTGCAGATGTTCTGCCGGTTGGTCCACTCTTCAGCACTACCGCAGCCTGGGCAATCTTTTAAACATACATGATGTGATCATGCATGCTTGTCTGAAATGCTTCCGACTCACCTTGGCATTTCAAATTCCAAATACCTTTCTGGGCTCACCATGTCCCCTGGGCTTGTGGTGGCATTCTCAGGCCTATCTTTTGCATCCCTGGCTGGTTTGCCCTTGGTTTAAGATAACCCAGCTGCTTGCCATTTACTTACTCAAAGGGGCTTCTTTTTCTCAGGACCTTTATGTATGTTAAGACCCATCCACTTCCCTTCAGGTTTAAGTCTTCTCAAGATGATTTCCTCCAGATGAGGGCAGCTCTGCTGGTTTCGCCTTCATAGTACTCGGCATGTTTTGTTATTAAGTTCTAAGTTCAGTTATTGTGTAATTACACCTTCCAAATATCTCTTTTCCTTTCTACCCCAACTAAACTGTAAATTCCTTAAGGCGGAAAACACAAGATGAGTAAGTAGCACCTTCCTCAGATGCCAAACACACAGGCATACATACATATACATATAGTGCGCGCGCATGCGCGCGCGCGCGCGCACACACACACACACACACACACACACACACACACGCAAACACACACATATTTCACACACATCTACTTGGCATGTATATTACAATACTGTTTGGCTCTTTGAACCCTACCTATGTGTCTTGGTTTAGACTGGATGGTATTAGATTTAAAAAAAAAATACAATTCTTTTAGAAAGAAAAATTGCCTAGCACAGACTCACGTGTAATTTAGCATTTAATAGTCGCAATGATGTTTCTAGGCTGCTCAGGAGTAGGACGAGGGTAATGATGCCTTAAGTGCATCATGGAACTACTCCTCGTAATTTAACGATGCAAATAACTTGCTTTCTGTTGAATGTGCCACTTTGAAAACGCTTCCATACGCGTTGCCTCATTGAAACGAACACTGTAGCTGGCCATCGCTGGCACTTCCCAGTTACGATGAGAAAACAGCCACAGAACAGGACTCAAGATTCTAACGTGTAATATTCTTGGTCAGCCTCACTATTTTTCTACAAACCAGGGATTTAGAGAAACTTGCTCTTGAGGATTTTCATCCCTCAACTTCTGTGTTTATATTTCCAATAATTACAGTGTTTTATGAAACAAAAAGCAAAGAGAACTGGTTACAGTTCAGACCTTAGCACTCATATTGCATCTACGGCTTTTAGGATCGTGTGAGACACCACCCAATAGATTTGATCATTTAGTAGTAGAGGCTCTTGAAGTCACCATGCTCCCATGAGGCCTAATCATGGGTTTCAACGGTTCATCAATAAAGAGACCAGAAAGTCATCTGGCAACTAAAATCTTCTTCTGTCTTAAAACTATTCTGTCTTAACTAACTACCAACACAGATTCATTCCTGCACATCAGGTTACTGGGAGAGGACCACGTATTCCCACGTTGCCAGCACTTTCCAGTAGGCACCAGCTTCTAGGTGGATCGCACAGTATAACTGGTTTATTTCAGTACACATACTGCAGCTGTTCGTGTTTATGGAGCCTGAAGTCATCCTTTCCCAGCCTCCTTACTGTATCTTCTTCAATGCCGTGGATTCCATCCCATTCCCCATCTCTCCTTAGTTCTTTACTTCTCTCCGGCTCAACACCTATTCCGTTTAGAGTTTATACCGAGAATCTCTAACAAGCTATACTGAGGTCCAGAGCCACGTGATCAACTGACACGTACGACCTAGTTTCCAGATGTCTCCTGGATGCATCAAAGTCTGCACAGCCTCACCTCAGTGTCCTCTGCACATGCTATTCCAATGGCATTGAACTAGTAACCGCCGTTCTTGGAACATTCTCTCTGCTTCCTGTCTGAGGTTTTGCACACACTGTTTTTTCTACGTGTACATTCTTCTCACTCTGTCCACGCAAGTGAACCCCATTTGACCCTCCATCTTGTTCTATGTCACCACCCCTTCTTGCCTCAAGAGAGGGAATGCCCTCCAAGATGATTCCTCTTGATAATGAATGTACAAAGTATTTGCTGACCTGTTTCCAACTCCTCCTTGACAGTGGGTGACAGAAGGAGGTCAGGTCTTGCTACCTTCATGTTCATAGTACTTCACACAAGGCATCCCAAAGGCTAACCTGACAAGCATTGCTGAATAGAACTGACCACGAATTTTGATGGCCTAACAGATAGGCTTCCCATTTCAGGGTATTAAATACTCTCCTTGGTAGACTGATCGCCATATCTGGTATTATGGCATTGTTCAGATGCACAGCCTCTAAGAAACACTATAACTGACTGTTATCATCTGTGTTATGTCTTACTTTATGGAGAGGTAGGTAGAAGCAGGGTTCACGCTTATGTGAGTACCAACCACACAGCACCCTGGCATGGTTTCCAGTGGCTTAAGTTCCTGGTACAGCATAAGACTGTCATCAGATAGTAATTTGGTGCTGGAAACAAGGGGCTCTAAGGGAAAAAGACAGTCATTAACAGGAAATAGAAAAAATGGGCAAGGCCAGATGTACTCTGGGTTGATGTCTTAGGATAACAGGAATCAGAAAAATCTAGATTCTGAGTCTAGATTTTGTGCATTTCTCCTCATGTTTTGAGAACTGCAACAAATAGATCTAACCCCAAATCTAGCATTTTTGCTATTTCTGTTTTAGCTATTACAGTCAGTGTCATTAACCATATTTACAGTCACATTATGTTACAACCTTCTCCCAAATGTTTCCTTCTCTAAAATGCCTGTAACTCTACATTTCTTCCGTGAGCAGCCCACTCTTCCTTCCTCATCTCCTTGGGACCTTCACCTTCAGGCTGTTTCTGTGAACTGAGCTATTTTAGGGGCCTATGATTTTAGGGGCCGTATGTAAATGGAACCACATAATCTTTGTCCTCTCGTTTTGGGCTTATCTCACTCAGCACAATGTATTCAAGACTTTGTCCAGGTTATAGTATGTATCAATAAAATCACCTTTTTTAAGTCTGAGTAATATTCCATTGCATGGATATACCACATTTTTATTGTCTACTGATAACATTTGGGCTGACTTTTTGATATTGTGAATATTGCTGCTATGATTGAGTCCTTGCTTCTGGTTCTTTTGGGTATGTGCTCAGAAGTCTGCTCTCTGAATCAAATGGTAAGTCTACCTTGAATTTTTTGAGGAGCTGCCTATCATTATTTTTACAGTAGCTGTAATCTCTTTACACCCTCATCAGCAATCCAAAAAGGTTTTGCCCTATTTAGATACTGTACTTTGTGGCTTCCAGTGGGGTGGATTGCTCGGACTTTTCCCTCTTATCTACAAAGTACGGAATTAGAATGTGACAAGCTCTTAAGTTTTATCCAGCAGTAAAGGAGTTATCTTGGCTGAATTAAGTCAAAATATGACAAGAGTCGAAAAACTGTTGGGATGGTTTATGACATTTCAGTCAATGCTCAAGCAGGTCTGACTACTGTAGCAAAGTCATAGCCTTCCCAGAGTCTAACGTCATTTTGTGGAAGCATTGGTCAGAAGAGTGGAGATCCTTTCCTGGGCACACATTCTGCTGAGCATGATTCAAGCATCCCCACAGAATCTTATAGGACAAACATCCCAAGGTCACAGATGGGGAAATCGAGGCCCTGCAGTTATACCCCTTGCCCAAGGTTGTGTAGCAGCCATGGGAAGAGCCCAGATCTACAGACAGACTCCTCCTTTTCCTTCTCCTCCTCCTCCACTTCCTCCTCCTCCTCTTCTTCCTCCTCCTCTCCCTCCTCCTCCTCTTCCTCCTCTTCTTCCTCCTCCTCCTCTTCTTCCTTCTCCTTCTCCTCCTCCTCTTTTTATTTTTCAACAGGATTTCTCTACGAAGCCTGACTAGTCTAGAGTTCATATCAATCAGCCTGACCTGGACCTTACAGTGGTCCTCCTGCCTCTGCCTCCAGAATGCTAGGATTACAGGTATGGGCACCATGCCCAGCTTTCCTGATTAGCATTTTTTATGGTTACTTTCACCATTTAAACACTTCAGCCTTCTGTAAAGTCTAGCCCAGTGTGGTGGTTTGAGTGTGCTTGGCCCAGAGAGAGGCACTATTGGGGGTATGGCCTCGTTGGAGGAGGTGTGGCCTTGGTGGAAAAAGTGTGTCACTGTGAGAAACCCGCTCCTTGCTGCCTGAGGACAGTCTGCCTCTGGCTTCCTCTGGATGAAGAACTCTCAGTTCCTCCTGCACCATGCCTGCCTGGATGCTGCCATGCTCCCATCTTGATGATAATGGACTGAATCTCTGAACCTATAAGCCAGCCCCAATTAAATGTTGTCCTTATAAGAGTTGCCTTGGTTATGGTATCTGTTCACAGCAGTAACACCCTAACTAAGACACACAGGATTCTCAATTGTAGCATTTATGTTCCTCACTTTCAGGCAGGAAGACTAAAATATGCAAAATTGCCCCAGAAATTCTCCCGGTGAATTTTTTTATAGTAATTTTTGTCTGGCAACTTTCAAGTGCTTTTGCAGTTACTCTGCCGTCAGATTCTTTGAAGGTGTGACTAGGAGTCTGCTTGCTGTGTGCCTGGAAGGCTTCCATAGAGTACCGAATTCAACCCTAGCAGGAACCCTATGGACTCCATTTCATATGGGATCAGAGACTCACAAAGGGAAGGAGATTCCCCAAGGCCATCTCACCCAAAAGGAACAGCTGGGAAGCAAGCTTGCCACCATCAGCCTGGACCCCTGATCCTTCCTACAGAGATGATAACCCAACAAGGGAATAGATTTGATCTAAGATCCTGCCTACAGCCAAAGGAGGAGTCAGTGTTAAAGAGAAGCCAGAGAGGGAGTGAAGGGGTGCACAGTCCTTCTGCAGGCCATAGATCTGCATGGAGAAGGGACACCCCAGTCTGCACTGAAGCTGGTCACATGATCACTGGGATCTGTTTCCTGTCAGGAGTCTGTGGAGATGTCCCTGCAGGACAAAAGCTGGTTACTGAAAACATTTGCTGTCTACTTACATTGAGTTTTACTTCTTAAGGAGAAATGGTCTTAATAATTTCATGGGACTTGAGCCTCGCTCATTGAGGGGTCTCCAGATGCTCCCTGGTCATGTGACTTTTGTCTCCTGCCTTCAGTGGTAACATAGTGGTCTTTATAGCTTGAACTAGCAATTTGTTGCATTAGAAATGCAGAGATTTTTCTTTTCTTAAGTAATAAAAATGTCAAAGTAGCTGCAGTAATTGGACATGACATCTGCTCCATGAAAAGCCATTAGTATGTTGATGGCCGTGCTGTAGGTCACCCAGCCCAGAATGCCTTGGGAATCACAAGGATTCTGGGTCACAGCATTGGGAAAGTAACAATGCAAAGCAGGCCTAGCTGTACAGCATGGCCAAGCTATGTCACCACAGCCTGTGTGGCCTGCCTCCATGGGTCCATTTCCTCCCAGGAAGTTAAGAAACTTTATGCCAGTGCCAGGGTGGGAGAGATACCCAGGGGGACCCCGACCCACTTAGAGGAGAAGGGAAGGGGGGATGGGTAGAGGATTATGGAAGGGGGTAACAGGGAGGGGGACAGTGAGCAGTATGTAAAGTGAATAAGTAAAAAAATAAATTCAAAAAATTTAGAAAAAGAAGCTGAAAATGAGTGACAGTAAAGTATCCAAATAACAAAAGAAAGAAAGAAAGAGCAAAAAAGGAAGGAAAGAAAGAAAGAAAGAGACTTCAAGACATGAGTCACAGACGTAAGTTCCTCTCCCTCACATTTTACTGATAAAATTATAACTGCCATATTCTTTCTTTGCTCATTCTAACTTTTCTAACTATTTAAATAAATTGTTCTTATGAAAATTAAGCTAGCCTGAAGACATTTGGCAGGAACTCAGAGCATTTTATTTTTGCTCTCTGTGACAGTAGTGTTTTCTCAACTTTGGGGACTCTCGGCTCCTGAGCTGAGAGACTCATAGCATGAGCTGTGACGCACACTGACAATGTGTGACTGGGTGAGAAGTGAGAGGGGTTTCTATGAGGCTTCTGCTATGGGCGGTGCACAAAATCCTCAGGGACAATCGTATCTTCAGGACCAGCATGCAGGCCCCAGCATAGATATTTTCAAAACAGTAATATTTATAAGTTTGATGAGTCTTGGAGGGGATAAGAGTTTCCTAAGGCAGCTAATATTTACCAAACCTAATTTTTTGTTTCAAACCCATATAAAGGGTATCTATATCACAAAGGAAAATGAAAGAAATAGAGGCTGAGGGTTATACTCACGTGATGAAAGTTCACAGCCATTATGTAGACATTATTCAACAGTGAATGGCATGTCCTAATTTTCACTAAAGCACATATTTTAAATTCATTTTTATATCTTCTCTGCATATAGTAGGTAACAATGTGAGTTTTGAACTCAAACAATGTGGTCACAGAATCATATAGACTGTTTAATTTTCAATCTAAGGACATCAAATCCATGTTCTTTCTTACTTCAAAGTAAGGCATGGAACATAATAACTTGAATGTATTAACAACAGAAGATGACTGTCTCACAGTGACACCTTATCATGTTATAGCAAAAACCTGAGCTTGGCACTTGGTTTTGCATAAAAAGCTGACATGGTGGCCCAGAGGCCTAGGGAGGCTTTGAAGAGCCCTCTCCTCTTTCAGCACTGAGAGCTAGTCTTCTCTGTCTTGCTCCTTGAACATTGTCAACAGAAACAAAACTGATATCACAAGTGGTGACCGACTCTCATTTGACCCATATGTGGCCTGACTACATAAAGGGGGTGTCTTATTTCACTTAGATTTAATCTATAATGCTAGGAATACTTGACTTTTCACAAGGACTCCCTTATTGCCAGTTGATACTGAAGTTGCCCCAGAAATAACAATGGCGTAAGAGGAAAACAGCCTACAAGAAACTCTTGATTCTTCAGACTGAAACACAAATTGTAGTTGTTGGTGGCAGCCATACTAACAAGAAAACATTAAGAAAAAAACACAGGAGGCCTGTGAGGTGAGCTCAATTGTAACAGGCTGGAAGCGGGTTGGGTAAGTCAGACTTACAGATTTGAGGATCCCAGTGGCATCTTCATGGAGCCAGGTAGGGTAGACAACTTCATCATTCAGTATGGCCTCAAAAAGGTCATCTTCATTCTCAGCCTCAAAGGGCGCATGCCCGCACAGCATCTCATAAAGCAGCACACCCATGGCCCACCAGTCTACTGCGGGTCCATACAGCATCTCCTGAAGGATCTGCACAGAGGGGGTGTGAGAAGCAGCTCACAGATGTGCTTAACCAAAGTGTTCTTCGTGACTAGGGTTAGGAGATAGCAGAACTAGAAAGCACAAGTCCCTCTTGCTGACACGTGTGTTTCCTTCATCTCTACAGTGTGTGTGTGTGTGTGTGTGTGTGTGTGTGTGTGTGTGTGTGTGTGCGTGTGTGTGCATGTGTGCGTGCTTAGGTGCCGTCTCTGATAAGTGATCCAGCATTTATGACTTGCTTAGGCCAATACAATGACACATACATATGGAAACAGGAATGGCTTGGAAATATCTAACGTGGAGGGGAAAGCACACTGGGTTCATTCATCCATAGAGAAGAGATACAACTACTTTCTTTAGGTTTGCTACAAGAACTAGAATCAAATCACTAAAAGAGATTAAAGGACAATGAGCCACAAGCAAACCCATCACACAATTTGAAATATCTCAAACTCTGATTTAGACAAATTCTTGACATTTTCTGTTACCATTCATTCAATGAACTGTGTGTGAGCCTGGGAAGTGTTCCTGTGGGTGCGGCCCATGGAGCTACGACACATGGTAACTCCTGGTTGTATTTCTATTTGGGGCTAAGCAGAGCTAAGATTTAAAAGCCACACCTAGCAGGTACACTCACCTCTGGGGCAATGTAGTCGGGCGTGCCGCAGAAGGTGGCTGTGGTGACCCCATTACAAATCCCCTCCTTGCACATTCCAAAGTCGGCCAGTTTACAGTGGCCTTCATGGTCCAATAGCACGTTGTCCAGTTTCAAGTCTCTGAAAGAAACCAGGGACAGCATGTGATAGGCAGTCAGATAACAGTGGTCACGTGGTCTTTCTAAACATACGCAAACGTTTCTGCACAAACTTCTTTGGGCTATTGGGATTAAAACACAAAAAGTGTACACCAACTCTCAGAACTCGCTTCAGGGACTGTAGAAGATGAGGCCCCATGAATGGGCTAACCACACAGAAGAAAGAGGTCCTCAGGACGAGGGCAAACTGTGATTCTTCTAGGCTTTCCAGGTACTCTGCACCCATACAAAACTCACCTACCAACACTCCATTTTCCACATTTGTACCCATTCCTGCCCATCAGAGTTCACTCAGTAAGCATTTACAGAACAAATGGCAGCTGTGTGCCAGGGACTGTGACAGCCATTCAGATCATAGCCAGGTGTGGCACACGCCTGTAATGCCCATACTCTGAAGGAAAAGGCAGAACGGTTCTGAGTTGGAAGCCAGATTAGGTAATAGAGTGACTTCACTGCCAGCCTGGGCTACAGAGTGAGAGCATGTATGTCTCAAAGGAATGTTCTCAAGGAGCTCACACTGTAACAAGAGCATGAACATGTGATCGACCTTCAGCTCCATGCAGACAGGAATCTGGTTATCTTGGTTCACTATCGTGCCTAGCATTGGGTCCTTAAACATACCAGAGTAGGGGAGAGAGGGAGGGAGGGAAAGATGGAGGAGCATGGGAGAGAGGATGGGCCAGAGAAAGCATGTCCATTGCTCTATACTATCAGGGACACAGCAGAATTAAAAACTCAGTTTTGTGAGAGAAACAAGTCAGAAAATGAATTCCTTCCAACAGGAGGAGAGAGGGAAGGTGTCACGGTGGAAGGAACTGAGCCAGAGTATCCCTAGCTAAAAGGAGGATGTGAGAAGGTTTCGGTGACAGATAGATCGAACAGGTGCCCCATGGCAGGCAAAGGAGGTATGAATGTGCAAATGGACTCAGACCATACGCAGGAGCAGAGCCAGCACAGGAACACAGAGCTGTGAATAAAACACCACGGGGCTTTAAAGCTATGGCAGCCTAGTGCCTCACAAAGGGATTTTGATATTTAATTCCTGTCTCAGAGGGAAGCAGCAGCCTAGTTGGAGCATACCAGGTTCCCTCGTAGAATATACCAGGTTCCCTGCAGAACAGGGAAATCAGCAAGGGGCACTGCAATGTCTGGGAGAGGCTGACACCTTAACTGGGTAGTGGTGGTGGAGCAGCCATTGCGGGTGGGTGGAGGAAGGACAGAGTAAGCAGAGGCTTTGTGAAGTGCAATCAGCAAGGACTAGTCAGCAAGGGCCAATCAGCAAGGACAGCAGATGAGGTGACCTGGGGAGACAGCAGGAAGACACCACCCAGGTTCTGTCATAGAGCCAGTGGTTCAGGAAGATGAGACAGGAGTGCTAACAAGGTCTGTGTGAGTACACTCCAGGCCACTGAAGATCTAAGTCCTGGGCATCTCAGACAAAGGTTCTTTCTACCCCTCTGCCAACATCTTAGAGAAGTTACTGGAAGGAAGTGGACTGTTTGGCAAAACAAAACACGCACACACCTCTCATCTGCAGATCGACAATGGTTATCAGCAAGCCAAAGGCAATAGTGTTCTCACACAACTTCTGGTGTAGGCTTTAGCATCCAGCTACCAATCACTAGCCACAGCCTGGACTCTGTTACCAAGGAAGGCTGCAATGAGCTCAGGGTGGGAAGGAGTCCTGTCAGTCATCACAGGCTCCACACACCCAGGCATAGCAGAGAGAGCATGTGGAAGATGTCTATGCTTCACTTTTTTTGTTTGTTTGTTTGTTTGTTTGTTTTTCGAGACAGGTTTTCTCTGTGTAGTCCTAGCTGTCCTGGAACTCACTCTGTAGACCAGGCTGGCCTCAAACTCAGAAATCCACCTGCCTCTGCCTCCCAAGTGCTGGGATTAAAGGCATGCGCCACCACTGCCCGGCTATGCTTCACTTTTTAAAGGAATGATGTGCTCAGAGGCAAACTACAGTCCTATCCTACGAAGAAGGTAGCATATTATGTAGGGATGTTAGGTGACCTGGAGATTCCCCACAGCTGGAGACAGGCAGCTAATTGCCAATTAGTGCAATATCTCTAGCTCTGGGCCACTTGGAGCCTAGGCGTCCTCCTCTTAAGTATATGGTGCTGGTGGCTGGTCAAAGTACTCATGGATCTGTTTCATTATCCTTGGCCTGAGAATAAAAGGCCACTGGGCTGTGAGGACCAAGGGAAAGGCTGGTTTCTGTCCAGCTCAGATCATGTTGTGGCTGAGGAGGGAGGAGAATACAGAACTGTCACGGCCACCTGGGGTTCCCGGTGAGTCGACACAACCCAGCTGCTACGTCTCACAACAGTGGTTACTGGGTATTGCCCAGAAATGAAAATGAAGCCCCATTTTCCAAGAATACGTTGTGGGCAGTGTAGTAGAATTTTCTTGGCACAGGCCTTCCTTCTGCTCCTGGGTTCTTGACGACTGTCTCCAGGGTCAGGGATGTGAGACCCAGGTATGCTGAGTACCTTGTACCACATACCAAGGTAAGCTTCCTCTGTCTCTAAGCCAGGACCGCCCTTGTTCCACCTAGCAATCTCCTTCCACAGAAGCTACTGTTTTCAGTGGGCTGTGATTATGAATGCCATCCACTCCCTACTCCCCCCACAACCCTTGAGATATAAGCACAAAAAAACTTCATACTGGACTCACAAGAGCACTATGGGGCATGGGGAGTAAGGCTGATGTAATTTTGTCACACGAGGGGGCTGTGGTCCACAGTGGTTTCTGGCATGGGAGAGCCCCCTAATACCTGTCACCTGGCTCCCGCAGGGTCAGTGATGAAATTCTAGGGAAGCACCCACTGGCTGAGGAGAGATCTGAGAGGATGTCTGTTACAGCAAGACTACAGGAACTGACCTGCAGGGCTGGCCTTATCCATATCATGTCCCAGGCCAACAGTACAGCCCAGCAGCGCAGGCCTGTGTAGGCCTGAGCTCAGAACACTCTTACATTTCCAAACAAGGTTATTGGGTTTCTGAACTGTGCTGAGCCGTTATGCCTGCTGAAGTCTTGCAAAGGATCTTGGGCAACAACAAGTGCCGACAGAGCCCCACAACGGTCTTTCCAGCCCTGCCGATTGCTCAAAAGGGCTTGTGACGAACACCCCAGGCAGGAGGCTTCTTGCTTATTACTCAGCAGCTGTCATGGGCAGCAGGATGGTTTAAGGAGAGGAAAGTGCTGTGTCATCAGTTTGCCAGCCCTCTATGGCAATCTCCTCTGCACGGCCAAGTCTTAGGATAACTCTTGGGCGTGCACACCTGAGCAGCACAGGGGATGTGACTCACTCTGGTCATACGATGCCCAAGGCCACAAAGACAGGTTACACAGCTTGAACTTGACTTTTCAGTCTAATTTTAGGCCTTCTCAGAACCGTGTGAGTCCCCTCAAAAAAAAAAAAAAAAAAAAAAAAAAAAAAGAAAAGAAAGAAAAGAAAAAAAAAAAGACTGCAGCAGCTTTCTCTATTAGATGCTAATAATGCAAAAAACCACCACCAACAAAAACAAACAAACAAATAAACAAACAAAAAACCTCACACTGGGATCCCAAGACCATTCTATTAATAGCATCACATAAAATCAGGTTATCAGCTCTGCCCTTAGCTCAAATACCTCACGTCTCCACTATGAAGTCTGCCTTGCTACCCCAAAGTAGACATACTAATGTCAACTCTGCCTTTAGAATGCTCAGTTCAGACTTCCATGGTAGCACCCCAGCACTGGCTTCTAGAAGGCTCTGGCATGCACCCTCCTTTCCTTTAACAAAACCTAAACCTTATTCCTTTCCAGGTTTAGTTCAGTCTTGGCTGCAGGTGTCCAAGAGAGAAATGGACAGATTTCAGATGCCTAATGCTGCTGGTTGCCCTGAACAATTCAGAGCCTGACTTATTTTTTAGGAGAAGGAAAGATCTTCCACAAAACTCATGGACACCCTTGTTCTGAAGTGAGCCAGCAACATGGCCGTGTATCACACACCTTGAGACAAAGTCCAGAGGGAAAATAAGAAACCTGAAACGGAAGTTCAAATTCTTCTTTTGAGTGAAACTGGAGAAAGGAAATTGATCTGGAAGGAGAATCTCAGGGCCAGGAGGGCCAAGCAAAGCCATTGTCTATCCGCTGGCTCCCATCCAGAAGGAAGAGTTGAACATAAGAAGGCAGACAAACAAACCCGCTAAGGCCAGCTTCCACACTGTGGGAGGGTCAACCATGAGGGGACCAAATGGGAAACATAGTATCCTATCGTTTTCTAACTTGCACTTGCGAACTGCAGAGGCCAGTTCTTTGGCTCTGGAGTCTTTCCTCCACTTCCTAAGTCAACATATAACACAGCAGCCAAACACAACACAGCTACGTGATGAAGATTACAAGTTCACACAGGACAGAGGCTGAACTGCTAAGATGCCAAACACAATGCCAGCTCACCAGTCATTAGCTCACTGAGCACTGGTATTTAATAGCCAAGGCCTTTGTCTGGCATGCAAAGGCAGAGAGGCAGAGTTATTTTATCCTCTCAGCTTGCCTGAAAGGTACATTGTTCTTGCTGGGTAAGCAGGGTTACTTAAAATGCCCACAGTAGTTTCAGAGAGAATTCCCAAGTGGTGGAGAACAAAGAAGATTCAGAAATTGGATTTATTTTGTTTCCACTCTGAGCTGTCCCCAGAGAAATAAAACAGAATGGAATTGAGTTCTGCTTAGTTCACCAAACTCAGTTGTTCCTCCAAAAGAAATAAAGGGAGTGAGCTGGGAATGGGCTCCTGAATAAGAATGGATCCAGGAGGCTATTCACGGGCAGCGTATATTCACTATCTACAGTGTGTTGTTTCTATTTATTGGTGAAATTGTCAAATGCAGTCGGAAGCATAGGGGACAACACAAGCCCAGCCTGTTCATTCACCAGTAGCCGCTCTCGGTGGCAGGCCCCATCTTGTCCTGTCTACACAGCTCCCCCCACTCCCAACCCCTCACTTACCCATCTCTTTTCATATTATTTTGAAACAAATCCAACACAGAAACGCAACTCATCTGTGCTCTATCATCTGAATCCGAAAGATAATTATTTAATAAAATAAAACATTGAGGCCAGTTATCTTGAAATAGTTGATAGTGAATCATCCATCAACGCTCTGCTTTCTGTTGTTCATGTGTGTGTGTTGGGGGGGGGGGTGGATATCTTGAGCCTAAAAAGGTGTTTTGTGGATAATCAGAATAACAGTGTTGCTAGTAAGAACATAAATTAAATGCTCACCAAAATATTGTGTGTTTTACATTGCTCAAAACTACCTTTTGAAGTGGATTGCTTCATAGTAGTTTTTCCCCATGATCCTCTAGCTAGCCAGGGGCAAGGCTAGACTTCAGAATCATTCTCTTCTATGCAATAGGACTGCGGGTCTCCTCCTAGGTGATGCTCCTAGAGAAGACTTTGCTCATTGAAATTAAGAGCCTCCTGAGAGAATCAATAAATATCCTGAGATAACAAAGAGGCTATTTTATTTGCACCAGTGTAAAATGTGCCATTAACATTCTGCAGACACACTTCTGCCTTTGGCTTGTGTGCTGGGAAAGGGTTCAATGGGTTTCAGGTCATCCAAGCTTGAAGGTGCACAGTAGTATTTCCTTACTATTCAGTATTCAGAAGACGAACTGGTACCCTCTTCCAAGGAGGAGAGGCTGTCATGCAGATGTTAACAGCTGGTGTTTGCCAAGAGCGTGATTTTTGATTATTATCATAATTTCAAAACAAAGATAAGTTAAGGTTGGCTGAGTTTTGAGTGTCTGGTTTTATATTTGAAAAAAAAAATGTCAAGACAGATTATCGTGTTGACTCGGTGAGTGCTTTTTAAAAACATCACTGAAATCTCAAAAATGCAAAACTTAGTTTCATCCTGTATTAGATAGGAGTGCCTGTCTGTGTCACCTAATATTAGATACTGGTTCCTTCAGCCACTCAACAAATCTCAACACTGACCCGTGGCCAAGCAATATGCAGGGGGCTCTGAAGACAAGAATAATGCAAAGAGCACTACTGTCCTCAAGTCTAGTGAGAGAGGCAGACAATCAGATAGCCAGCAGCTAAGGTTCGAATTAGGAAGTGTGATGTGAGCTGAAAACCCGGAGTGTGGAAGAACAGGAACGGGACTCAGCTGAGCTGTGACGGTTATTAACCAACTGAGGAGAGAGGCACGGCCATGAGGGAAGAGCTCAGTTGCTTCATATAATCAAATAAAGACTAATGTGACTGGAGTCTTGGGAAGGGACTGGGTGAGAAGAAACCAAAAGATCCAGGAGCCAGATGAGGTAGGGTCCTGAGAGGATTCGAATCTTTACCCAAGGGAGAAGAGAGACTACACAAAGCCTGACACAGAACTGGCGGGACGGAAGTGGGGGGATGGGATTGGTGATGTTACAGTCTCAAGCGTGGATTGTGGGGTGGGGGGAGCAAACCGGAAGAGATCAGTAAGAAAGAGTTGGGGTGTCGAAAGGAAAGCAAGTAATGATGGTGCGGGTTACGTTCCAGATGGTACCCACAGAGAGCTGAGTAAGCTTCGGACACTGCGCACATAGACGAGAAATGGATTTTGCACCGGAGAGATACAAGAGTTAAATGCAGAAAGACAGCATAAGGTTCTGACTCACAGAATTTGTTTTGTAAATACTTTTTAAGACCCCAAAGTAGAAATGTTTAATGGTATCTGGATACACATGGCTAATAGCTGGAGGAAAGAGTTTGCCACTATCTCAAAGGGAGTGGATGAACTCAGCCAGAGATGGATGAAACAAGAGGACCTAGGAGAACTACAGAAACCACTCTCTGTGGGGATGCCTGTGCCTTCACACTGAGATCACTGATATTAATAAGAGGTTAGAACTAGCAGGAGGAGCATGGCAGGAGGACGTGGGGCGGGGCCCAGCGCTCTGCCTCTATGCAGCTGTTTAATGTCCCGTTAGGATGCCACCAGACATGGTGGCACATATCTATAATCCTGTCACTTGGGACGCTGTGACAGAAAGAATGTCTGGAATCCAAGGAAGTCCTCAAAAAACAATAGCAAAAAGTCCAAACAAAACCAAACCCCCCAAATGAACAAACTAATCCAAAGCAAGTAAAAGATTTACAGATAGATCTACATTCATGGCCACCCAGTCAGTCTCCAGCTACCTCTCAATCTCACTGTGTGCTTTTCCTGCTCAGTTACCACAAACCAACATTTGATTTTACAAAGATGCTCATTGCTCCATCTTGTACAAGAGCGACAATGCCAGGAAACAAGCTGATTTATTGTGTAGTATTAGTGGAATGGCTAAATAGCAACATTTTTATTACATAATTTTGTGAGAATTAACTAAGCATTATAAGACTAAAAATGCTACTGCCTCGTTTGTCTTTAAAGTTTGTGCATGATAAGGTTTCCATTTTTATGTAGATCTACGAGCGTCTCATTTGTAGCTTCTGGGCTCTGTAAAATATTTACAGCGTGATGTAAGTGTGAGAACAGGGTATAAAATTACACTTTCAACAATCTCTTAATTACGTTATGATGTGGGCGTTGAAGAAAGAAAGGACGGAGGGGCAGGGGACAATAAAAGAGAAGGGTTAAGACCTACTCCCTATATGCTCAGAAATGCGTGCTTTCCTTCCATTTCTAAGTTGTTCACAGGGCTCTAAATTCCCACCACAGCACATCATGTCCTTCATCTTCTTCTCTCCCTTCTGTGCTATTGAGGGCTGTGTTTCCAGTACAGGAGTAAAGGGAACACAACTACCATCAGGGATGTTACAGACTTCTCTGGGGGAAAGACTGCAAATGAATGTTTGAAGAAACTGTTATTTCCTTAGAGGATGTGAAGTTTTGCGTTTCTCAGAATTCCAAACCTCTTGTCATAGATTCATTTTTTTACCGACAGCATTGCCCGTTGCCTACAGTACACAAAGTCAACATGGGTACTGACATTTTCAGTAATTCCACAACGTGTTCCTGCAGCCTGAACGAAATATAATGTGACGATTGGGGCCCCTCAGGATCAACAGTCCTGGTCACAAGGTCCCATGCCCATCCTGGTGATTTCAGGCTCCATCTGTGGGAATGTCCCCTGAACAGGCATCACCATGAACGCAAAGCTCCTTCTCTAGTGAATAATGTCAGACACGTATGGCAGCTCCAGTTCTTTTCCGACGTGCGTCTAACAGCTGCATGAGATGAGAACTTATGAAAGTGACTTCTATGTGAGTTGGATTTCTACACCCTCTTTTAAACAGGGCCAGGGATTCAGAAATGAATTCCTACAGACCCAGTGTTGGTCTCCATCCAGTCCTGAAAGTCTGACATCGCTGACAGGCAGGCAGCGTGTCACCACCTTTACTACTTTGTACACAGGAAACCGACTTAAATTTGATCATATGATGGAGAAACTTCCCCCACACCTTGTCTCGAAGTAGGAAAAGGCAGTCATGAAAACAAATACGAAAGAACTTGAGCTTCACCAACATCTACAGCCACAGACTTTCCTAGGATAGATAATGAAGGAGCCATCAGGCAGACAGTTCAGACTTATAAAATGTTTTTAGCATTCAGCATTCCTTCACCTCCCAAATCCCCTAGGGCAGAACCAACACAAATTTATTTAGTAGTTCTTTACAGTACTAGTATTTTGTACTTGCCAGGAAAACCTCCTTCTCCACTCTCCTGGCCAAGATGCCTCTTACAGGACAAGTGGCAGTGTTTGAGCTGTAGACAAGCTCACTGAGAATCAGAGCGGTGTCGTGGGCCCAGGCAGATCTGGGAGGTAACTCACCATGATGGCACGGGGCCTCCTGGCTGCTAGGCCTAGCTTTAATAAAGAAGAGCAGGATTATTACTGCACCGGGGCTTGTCCCCATTCCTCACTCTCTCGTGTGGAAAGTCAAGTGCAGCTGATTCACAGAAAACCACATTTGTGTGGCTCTACTTCCTGGTCACAGAAATTCAAGAAAAAAAAAAACTTACAATGAATTTCCCAAAAGACAGGCACAAACGGAATAGGAAACATGGGGAGCAGGGATTCTGAGAGTCTAAGGAGATGACAGTATGGAGGGCCCGTTACCAGGACAGTATGGATGGCTGCTTGCAGGGCCGGTACATGAAGACAGCTGAAAGAATTATTCCCATTGAGGTAGAATCAGAACTCAGTTCCTCTAGTTAATAAAAAGCTCCTAATTCCAATCAAAGCCTTTATAGTAGGAGTGGTCAGGGCAGGAATATGGGGCTCATCCAGGTCACACTGAAAAAAAGCATCCACAGAGTGAACTCTATGGCTGGGCATGGTTGGGAGACTGAGACCAGAAGATCATAAGTTCAAGGCTTGTTAAGACTACAAAGCAAGTTCAAGGTCAGCCTAGGCACCTTATCGAGACCCTGTCTCCAAGTGAAATGTTGAAGAAGGTCAGGGGATGCAGCTCAGTGGTGGAGTACATTCCCAACACTGAAAACAAGACAAGATAATGTGCGTGCATGTGTGTGCTCCTGTTCACATGGGTGGGTACGTGTGTGGAGGCCAGCCATCGTCAACCTCAAGGCTAACTCCTCAGGCACTCTCCAGGAGCTTTGTTTTATGGAGACAAGGTGTCTCACAGTGCCTCCTGACTCCACCTCTCCTAGAACTGATAGCACAAGCACAAGCCAACAACACATTTGGCTATTTCTGTGAGGGTGGGAGGAATCGAACTCAGGCACACCATGCATGCACAGCAGACCCATTACCAACTGAACTCAGGCCCAACAAAAACTACAAATGTTGGAAGGCATACGAGCTCTATAGGTAAATGCTAGTGTTATCAGTACTACTAATGTTATTATCAAGTGGGCAGACCCTGTGGCTTTCCTGGCAGTTGAAAAGAGCCACATAATTATGTGGCTGATGTTAAAAGTACATAGATAAATACATAGGATGTACAGTCAGTGAAAATGTATTGGACTGGGTAGGGCATCGTTCAAGAACCAGATATTTGCTGCTCTTATTTTTACAAGTTCATTTCTGGTTACTGTATGTTAATATGCACCATTGCAAGCATTTTACTGTCTATAAGCATCCTATAACAGCCTGTTTTCAAGTGTCAAATACACACAATAAAATGTACATAAAATAAATAAGTGAAGGGTGAGGTGATATCTTGGCCTGTCTCCCCACAGCTCATTCCTTCCAACAGACGCACAAGGCTTGTCCTAGAGGACATTTAGTTGATGTGAATGGGCAGTTTAAGAATGTCTCTTTGGCTAAGAGAAAGCCAGCATAGAAAGCACAGCCATTTGCTGTCTAATCATGTGGCCTTATATGGTGTGAAAAAGGATGGATGTCCTATAGGAAGAGAGGAGAGTCTACATGGCTAGCCCACAGAGGGAATATACTGGCTGCTATTGGCAATGGGCTAAACATAACCCTTTGCCAACATTAGTATTGGCTTATACAATATAAAAAAGGAAGGGGAGGCATCCTTCCAACCTGCACCACACTTAATGCTGCTTCAACAGGTCTCTTCTGGTTACAGGTTATCCCCGTCAAACTAAGCCTGCACCATCTAAACAGAAGTCTGAAACACCCAAGAGGAAATATGTAGTTCAAGGCATTCCCACATCCTGGGGATTAAATACCTCACAGTTTAATTCTGGATTAGAGTCAGTATTCCTTTGTCCTCTGTGTTTTGCCTAAAAATAAAAATTCTTGCTTACTCTAAATGGATTATAGACTCCAAGGGCACCTTGTAGTGTCCCTATTTTTCTCAGGTCATCTGTAAAATAAGGACAGACACACACACACACACACACACACACACACACACACACACACACACA
>JANHMN010000022.1:3297437-3350901 GCA_030674055.1 Rhabdomys pumilio | reverse complement strand
CACACACACACACACACACACACACACACACACACACACACACACACCACACCACAGAGATGGGGGCACATTTAAGACATTGGCTAATGGTAGTCTCCCATCAAAGGCAAAATGCATAGAAGACATTGAGTTTCCCCCAAGAAATTCCCACCAGGAAACATTGCTAACATTTTCTGAGTCACTCTGTTTCCAGCACTTGCTTTTGCAAAGAGCCCAGTTTCCCAAGAGAGCTCTTTAAATATCTGAATTTTTATATGTGGGGACACTACTCAAAAGATGAGTCCGGTCTTGTCAAAAACACTCTGTCCTGACAATGCAGCAAATGCCTACACTTGAGCTGTCACAATTTTCCAAACCTTAGAAAGCAGAGACCAGGGGAAGTTTTACGTCTTAGCTTACATCTTAGCTTTAGTGCAGAGTACATTGCCTGCCTCTGCGTGTGCAAAGAGACCTTTTGAGAAAGGAGGAATGTCTTTTTTGCCTGCACGCTGAAAAAAATCTTTACTCAGTAATAACAGCTATTTGAGTCTGGTCAGTCTCCCCAGTAGTTCAATTTCTTTTTAAAATACTAAGGCTGCAAGGCTGTAATCTAAATAGTTAACACCTATAGTGCCAGCAAGTTACCTATACAGAGACACTACTGTCCACATGTAGACCGAGGAAGGCAACACCTTCTCACATACAAGGTTCAATTGAACATTAACACACAGAACTTTAGTCTTTGATAGCTTCTCCATGTGTGCAGTGAGTTTGGGTTGTTTTCACTCCGTTGCATATTTTAGTGCACAACACAAGGGGCTTTATCATATTTTCACACTTAAATCTTTGGCCTCACTCACATTGCTCCTCCTGTCCACCTTCCCGGTGTTTCCCTTTCAGCCCCTGAAACAGTCCTCGCTCTCCTTTCATATCATACATACATATGACATACATACATATATGCAGTTAAATCTAGGTTCCACATGTGAGAGAAAATGACGATTGTCCCTTCTACCCCATTACCTTCTTTTGTTCCTTCTTCCTAACAGATGTCTCTCTCACCAATAATCCCTCTTAGACATTCACCTATTATTATTTATATTTAAATCGAGATTCTGCACACGAGAGGAACCATGATACATATCTTTCTGAATCAGGCTTATTTAGGTTAACGTGTCCATTTCCAGCTTCACCGATTCTTCTGTAAATGGCACCATTTCACTCTCTGCCACACCTGAGTCACAGACCATATTTTCTTCAACTGCTCATTGATCCACGACTGTCCAGGCTGGCTCCTTGTCTGGGCTATGAGAATCACATACTGACTTAGCTTCCCTCAGATGTTCACCAGGAGAGGTACAGCTGGATCGCATGGCGGGTCTATTTTTAAGTTTAGCTGAAACATTTCACACTGATTTCCATTGTGGCTATACCAGCTGTGGGTCATCTACCCCTGTGTTCTCACCAGCATTTGTTGACATTTATTCTCTTGATGGTGGCTGTTCTGACTGTGGTATGATAGGATCAGCTAAATGTCCTGTTATTTGTCATTTCCCTGATGACTAAAAATGATAAAGTTTTTTTCAAGTAATATTATTTTCCCCTTCTCTTCCCCGCCCCTCCCTTCCTCTCTACTAACTTCCTTCCTCCTATCCCTTCCTCTCTCCCTCCTACCTCCCTCTCTCAGGGTCTCATGTGACTCAGGCTAGCCTCAAACCCACTATATGTAGCTGAGAATGACTTTGAAGCCCAGGGCTTCTTGCATACTAGATAAGCACTCCGTCAACTGAGTTTCATCATTCAACTCTTATCACTAGCTCTCTCTTATTGACTGAATGATTTGAAGGCTTGGGATGCTTAATTGTTTAGAGTGTTTTGTAGGTTCTAGACATTAATCTCTTATCATGTTACAGGCAAAAATAATCTTCCATTTTGTAAGATGTTTCTTATTCTCCTGACAGTTTCTTTCTGTACAAAAGTTTTTGCTCTCATGGGAATCCCACCTGTCAATCCTTGTCATTATTTCTCAAGCTGGATATATTTTACATTCCCTGAGAAGCAGGGTCCACGTTGATGATGCTGGATCTGGCTAAAGATGGAATCCTGTGCTACACAGACAGGACAGGGGCAAAACTTCACAGTTGGAAGTTGTAAGGTTTGGAGGGAAGTGAGCGGGAATTCCTCAGGAGGAGTAAAGTGACTATAACTTAGAATCCTGTGCTAATGGGAGTATCGAGGAGGCGCCGATTCTAGCCTGAAGATCAGAACTTGGCCTCATCATCCAGACGTGGGTTGTTTATTACACACAGAGGTGCTATAAGGGGATCTGTGTACTCCTTACACAATGTGTACATCCTGAACCACAATTCCTCTGACACACCTCCAGACTCCTATCTTTAGACATCCATCCACTGTGGCCCCAGCTGCTCTTAGCTCAGTTCCTCTTGCAGATTCAAGTTTTCATTCTCCTATAAACTCAAATCTGTCTCCTCTAGGAAAGCTTCCTAAATGACTCCACTCAGAGGCATCACTCTTAATGCAGAGGGCGTTCACCGCTTGGGAACTGCCCGCCCACCCCAGCATCACACTCTTTCTCTTCGTGACACCCGGAACTGCTCACTACGAGGCCCTCATCTGTCTGCACAGCCAGCAAGTAGCTCTCCATGCTCTGCTTCTGCAGGCGTCCCCCAAGTTACCACCACACACAGTAGGTGCTTGGTCCAGGCCAGCTGACCTGGACAGTGATCTCTCATCCATCTGAGCCCAAAAAATCTCTTCAGTCGAGGGAGGGAGGCTTAGGACTGTTGACCCAGGACATTCTTGGCTCCATTTCAATGCTTTGTTTTTTAAAAAGAAAGTTTTGTTTTGTTTTTGTGTCCAGTGCATTAAGGAGACAAATCCCCAATGTCAAGTATTCCAGAATTGGTTGAGTACCGTCAGCCAGTCACAAACCTCTGTCCACATGAGCACTGAGACAGAATTGTCAAGTATTAAGAAAGGAATTAAAGTCTCCATTCTGGTTGGTATGGTGCCAGGACTGCACTTGGCTCATCCTGAACTGCTGGACATCAGCTAGTTACCACTGGGTGACCTGTTCTTTTATGTGGAGTAAGCTGCTGAAGGACAAGGAGGGACATCACCGGCTTCTGTTGCTATCCCAACACCACTGAGACTGGAGAGTTTAATTTCTACTCTGCAAAAATAACAGTCTCCAAAGTTCAAGCACAGACTTTCCAGGGAGTGTAGTTCAGGACACTTCTTGTATTTGCACATCCCAAAGTAATCAAATCAAGTTAACCTCTAACACCCAATCCTTATCACCCGCCCTCTGTGCCTAACTGATTTAGGACATCAAACAATTTAGGACAGCAGCCACCAGCTGGACAGACTCAAAGGCAACATGAACCCCAGGCCTTTCAAAGACCACCTCCTTTGTTATATCTGCTGTTTAGACACTCAGGTATGCCCTAACATGTTAGCATTTTTAATTGTGTGTCTTCTCATGACTGATATTTGTGTTTCTTTATTGAGAAAAGCCAAAAGAGGCATGGGGTCTGAAGATAGGGCAGAAGTTCCAAAATTCCATCTTAGGTTGTTCTTATGAGATTTCTTTTTTTAGATCTCCCTAACAAGGCTGTTTCTCTCTTATTTCTGTTTTTCATTTGGGGCTCCCTCTGGTGCCTAACATTGTTCTACATACATAGGCACCAATCAATATCCATTCATCTGAATGGCAAGTTCTCTCTCTTAGGAATGATTTAACCTAAGACCCCAGGTGAGGCTGGATTAGGGAAAGTGTGGGAACTGTTGGAAAACTGGGCAGACTCACACTCTGTTAGGTCACCTGACAATAGGCATATTGTCAAGCTGCCATTGCTTACTGCAGCCCTTTCCTTTGGTGATGACCTAGGAGATGGACAGCACCCCTGGAATCTTTTAAGGCTTTGAACACATTCTCAAGTCTTTCCCACTCCAGACATCAATACTCCATGACCAGTGTCTACAGCCAACTCAGTATCAAGACACCAGATCTTTGTTCTTTTTAAAGAAGGGTATTAAAATTCCATCATACTGCCTAAACAGGATTAATGTGAGTTTAACTGGTTCTTGCTGGATGCAGTGAACTCTTGGAGTGGCTTCTATTATTGAGACATTGACCACAGCAGAGGGCAGAGAAAAGCCAACCAGGCTGTAGAGGGTGGCACCAGGGGAGACCAAGTGGAATGGGTGGATTACATATAGTGTAACCCATTTAGTCCATGATATTCTCATGATAGCCAAGGGACAAAACATTTGTCCTGAGCAAGAAATCAGAGGATCTGGCCACAGCTCTGCTGCATCTCCGGGCCTGTTTCTTCACATGGGAAATGAAGGATGGTCTCCCCTCCCACTTCTCACATCCAGGCAATCAATAAGAATTGAGTTATCCTCAGCTACACTTAGAATCAGATACCCTCTCTCCAGTGAATCACCATTTAGCTCCATCATGTAGCATCTGCCTCACCCCTTCTTTATGCTCTGCTAGCTGTTTTTTGTTTGTTTGTTTGTTTGTTTTTAAATATGGTTTTGACCTTCTCCCTCAAATGTCTGGGACTGTAAGAAGTTCCCAGATGGCTTTGGAGTTCACAGTCCCCTATCACCAGCCATAGCTGTCACTCTGGCCTTCTCTTTATCTCCAAGGCTCTATGGTCTGATCTCAGTGACCTTGAAAAGCAGCACGCCCAGCCTCCCAGGAGCCCTCTGTTCTATCACAGGCTGTCCTTGCCAAAGAGCCCTATTCAAACGTGTGGGCCATGGACTATCTACAAATTGGTTCCGGCCAGCAGTGAGATAAGGGGAACGGAACGCAGAGCATGTAGGGACTTTTGCAACTATTTGCCAGTGATAGACAGCTATTTGATCTAATAAGATTTGGGCTTCTAACTTAAGATATGTTATTATTTATATTATTTTAACTCTGTCTCTCTCTATCTCTGTCTCTCTGTCTCTCCCTGTGTGTGTGTGTGTGTGTGTGTGTGTGTGTGTGTGTGTATGGCTGTGTGCATATGATGGCAGGCACCCACAGAAACCAGATGAGTCAGCTCCCCCTGGAGCTGGAGTTACTGACAATTGTGAGCCTCCTGACATGGGTGTTGGGAATCAAACTCACAGCCTCTGGAAGAACAGTGTGTGCTCTTAGCTGTCAAGCCATCTCTCCAGCCATTGGCTTTTATTTAACACATCATTTTGAGGTTTCATTTTCTTAGCAATAGACTTGTATTTTACAAAAAAGTACTAATGCTCAATGGATTGTGGGGGGGTGGGGGGTGGGCGGAAGCCCACAATGGCTTAGCCTCCCTTTTGTTCCTCTCCTGGAGTGACAAACTCTGTCTTCACACTTGTTCCTGTGTTTCTGAGGCCTCTTGTACCCTTCATAGTACAAGCCTACTGCCTCTCCTCTTAGCACCAACATTTCTGTTACATTTCTTCTCCTTTCTTCAGCCTACTTTTCAGCTCTCTGGTCCCCAAACTAGTTGCTGGTCTAGAAAAGCTGAACAGGTGTTAATGTTTTTACTCTGAAATTTGTTTGTGTTCCCTTTCCAAGCTCCTTACAGCCTGTACACCCCCCCCTCGCATCTCACTAGTGTTCTTTGCACAGTGGTACTGAGTGGAAGAAATGCTCCAAGCAGTCTCTGCATCTGCTGGCAAGTCCTTTCTGCATCCATCCAGATGCACTGTTCTCTCTCTCTGGCTCAGCCTGGTTCTCCAGTTAATGTAAGAAAAATTGAGCTTGTACATACAACCACCAGTGACTAATGTGTGTGCCCGGTGATTAACCATCCTCACAACAATGTGCTATTAGGACCAGACAAGACAAATCACCCCTGTGCATCCCGCATAAAATTAAAAGGTCAGTTCAGGAAGAAGAGGAGTAATGAGAGCCCTGAATCCTTCATCAACTTGAAAGGCTCATTTGATGAAATTTGCTAAGGCATTTCATGGAAAACTCCAAAGTGATGGAATAGTACATTGAAAACCATTTAGAAGCACAGAAAATCCTTTAAGCCCAAACCAAAGAACACGATTCCCAGCATATGGAATTAATTTCTGGTTCAAAGTCAATAAATGAATTCCCTTGGAAATCAGCTAGTTTCCTAACTTTTTTCAGAGAAGGCCTTTTGGGAACAAAGCTCCAGAACGTTGGCCTTGGGTTCCTCTCCTAGTTTTCCCCTAAAGGATGATAGAAAAATTACTAGTGCTTTAGAATCTTTTATTTAAGAAGAGGCCGTGGGGGCCTGGGGAGAGTGCACAGTCGTCAAAGGGTCTGTGCATAAGCATAAGCCCTCGAGCTTGGACCCTTAGTGCCTATTTATAAAAAGGCGGGGCAAAAGTCTGTGACCCCAATGCTGTCAGGCTGGAGCAGAGGTAGGTGGCTCCCTGGTGCTCACTGGTCATACAGCTAAGCAGAATCAGAGAGGTTCCGGTTCAAATAAAATAAAATAAAATAAAATAAAATAAAATAAAATAAAAGGGCTAGCAAGATTGTTCAGCGGATAAAAGTGCTCCTGAACCCACACAAGGGTGGAAGGGAACGCCAGCTCCTTAAGTGCCCTTTGACCTCCACACACACTCTATGGCATACATGCCTACATATGGACACACCATGTTCTCACATGATGATACTTTTGCTTTTTAAAATAAGGTCATGTTCACACATAATAAATATTTTTAATTTAAATAATAAAGTAGAGAGTGATTTAGGAAGACACATGCCCCAACCCCAACACACACACACACACACACAGAAAACACCCGGCACCAGATCACCAGCCCACTTACAGAATAAAGTCTAGGAGATCCTCTCTCAGAGCTCCTGCAAGGCTTCCTGTCCACACAGTCAGGAAAGTCAGAACATCTACATTCCATAGGTAGTCAAGACCAAAACCAAACCAAACCAAACCAACAACAACAACAACAACAACAACAACAACAACAAAAACCAACTCCCAGCAAAAGGAAAGAGACTCAGTTTCTTATTCCAATTTAAAAGCATAGAGCCAACTCAATCTCATATTCTGAAATATTTCCCAGGCATTTCACAGCATTGCTTGCCTGACTTAGGAAACCAACATGGCGGTGCCCCACCCACTCAGTGATGTGTTTCACTGAGGTGCACTGTCATTCTGATGTCCCTGGACTGGCCTGGATCCTGCTGACACAAGGTGATCTGCGTCAGGTGACACATTCCTGGCCCAAAACGTGTTGCTGTCACCCCTCCTCAATCCTGTAACTTTCCACCCATGCAAATGAGGTCAGAACTGCCAGAGGCAGCTGGGACAGGTCTGTGTGGGCAGGTAGTCATGTGCCAAGACAGGAACATGCTTTCTCTTCTGCAAGAAACATTTCTAGCATTTCAAGCAACACATACAGGGGAGGCTGTGAGCCTTAGTAGTTAAGCCGTGAGAGATCCAGGCCAGCTTCTAAGCCATTGTTCTGGAGAGAGTCATTCTTCTCTGTGTAGCCATCAGGGCAAGAAGTTTTCCCAACCCTGCCTGGCCCAAAGAAGGAAGGACCTGAGGGCACCCAAGGCTCCTCCTGTTCTGGGCTGTGGCTTGTCCCTGCTTGAATTTTGGCTACCTAAAGCCTGGTTGTGATTGGATGAGCCACAAGAGCAGAGAGCACTGCTTTTTCTGCTCTGCCCAGCAGGCACAACCACGCTCACCGAAGAGACAGCTATCCACTAGGATGTGGTCACCTGCCTATTGACTCTCAGGAGCACATACAACCACAGGTGTGACAGTTCTGAACCTTAACCCAGAAGAGGTAGGTCACCAGCAAAGCCAGCTGGTCTGGGAAAGGGGATGATGCTATGACCTGATGGTGCTGAGGGCATAGGTCCATGAGTCATGAAACCAGAGGCAGATGAGAGATCCCTGTGGTGACTAAGGAAGCAACCAAACACAATAATCCTATGTAAGTCTCTAACCACTTCCAAGTGTCTCCTTTGCAGCTCCTCCTCCCTGCCCTCCCTGGAAGGGTGGGCAGTTCCCTAGGAGGCTCTGTTCTTGGTCTTTGCCTATATCAACGTCCATCATCCCTACTAGACCACATGGTGCCTTTGTGCAAATACAAAAAAGGCACCTCTGTCTCAAGTCATGCAATAGCTTCTGCTGGAAGACTGGAAGCCATTATGCACATGTAAGCTGAGCATGACGAGGTGACACTCACCAGGCCATCCTTTTCAGGACCCTTCCTCCCATGCATACTTACCCGTGTTCTCTACCTGTGTAATTGAATCCCACGAGTTTAAATATCACAGATAGGTCTTGAATGTAAGCCTTGACCGTGGTACCTCTCTTGGGAGATGGCAGTCTGTATTTCTAACTGCATTCTGAGCATAGCTACTAGGGCTGTCTTGACTTCCCAAACGCTGAAAGACTGATAGTGAAAAGTCACCCTTAGCTGTAGTTACTGGGGGGAGGGTGTGGGGAGGGTTTAAAAGTTTTTCATTGGAAATCTTGGGCCATCTTTCATGTCTACAGGGTCTACCATCCATGTTCTGTCTCCTCTCACTTGACTGTGTTCCATCTCTCTTCTCTTCCCACTGGCTTGCTTGGGGCTGAGATTGTTTCTTGTCTGGCCTATGACCAAGAATTCCGAATTCTTGGCTTCTGGGCTGGCCCCTATTGGTCTGTTCCCCAAACATCTGATGGCTTCCACTGACAGGCAAGGAAAACTGAAACCTTGTAGCCTCAGTTCAAAATTGCCCTTGCTCGCATGTCGACCTCGCTCAGATGTCACTTCATCTCAGCCGTTTCCCAGGCTCCAATCCTGGTCACAGTGAGTCACTTGGAGTCTTCATGATTCCTTAGTTTCCATGCCTCTGTCCTTCCTGTTCGACATATCTGGCAGGTGCTTCCTACATCAAAACGGGTTCAAGAGGTGTCTCTTCCTCACGGCCTTCCCATCAAAACAATTGCCTTTTCTGTGCTCTTGTCATATTGCCTGCATTGAGCCTTTAAGGTACTATGTCTCATATCATCAACACACATGTGCGCATGTGCAAGCGTGCGTGCACGCATGCGTGCATGTGTTTGTGTGTGCACGCTTCAAAATCCCAACTGACAAAATTCTTGTGAAAGTGTCCTATCTCGTTGTCTTGAGTTTCAAAAGCAAACATAGTAGACTGCAGGTGCTCAGGGCTTATTCACCCTCATAATGGCATGGTGGAGAAACTTCTTTCATGGCTAAACAAGACCATGACTGACTAAACCATGGCCTAGTCTGCATTTGTGTGAGACATCAGCCAAGCAGGGGCAAATGAGCACTGTGGTGTGCACAGCCTGAGGTTACGGGTCCAGACCAAGAGGTCATTTAAACCACAAGCATTAGTTATTCCATAACTCACAGCCCACCTCAAATACAGTAAGTGGAAACTCTTATGTCCTGGTATCTTGGAAGAGGATCTGTCAGTGGGCATCTTTCCAGAGTCTCTTCTATCTCTACATGGCTCTGCAGACCTTGTGTTTTCACAGCTTACCTCCCATACTAAGAAGGTCTCATTTGTAATAACAGATCCATATGGTAATCCTTAAGCAAGACAAGCTAACTGTTACCAGTATTTTCATCTTTACCTCTCTAACCTGGGAAAAACTAAGCCCGCTTTTATCTTAGATAAAATTCTCCAGTACCTGAAAAGGAAATGACCCTGAATACAAGCCCACCAGGCAGAAGCGGGGGTAGGCAGTGTGGCTTCCTGGAGGCAGTGACAGAGGCTGCTAGACACCAGCAGCTCTCAGCTTCCTCCTGCATAAGACTGATGACTCATCAGAAGGGGAAGTGTGTACATCTCACCGATCAGACACTTTACTGACTAGAGTCTACCTTCTCTTTCTCTTCCACTGTTGCCTGGATGGTCTAGATCGTGTCAATGGCCAGTCTACCCTCCATCACTGTACCCTAAGAGGAGACATTGCTACCTAGGTAGACTTGTATTGCTACCTAGGAAACAGGACTCTAATCTGGGCTGCCTTCTCTCTCCTCCTCATCCCCATCCTTTACTGCCTCGAAAATCGGGAAGTTAAAAGGTTGTGTCAGCTGCTGGTGCTATTATTCGGAATAAGTTAAAACCACCAGCATTGGCAATTTGGTTTCTTGGAATCAGAGACACTGGTTTTTCAACACATTCCTCTTTTCAATAGCTGTTAAAAGACGAAGGACCAAAGAGGAGAACTTTTTTCTTTAAGTTATCGAGGTATGACTGACGCAAAAAGACACAAATACATAGTGCATACAATTTGCTATGTTTGGATAAGTACCCAGCCATATAATAATCACTACAGTGGATGCATTAAATACCCATTATCTCCAAAATCTCTTGCATTTCCCCTCCTTCTGTGCTTAGAGTACTCGATACAAGATGCACCCTCTTAAGCAAACTGAGAAATCAATCACACGTTGTTTGTTAGAAATCCTTGTGTTGTAGGATGGATTTCTGGAACTTATTTATCTCTTGTTACTGAAACTTGAAACACTTTGTTCAGCATCTCCCTGTATACACGGGCACCCACAACACTACTCTGCTTCTATGACCTTGACTCTTTTGGGATCACACAGTTAAATGAAATCGTGCTGTTTGTCCTCCTTTGTCTGGCTTGTTTAATTTAGTGCCATACCCCTTAGAGCCATCTGCACTGCCATAAAGAATAGTGCTGTCTTCCTCTTAAAAAGTTAAGTCATGTTCCAAGGCAAATTTTCTTCATCCATTTGTTGATAGACATTTAGGTATTTAAATATTTTGGTTGCCATGAATACTGCTATAATACACATAAGGGCCCAGATGTTTTAGTCTATCCTTTGTTCTAACAGAACACCTGAGACTAGACAATGTATAAAAGAAAAAAGTTTATTCAGCTTGTGATTGTGAAGCTGAAAAATCTAAGACTGGACAGACACATGTGGCAAGGCCCCTGTGCTAACAGGACACAGCAGAAAGGCCAAGGCAGATGCCAGGTGCAGAAGACACAGAGAACAAGGGGCCACTGTGTGTCCCTGTAACAACTAATGCAGTCTGTTAAGAACTCTATCAACCTCTCTTTATGTCCTAATGCCCTCCCCTGTCTCTTTGAGACAAAGTCTTACTGTGTAACCGTGGCCAGAGTAGCGCTCACTGTGTAGATCAGCTACCTTAGAACTCAGTTACCTCTGTCTCTTGCGTGCCAGGATTCAAGGCGTGTGTGCCACACCTAGCCTAATCATTTCTTAGAGTCTTTCAACACTGTTACATCAGACACCGAATTCCAAGACAAGTTTTGGAGGGAACAAATTACATCCACATAGCAGGAAGGTGACTGTTTCTTGTGCTGTGCAGGGCCCTTTAGTCTGCTCCAATCCTTTCTCTTGTTTGTTTGTTTGTTTGTGGTGTAACAGGAAAGAAGACCTTAGCATGGAGATGTAGGCTGTGCACAGGAGAGTGAGTATGAGGGGTGTGTGTGTGTGTGTGTGTGTGTGTGTGTGTGTGTGTGATCTTCAAAGAGCACAGAGGCAGTAGCTGCACTTGAACACCAGTGCTTTGTGAGAGGCCTCTCGGAAGGCCTTCACCAGCAGGAACTTACTTCATCAAGATGCCTACTGAGGAGGATTCACTGTGGGACAGATGGAAGGCTCCCCTTCTTACACCTTCTCTCCTCTTAGTCTAGGAATAGGGGCTGTCGGCCTGTTAACAAAGCCTTCTCTCTTCCTCACAGGGACTGTGAAGAGGATGAAATCCACATCTCTGTGAGTTTGCTGAGAGTGAAAATAAGCTTCCTGGGAGAGTGGGGGGGGGGCACAGACTGGATAAGAAGATGTGGAAAAAAGAGCTTAGCTGGAGCAGGGGTAGCACTTTAGGTTAGAAATCCAAGTCCCTGGACGTTGTGGACGATGACAGCGACATCCTTGACCTAGGCTGGGGTATATGAAGCCACTCCCACACTTAGAAATGTCATGAGGAAAGACAGGATCCTGCCGTTTCCCCAAGTGCTCAGATTACTCACTGGCTCTCCTTGAGCACAGTCTTTCCATCCAGACATAGAGGGAGAGAGAGTTCAAAGTTTCCAACCAGGTGAAAAAAACTCACTACGGTGGAAAATTCTAGCACTCTCCTGGTTTCTGAGAAACCCCCAGCAGATCTACTGAAATTCAAAAAATTATTACATTTGTTTATTTATTGTGTATGCGTATGCATATATATGCATGTGCACTGGGTATGCCCCCTCATATATAGTGTCCTTATCAGGGGGACTACACAGGGAGAGCCCACTGGTTGCTTCATTCCTATACACCAGAAAAAAGCTCCCACAAGACATCAGTATACTGGCGTCTTGATCTTTAACTTCCCATACTTTAGACTTATGAGAAATAAGTTTCTGTTGTGTATACATCAGACTGTGGTATTTTATCATAGCAGTCTGAATGAACTAAGAATTAATTTAGATGTTTAATAATAAAAATCCACATGGAGTGGATTCTTTGTTTGTTTGTTTTGTTTTGGGGGCTTTTTTTTTTTGGTCTGACTCTCCTTCCCCCTTTAGCTTGAGGAAATAAAGTTGCAAACAAGAAACGTTTCTTTCTACTCTAGTCATTACTTTTACTTCTTTACAGTTTTATACAAGGATTTATATCCTTGGAGAGATGACCTATCTCGGTCACTGGTATGTTCCCAAGTATGTTCCCACAGTAGGTTTCAATGAATACTGTTGAATGACTGGGTAGATGAGTAGATAAATAAATGAATTCAAAGTTACGAGTACAGATAAATTTATACCTCATGCAAACATAGCCGAGTCTCTGCATCTGTGGATTTGTGGCCCGGGGTCAAAAACACTCAGGAAAGAGTTCCGTCTATAATGAACATGGATAGACTTTTTTCCTGGGAAATACCATGAAGAGACAGCTTTAAAGTATATGGGAGGATGTGTATAAGTTATACGCAAATGCGTTATGCATGGGACTTAATACTGATGTCCCCCAGCAAGAGACTGAAACTATTGCCCATGGATTGAGGAAGAACAGGCTAAGAGAGAGATACTGAGGGGAGTTTTCCCCCCTCAGGGGACCCCCCCTCATCTGGAAGAATCCTCTATCCTTTGGCTTTGTATCTTGGGGAGGAGAGTAGAAAACAGGCACCTCTTCATAGGTGGTGGCAAATGTTTTATCTAAAATGAGCCTCTGTGTGTGAACTGGGGACTGCTGGGATAAATGACAGCACAGGGTCTGAGCTGTCTCTTCCCTGAATAAGCTCATCTATGCTCTTCCAAAACTAGAAGCACTGCTCAACTCTTCTATTGAATAGACTGGTGTGTTATTTATGTCTCGTCTTGAGCTCTGATGCATTTTTATCCTTACAAAACATAGTACTTTGAGCTTCTAACAGTAAGTTTTATGTTTTAGAATTAAGAAAACAAATGTCATAGGCTAAGGTATAGCTCAGTGGAGGAGCACATTCTTAGTACATGTGAGGTCTCAGGTTTGAATCCCAGCACCTGAACTACAGAGATAAAGCCACAAAGTATAACACAGGCCACCCTTTCTGGCTGATGACTCTGACAATATCCTGGATGGTGAGTCCATTTTTCCCTCTTTCTTGTTATAAAACTAGAATATCAACATAGACAGTCGCTGCGGCAGACTGAAGGAAGCCCTCAGACGCTGTGGGCAGCAAAGCATACAGCCATCATGGTTCAGCCTCCTGGCCATAAAACATGTCAGTTTTCCCAAGCCCACTGCCAATGCTGAGTGCCAGGAAATGCTGGGAACCTGCCCTGTGAGGATAAACTTCCTACTTTACAGGAATAAGCTGCAGAGAACAGGGTTTTACTTCTTAAATGCTGCTGGAACCCAACACCAAACACAGGCTTCTTGGAGTGGCTGGGCATCTGCAGAGGAAGAAACAAAGACCTCACAGAGGTCTCCAGCCTGTGGGCACCTTCCTGGCAGAGGTGGAGGACCTCAACTAACGTCTCTTACTTATTTCTGCTGTCTTATTTTTTTAGCCTTCTGAATTATACAACCAGATTCTTGCAGGGCGAAAGCAGAGCTGTGAACACACACGTAAATCAGTCAGAAGGGAACTCAGATAGCCTTTGGCAGGTTTGAACCTGTTCACAGAGAAGACAGTAAACCTTCAGTGTTCCTTAGGCCAACCCTGTGTTCCCAATTCTCTGTATCTCAAGGAAGTGAAGGACCTCACAGCATTCTCAATTACAATTCATGCTTGTCAACATTTTCCTAGCTTTGTAAGCTGATTTCACACCAGTCTGTCTCAACCTCAGCTGCATAGACTTTTTCTTTAAATAAAGGCCTGCTTCTCTGCCTTATGTGTTGTCTTCTTTCCCGATTTCTGACTGTCTCTGTCTGTCTCCCTCCTTTTAATCAACGTAAGGGCTATGGGTCCCTCAGGAGGGACTCCATAGCAGGACCTGACTCTCTAAAGAAAGAATTTTGTGATCCAGTGTCACCTGGCTCCCTCTACCCCTCACTCCCATTTCTTCATCAAGGGAGTGCTAAAACCCTCACCGGGTGACTTGGGAGGGGCAAATACCTCACTTCTAGAATCATCTGGAATTATTATAACCTTCCTTGCTTCACTGAAAAATCTGAGGTTCGGCTGGGACTCCAGACTGCTCCCGCCTTTTCTCAGAAAACAGGAGCTAGCTCTTGGTCTTCTCCCCTTGACAGGATGTGGTTTTTCTATCTTGCCAACATAGGTGTTCCACTGCTGCATGCCACTACCCACCACAGGGAAGTGCATAGTATTCTGAAGCCCTGTTAGAAACAGTGATGAATGAGTCTCCTCCCCACATAGAAGACAGCTTTGTCGCTATGTGGCTAAAAAAAAAGATTTTTATAAGCCTGTTGCAGAATCTGAAAACCCCTGCGGTTTCTCCAACACAAACATCAAAACTCTTCCAGTGTCCGGATACTGTGAGACGCTTCAGAGAGAAGAGGGGGCTCGCCTCACCTTTCTGTAAAGGTTTAGGTTGCATCTCTTTAGAGAATGAGGAACAATTTCTGTGCATGTAGGACAGGCCACCATTTGCTTTTCAACAGGAAACACATTCAGACACAGCCTGTACAGGCACAGAACACTACCGGGAACACATACAGGCATGAGAAAAAGAACAAGGAGCCTGGACAAAAGTAAGAAGGAGGTTTACCTCTCACTGTGCATGCCCTTTGAAGCACCTGACAATTGATCCCCTTTGGGTCATGTCTATGAATAACGTACTTTTAACACATTAAAACAGTTTTTTTTGTTTTTTTTTTAAGGGTAGAGACAGGACTGACACGTGCTTGGCAAGGGTTCTACCTCTGAGAAAGACTTCTAGTCCTTTAAAAAATTCCCTTTTAATTGTGAGGCAGGGCTTCCTTACGGTATCTAGGCTAGCCTTGAACTCTCGCTGTAGCCAGGGGCTAGCCTTACATGTGTACCCTTCCTGTTTCAGCCTCCTGGGCAGCTGGGTTTACAGCACCTCTAGGCCTGTCTGATGCTGCTCTCCAATCAATGGAGGCACCTTAGGGCTATCAATCTTCCTGTCACTTACCCCCCACCCCACACCCACACATACACAATGAATTCTGACAGACGAATGTGGACAGAGATAAAACAGAAATGAAGAAATGTCACTATGCCCCATGTCAACAACTAAAGGATACCTGAGACTGAATAAAAACGAGCAGGTAAGAAACAGGCTAGGATGTAGCCTTAAATCAGCAAAACAGTGGGAAGCAATGTGAAGGCTTTCTGTCTGCCTTCTCTGGACACGCTCACTCTCTTGTCTGCCGAGGCCTAAGAGCATCTTACTGTTCAGCCTATTCCCATTCCTGGCTTTAGAAAAAATAGCCAACATATTTCCATCACAATCAGTGAGAAAATAGAATAACACAAAACCATCCATTCCATCCCAAGCTGCTGGAGTTCCCGTCTGCTTTTCTACATATTTCTCCATGCACACAACCATCCATTCCATCCCAAGCTGCTGGAGTTCCCGTCTGCTTTTCTACATATTTCTCCATGCTCACACACATAACTGGCTTCTGCTGCCCCTCTTTCTTTTTAGGATTAAAATGAGGACAGAGTGAAAATTTTTAGCTTTCTTTTCCCACTATTATTTGTCAGAGACAACCACTTAGACGAACAACTGTAGATTTATTCTCTTATGTGCAGTGATCGTTCTTTTAGTACTTATGTGGTGCACCATCATGAACACTGACTGATAGTAGAACAAACAGGAGTCAATTTTCACAACAGCCCATGGGGTGTGGGATGCACTCTAAGGCCCATGTTGCAGATGATGAAGTTATAAATAGAAGTTTTATCTGGATCATAAAACTCGTATATTGTGGGAGTTTCATATTCAAGGTTTGTTCCAAAGCTTTATTCTAGTGTCAAGATTGCCTCTGTACAGTTCACTACTAAACAGCTGAAAAGAACAAACCAGTAAAGCTTAAAACAAAGCACCTGTGTTGTCTCACAGGCACAGACTCCCCCAGCTGATGTACAGGTGACGATCCTCGCTGTCTGGTTCCATTGCAGAAAGTACGTTTGAGAAGATGGGCTCTTGATTCACGGTGTGGTTTCCTTTGTTTCCAATCACTGTTGCAATATTCATTTAAAAACCCATTCTTTAGGGTGTGCCAAGTGTGCATGACTTTATTCTCAGCACTGACAAGCCAGAGGCAGTCAGATGTCTCTGAGTCCAGGTACAGCCTGGTATACATAGCAAGTTCCTGGACAGCCAGGGCTATACAGTGAGACATTGTCTCAAAACCAAACCAAACCAAACCAAAACCAACTAATCAACCAACCAAAAACCCAAATGCATCCTTGGGCCAGCATGACAGCATAGATAAAAGCACTTGTTAAATAGAACCTAAGGTCTCAGATCTCTGGATCCCATGGTAACAGAAGAGAACAGAACCCCCAAAGTTGTTCTCTGCCCTCCATATGTGTGCCTTGGTATGTGCATGACCTCTTTTATAATACCATACACAATAATAATAAATGACAATGAAAAGTGTAAAACAATCCTTTTAAATTCACAAGAACGTCATTGAGGAAAGGCTTATGGACCCCCTACAGTTTTGAAACAGTAGGTGTCTACATCATATCTCACCCACACAGTCCCTGGCTGCCTATGGGTGCAGCTGAGGAATTACAGAAAGGTCACTAGGAACCTTTCTGGAAGTATTATTTGGACCACTGATTATGCAATGTGTTCATGTGTCATAAATCAAAATTTATCAGACTCTGCTCTTAAATCTAAAAGAGAAAGAATGATTGAAAGATGGCAGCCTGTCCATTGTTAGGACATGAGCTTTTCTGCTTTAATCATAGTAGCGGAGTTCAGAGGAATTTTCCCAGCATACACTGCACACTGAGGCACTGTCTACGGCTTTCTGTACACCCACCAGTTCATTCTAGCAACTACCTTTGGGTGGGCACTTCTAGGTCTCTATTCTCTCAATGATGAGACTGGACTGAGAAAATGCAGCTTGTTCAAGGCCCCACCACTAGGAAGTCTCAGAGCTAAGACCAACTGAGACACAGGTCCTACCTACCCATTTCCACCTGCCTTAGACCTCCAACAACTGTGTGTGCCTCTGTGCTTATGATAATCTCTCTGGGATTCTGTTCTACAGAAGGAGTCACTTATAGACCCAGATCCACATGTTCAAGAACAAATGCCTCAGCATGGTAGCAAGTAAGTCTCTCTGAATACCCTAAAGCACAAGTAGGTTCATGTGATAAACTATTCCACATCACTCGGTGTTAGTTTAAAAGATGATGTATGGGACTTCTACAATAAAGCAAACGGTTATGATACAAAAAGGGGAAAAATGGTTAAAAAGTTTCTTGTCATGTATTGCTTCAAGAAAGAGATGCAGGCTTGGAGGTGTCATTCAGCGATGTCGTCACTGCATGGACACCACAGTCCTTACACAAACTAAGACAGCTACACTGTCACCAGTAGATCCAATACTATGAGATTACTTTATGTTCAGTTTACCGCTGACCACAACAACGTCATGCCATGGAAGCCTATACTTTAAAAAAAAATGGCCCCATCCAAAAAGGTAAATCCACTACGGTTAGGTTAGAAGTCTTGACCAGGTCTGTGAACACTCACCACTTACAGACATCAAGTTTCTTGTCATTATGTTAGGTATTGTCGTTAAAGATCTACAGAACGTATCCTTAAGAAGTGGCCCAGTTAGAGGCTGATGGAGAGATGGCTCAGATGTTAAAGAGCACTGGCTTTTCCTCCAGATGACTGGAGGGTCAATTCCCAGCATCCACATGATGACTCACAACTGTCTGTTAACTCCAGTGCCAGGAGATCCAATGCCCTTCTATGGCCTCCTTGGGTACCAGGCATGCATGCAGTGCACAGACTACATACAGAGGCAAAACACCCATACATATAAAAATAAAAGTAAATGAATCTTTAAAGAAAAACAGAAGTGTCTTATGTGCTGAGGGACATGGTGATGAAGGAGAAGATGGTGGGCTGCCATGGAGCACAGGGAGAATGCCTAACCCAGAGGAGGGTGCTGGCAGCCAGGGTAACTCAGAGCTGGAGACATTAAAACGGAGATAGAAACAATTAGTAGGCATGAGGCAAAGACAGAGGAGAAAGCAAATCCATACACAGGGCCTGGCGCATTCAAGTGCCACTATGGAGGCTTGCAGAGTTTTGACAAACCTTCTATAACATTGAACACCTACCACCTATGCATTTCCCACAGCTTGGAAATCCCTTCTCCTTGTACAGTAAATATAGGAAATTAGAACTAAACAGGTAAAACCACCCTTCAGGGAAGTTTCTCCTTATAAGTGACTGATGGCACACTGCTCCAGCCCTGCTGTGGCAACACCCCCAACCAGGCCAGCTCCTCCCTCCCTGACTTCACCCTGAATGTGTTTCCAAGAGACATTCACATAGAACCTCCTTCTTAGACCCGCTCTTCTTTTTGCTCAAATGTCCCTTATTGAAGAAGTTTTTCTTGATTTTCCCTGTAAACTCAACGGGGTCAATTTCACTCTTCGTTATCCGGCATCTTCTTCATAGAATTTATCATTCCAACATCTGGCGCCCATACTTTCGGTTTGTTTGCTTAAGCGAGAATTTAAACTCCCTGAGGGTAAGAGGGACTTGTCTATTTTATTTCCTGTATTTCTCTAGGGCTTAGAGCCTTTTGTGGAGCACAGAAATACTTATCAAGTATCGGGCTATGGGTATGAGCAAGCTCCCAGCTTGAGGGCAGGGCTCATCTTTATCCTCCTTTGATCCCCAGGAGTCAGACACAAAGCTGAGTAGAGGGAGCAGTTCAGACATTTGTTGAACTGTCCAGTTCAATTGCCTTTGACAAATGGTGGCATTCAGCTCGTACAGAAAGGTCAACCTGCTGCATTTTTATTGCTCAGCAGATAAATCCAAGTTGTCGCTAACTACAATGAAAAACAGGTTTTGTGGTCAATTTGGTAGGAAAAAGAACCAAACTGGTGGCCTGATTTCATTAGTCAGGGAAACCGATTAGCACATTTATCAATGAGTTACAAATAACCACAGCTTTCGGTGACACTAAAGCCAGGCACAGACGGGGCACGCCAGGACGGCTACTCTGATTTAATGAATGAAGTACACAGAACAATTAAGTATCCCAGGGTTTGTGTTCTAACACTCAGCTGGGTCCTTGGAGAAAAGGCATTACTGGAGTTAAGTCTTCAGGATACTCAGTCTACCGATGGTCTAGAAAGACCCTTGAATCTCCCCTCAAGTTAACTACCTCAAATTTCATTTCACTACACTAGAGGAAGTAAATAAAGAAACAAACAAAGAAAGAAACAAAGAGTCCAACTGTTCTTTTTGAGACAAGACTAGAGAGTCAGGGTCTCCCACAACCTGTCCCCAGGCCCAACAGCCTCGACAGAAAACACCTCAAAGGTTTGTAACAAATATGTGATAAAGAGATAAATAATCATCATTCCATAGCAGAACTGAAACACAAATAAAAGAATTCTTGAGGGGAAAAAAAAAAGCACTGCTCTTCAAAGGGCTGAATTTAACAAGATAAACTCCCATTTGCCTGAAGGACCTCATCTCAGTGGCAATGTCCTAATCATAATTTCAACCTAAGTCGAAGGAATCAAGGTCCGAGATTCAGCAAAACAATGTCCTTTCTAACACGGCAGGCTTGAGACTGCCAGACTGCAGGCTTCCGTTTCACGCTACAGAGACTGGTTCTACGTGTGTGCAGTGGGTGGAAAGGCTCAGAGCCTTCAGCAACTTGCTCAGGTCTCCAGGCAAGGACTGGGTTCCCTGCCCAGGTTTACAGAAAATCACCCAAATTATTAGCTGAAAGAATACATGTACAGCCCACAAAACCTTCCAACTGGAATTTGTCCTGCCTACAGGAGGTTCAGGGACAGGGATGGAGCAGAGACTGAGGGAGTAGTCAGCAGATGCCTGGCCCAACTTGAGACCTATCCCATAGGCAAGAACCAATCCCTGACATTATTGTTGGCACGCTGTCGCTCTTGCAGACAGGAGCCTAGCATACCTGTCCTCTGAGAGGCTCCACCCAACAGCTGACAGACCCAGAGTTAGACACTGGACAGAGTTCAGGGAGTCTTGTGGAAGAGTTGGGGAAAGAAAAATTGAGGGACCCAGAGGGGATAGGAACTCTGAAGAAAGACCAAGAATCAACTAACCTGCACCTTTGGGGGTCTCTCAGAGTCTGAACCACTAACAAAAGAGTATACATAGGCTGGACCCAGGCCCTCCACACATATGTAGCAGAAGTGCAACTTGGTGTTCATGTGGGTCCCCCAACAACTGGAATGGGGGTTGCTCCTGACTCTGTTGCATGCCTATGGATCCTGTTATCCCCTAACTGGGTGCCTAATCTGGCCTCACTGGGAGAGGAGAGAGGCTCTCTCTTCTCAGAGGAGAGGAGAGGGAAAGAGGAGGGGAGGGGGGGACTGGAAGGTGAGGGGTCTGCAACAGGGATATAAAATGAATAAATTAATTAATAGGGAAAAAGAATACATGTACTGTCTCAACCTTACAATAAAAGTTAGGTCATCATTATTGTCTCAGCAGGAAGACTAACTGCCTCAGATAGAAACCTAGTTAGGTCATAAGACTGTAACTGCTTCAGACAGAAACCCCGTGGGTTGCCACCCACCATGCAGATGTCCACATAGGCCACTACCCCCTGACACATGCAAGATGAACATGTACTCCTATCACACAGACTGCTCAACCTAAACTCCCTGGAAGAAACTATGTCCATACTGTTTCTCACCTCATAACTATGGTCTCCCTTCTTAACAACAGGAGGTTGGACTTCAGCTGGAAATGATTCCCTGGAATGTTACACTGTATTTCTCAGTCTTTATTAAGGCTAGGGTAGCCATATGACCAAATTCCAGCAAATTCCATGATATACAGTATGTATATCTTCAAGAAGGGAGCTTACTCAGCTGGAAAAAGTGCCCTTCAGCCCTTCTGACTACCTGGATTCAAGTTCAGAAACAGTCCCAGGACTTTAGCCAGTATCTTAGACTAAGAGATAGCCATGAAGGTGTCAAAACTGGAAACACAGACCTCCGGGTCCCACGGGACTCTGTGGCACTTCCCTGGCAGAGCTGAAGTACTGACCCTGAGGTTTATCAAGACGATCATGATTCATATGGCTAATTGGCATTTTTAGACTTTCTGTGACTGGTAATGGTGTCAAATCCTAAATGATGCAGAAGCCAAACAGTCTAAGCCCTCTGTACTTTCAGTCATGCCATCTCCAGGGGACCCTGTCTTCCCCTGTATCTCAACCTGTAGGCTTTGGTACTACCACAATCCCTGTACTTTTGTTTCTACTTATCTGGTCACCATCTATCTTATGCCTCTCTGCTTGACTCGGCTGTGGCCGAGCCACAAAGCTATCCTTATCCTTGTTCAGCTGTAATGGTCCATACTCAGCTCAGATGTCTCTTCCTCCATGAAGTCTGCTTGAATGTCTCACATTGAATGGGCATTCTCAAGATACCTTGGGTATTCTGTGAAGGCAAATGAACCTGCTCCCCTGATGGACTCATGCATTCAGAGGACCACTTGGTCTAGCAGGTAGCATTATCTTGAGGGAGACCTTTGGAATGTGTCCTAGCTTACAAACATGGCTCACTGGAGGTGAGTGTTGACAGCTACAGCTCTCTGCTCCCTAACCTGCCACAATATAAACAAGCCACATGGCAAGCTACCACCACCCAGAAGAAGCTGCCATGAATTCTACCACACCTCCTCCAGCACGACAGTTCAAAAACTAACCATGAACTCAAACAAATTCTCTTGTGAGGTATTTCATTACTGTGATATGAAATGGAACTGACACACTGGGCATGCTCCAGTTTTGGTCCTCCATTAGCGATCTGCGGATTGTCCGTCTCACCCTACGGACAATGCCTCCAAGGACAGAACCCTGCCATACTCATTGCAGATCTAAACCTCCTCACACGGTGCTTGGCACACTGTGTTATTGACCTGCTCTTGCCTCGACTGGATTTTTCTTGATGAAATGGAGCCCCAATGAACGCCTCAAGATGCCTGATTAACTTGTCAATGGGCAGGAAGTTAAAAATTAATCATATTTTCAGTTTTCTGGAGATGAGCCTGCAAACTGCAGATGAACCATCCTGGCAGAGCCTCTGCTGTGTGAAACAATTTGCCTGTTGCATGGTTGAGAGCTGAGTTTCCTCACCTATAAAAACAAAGTTGGACTTATATAATCTTTGGGGTGTCTACTGTTTCTAAAATGGAAAAATTCTATTGTTGGGTATCATGGATGCAAGAAACTCACAGTGACTGGTTGGTTCCTCTGGGGATTGGCAACATGACCAGCTTACCTAACTCTCAGATAAATTATTTATGAGGTATGTCTAATAAAAATTTAAAGTCATCAGATGACTGTGAGTACTCTGGGATAATGGAGTGCTAACTGTGAGAAAATATGCCTCACTGGTTCCAACTACATGTCCCTTAAAAGCCTTAGAACTCAGCACTCTACTTGCTACTGGGCCTCTGCAGTTGCTGTTCCTTCGGCCTTGGAGAACCTTTTCTTCTCTCCTCACTTCACTAGTCACCATGAGCCTAAAAGTCACTTCCTTAAGAAGATCATCCATCTCTCCCAAGTCTGAGCCTTCACCCTGAGGAAATTCCCAACCATGGCACTCCATCTTCCTGCCTCACGGCATTGGCCAGACTTGACTGACACTGTCTCCATCACTGTACCATGTTCACCACCAGGGAATATTATTGGTTCTGTTCATCGTTACATTTGTCCTTGGCAGTGAGCCAATTGTTACTGAATACAAAGTGGTCTCTAAGGGCTGCTCGGGGGAAGTGAAGAGGCCGAGTGCTTTCCCATGGGAAAGGGGAGACTGCATACAGGCAATTCATCAGAAAAGTCCACTTAGCTGGAAATCTTGAGTTCGTTATACATTTTTGGGAAAAGAATACAGGACAGTATCACTCACTGGTGACAATGGAGGAGTAGTCTCTGGATGAGCAAAGCATGGCAAGAAGGGAGGCAGGAATATGACCAAAAAGTTCTGGGGAGGGCTCAAAGCCAAAATCTCCCGTGGAAGTCACATTCTGAGCACCACTGTAGCTGGGGCCCTTTCTGAATAACAGGTGACAGTATGTGGTCATCCTTTCTGTAGCAAGCAAACAATGAATGGAGCTCTTCCCAGTAGAAAGCACGATGCCATTGGAGGACAAAGTGAGAACAGGGCTACCGAATTTGACTCTCATCTTTCTCCAACGAGATTCTTCTGACGGTACGCAGGGGAAAAACGCAAACATGGAAACGCATCATATAACACGTGAGGTGAGACTACAAAACTCTAGGCTCAAATGAAAGATATCTGGGGAGTTTGCACATCTGCTCGTAAGAGATGGTGAGGAGAAAGGGAGGCCCAGGAGATGGGATCCAGAGACATTGACCCAGTTTTCCAGAAGGGGAGGACTGCAGAGCAGAATGACTCAGGCAGGAAACATCTGCCATAGATCCAACACAGAACTGATTTGCAAGCAAATTCCTCATGAATCTCTAGCCAAGGATCTCACCATGAGTTTGCTGAGAAAAGACACGCCCAACTAAGTTCAGATCACATAAGTATCTGAACTAACCAGGCCCTAATATCCCTCATCCTGCCCTTGAGAAAAGAGGCAGGCAATGTGTGAGAAGGTTCTTTTCACGGAGAGTCTGCTGCTGTATTCAGGGCCTAGTTTAACAGAACCTTCCCTGTAGGGATAGAGTTGCCCTTTCTAAACTGTAAGTGTAAGAAAGAGTTGGGAATATGACTCTGTGTTAGACTGCTTTGTCCTGGGACAGATGTTTGTACTCTAAATATCAAAAAGACAAACAAGGCAGAGGCATGTTTTTCTCTCCATCTGAAGAGAAGTCAAAGGTGATTTTCAGGAAAGGTCAAAGGTTAATACCGTACTCTGTGAGTGTAAGAGGAGAGGTCAGAATGTCAGGTCTGGCTGTTAGCTTCTGTGGGCTGGTTCACATCTGGACAATGGGACAGTGAAGCAGCACCAGCCCTTTAGGAGTGAGCACTGATCGTCTTATATGCCAAGGGCCGCAGAAGGCTTGATGCGATCGGGCTCTCATGGTAGAATGGGTGTTGAGATGCACTCAGTATTTGAGTGAGACTTGGTTAGCAGGCACGAGACTCTAAAACTCTGTAACTCCTCTTTACACAATAGATCACAAATACATTCCACACTTGGTTAGAGACAGCAAAGCAAGTGTGTGCTAGAGGGCTGAGCGGTTTGCAGTTGAAATGTTAGTGATGGCTGAATTCTCCTTTAGTACAGTTTCTGGAGCATGGCAGAAAAAGGTTCTTGTGCTGCTCTAAGTGGCCTATATGCTTTTTTATTTCTCTGGCTTTTCTGTCTGATTTTGGGAAAACATCCAAGCTACATAGAAGGTATTCATGCACCATCTGGGTTCCTGGTAACCCAGGATGTTCTTCTCCTCTGTCAAAACTGACTCCATGACTGCCTGCTGACTCCATGACTACCTGCTGATTCCATGACTGCCTGCTGATTCCATGACTGCCTGCTGACTCCATGACTGCCTGCTAATTCCATGACTGCCTGTTCTCTAGCTCACTTTGGTTTTGAGGTCAGGGCTCTGGCCAGCCACAGACTCTACACCAAAAGCACAAGGGCAGAGCCTTCTGCAACTGTGTCTCCCAGAACATAGCTTTGTTTCCTCTGCACAAACGCTGTAAAATACACAAGTGTGAGTATCCTGTCTTCGGATCTACCCCATGGGTGTAGTCAATGAAAAGAGAGAAATTCATGTTGGAGAGAGTTCTTCTCCTTCTCTCTGAGATCCTACTTGGTGAGGACTTGCCAATGGTATCATCTTTACGACTTGCTGAAGAAGAAGCCACACATGCCCAGGAGGAAAAGCCTCCCAAACCAACCAACTAACCAACCAACAACTTTATTTAGACAGCTCAGAGGAATCTTCTAGAGAGAGCATTTCAGTTCTTATAAAGGCCATCTTGGGACACACATGATAAACAGAGCTGTCTCAAGTTCCTCAGTTTCTTATTAGATCCCTGCACGCATCTAATTCACACTCCCTGTGACCCAGCTGTACCCTTGACTATGTATGAATTCCAAGGGCTTGGCTTTCAGAGCCTCACCCTTAAGACTCTGGTCCCAGTGAAGAGCCTGGAATTAAAGTATCGCATGAAACAAATCCACAGAACCAAAACAGCACTTTAATCTATCCTGATTAAGAGTTCTCCTTTCAGACATATCAGACTATGAACATGGGAATCTGAGTTCAATAATAAGTGAAATAAATGAAAATCAGTGACACACATCCCCCAACAATGCCACACCTCCAGTTTTTCCTAAGCAGTCCCATCAGCCAACCAGGAACCAAACATTCAAATACATGAGTCCTTTATGGGCTGTTCTCATTGAAATTACCAGAGCATGGAAGATGAGGTAGCAGGAACTGAAAACATCTAATCCCTCACAGCCACAGTCAAGAGCGAGGGAAATGGACGCACACAGGTTAATCTGTGCTCAGCTCACTTTCTCCTCTCTTGTTCCATCTGGGATTCAAATTCGGAGACTAGTGTGGCACACTTTCAGGCCAGGCCTTCCCACAACAATGAATGGAACTGAGCCAATTCCCCACAGGCATGCCCAAGGCTAACCCAAACTAGACAATGTTTCATTCACAGTCCTGTTTAAGGTGGCTCTTGTGATTGTGTCAAGCTGATCATAAAAACTAGCCATCATATGTGGTAACTAGGGTATAATGTAATTTACAGAATGGGAGGACTCTTATCAACTTGCCACTTGTCAACGCGAACACACCCAGACACTCGCTAGCCATTCCATTCACAAATGGACCGCCATCTCTCTGATGAATGCTTCACCAGATATCCACTGAGAACACCAATCAGATCTTGAGTCTATTCAAATTACAGCCTATTAAGATCAAAAGATTGTGTCATGACTTGTAATCAAATACTGTCGCGAGGCTACACATGAGAAACACTGTCAACCCCATTCCTAGGCGTAGCTGAGGCCTGGCAAACCTGCCTCATCTGACCTTAGTGCCATTACAACTACTACCAGCAACAGTCAAGACATAGACCTTGGCTCAGTTGCCAGCTCTTAAAATAGAACGAGGCTAGCACATTAACCAACTCACTTCAAATGTTAGAATGGGAAGAGAAGAACAGTAATGAATCCAGCACTTTGCAGGGCTTGGCTACCACAGCAAATGCTGGCTGAACCAATCCATAAATATTAATCTCCCTGGAATCTAAACAGACTGTACATTTTAGTTCGGAGACAAGAGCTCATCTCTGTGTTAATTCTAATGAATACCTGGGCCTTCTGTGAATTTCATTGCTAAAGACTTCAGTCAATAATCATAAGAAATGGAAGGCTGAGCTAAGTGAGGGGCCAGGCGGGAGGCAGGGGAGACTCAAAAGAAGCCCCCAGGATGCAAACTCACCTGTAGATGATGCCTTTCTCGTGTAGGAACATGAGTGCAGAAATGATCTCTGCGGCGTAGAAACGAGCTCGGCCTTCGTCGAAACGACGGGACTTCTGGATGTGAAACATCAGGTCGCCTCCGTTCACAAACTCCATGACGAAGAACAGACGGTCCTGAAGGAAACGCGTGGAAATGGATTAGCCTCTCATTGCTCAACAGCGCCATGTCCCTCCAAGAGACCACTCCAAGCAGCATGCAGACTGCTGTCTGGGAGCAGAGGCTGGCCCCATGTGGGGTCAGGTCTGTGATCTCTCAGGGAAGAGTGGCATGGAAATCTCCTTTAGGTGGTTCCTCACGGCCTTGACTTTCTACATCACTACCCACAGGGAAGGCATCAAGAGACCCTGGTTCTCATCCCAACACGTTAAGGGAAGAGAGCGTGGGTGTTAAGTCCTAGGCAAATGGACTTCTCTGTGTGCTTCAGTGGGGCACACAGGGTTAATCCCAGAGTAGAGGACACTGGGGAGGGCCCTCCGTTCCTCACAAATGAGCAGAAAACATAGAACAGGTAAACCGCTTTAGAGAACTCAGACAAATGGAAGCCCAGTTGACAGCGTCTGGTAGAAAGTACTCTGATCCATCAAAAGAGTTAGAAACGGATGTAAAGCAGCAGCCTTCACCAACAGTGACTCTCACCAGGCAGGGAAAATGGACTCCTAACACGCTCCCTCTGCAGAAACCTAGGGACCATGTGAGCAGTGCATCAAGAACTTGGGGATGGTCAGACTGGCTAATGGCAGAGAAGTCCATCCACGAGCCACTGCCCTGAGACACACAGGGTGAAGGCTTGTGTTTACAGACCTCTAGTGTCAATGGATTTCTTCACTTCCTTCCCTGAACAGTGAATGGATTGGATCCCACCATCCAATCCACCATCAACACAGAGAAGGATTGGATCCACCCTAGAAAGGCTAGTGCAAGGAATATGGGTTCTTAAAATATAAACAGCAAATCTAAACATCTGGTAAAGCCATGAAGAGAGCGGTAGAGGAACTGGGACATCTGACACCTGCATGGGGCTTAGGGAGGTGCCTGACCTCTGAGTCAAGGCCTGCAGGTGAGGGCCTTCCCTCACTGTCAGCACTGCCCTTTCTGGGGGTGGAAATGTATGTGGTCACTGTGTGGGCAAACTGGCATTTTATCAAAGGATGCATGCAAGCAAGAACCCGCCTTTACTTAGAGTTTGAAATGTTACCAGCTTTGCTAGGGGGGATGGGAGGGTGGCTGGGCTGAGCAATGGCGGGGAGTCTGGCTTTGGCTCAATTTCCGGTGCATTGCTGCTGCATTATCAAGCTGCTCTCTGGTGGGGTAGTGCAACCCGTGACACCTCCTACTTCCTCAACAGAAGGGGACGGAATCTACCCTGTATATATACCCTTCAGTCAGTGCTGTTCTTTCTGGGGGTGGGAATGTGGGTGGTCACTGTGTGGACAAATTGACGTTTTATCAAAGATGTATGTAAGCAAGGACCCACCTTTTCTTGGAGTTTGGTATGTAATATACAATATATGCTAGAAACTATATAAGGAACATGAATTTATTTAAGAGCGAAAACAAAATGGGAAAGTTAATAAAAACAAAAGACTACCACCAACTCAGCTCTTCAGGTAGCCCCATAGCCCAAGGTAAAACTATATAAATATAGCAAGCTTTGTGACTAAGCTAAAGGCCCTCATTTGAGTTCAACTGGCAGAGGGAGGGGCAGAATTGGGTGGATGGGTTCACATGAGCAATAGCTGACCTATATTCCATGGGCAGGAGTCTGGTGGGTGTGGCAGATTAGCAAATGGCTTAGGTGTCAGCTTAGCACTCCAGAGACAACTAGCAAAGCAATCCATGCACAGGAAATTGTCACACTAACGTAGAACTCATCTGGAGGGGTAGCCCCAGGGTGTGAAGAAGACTGGGATGGAAAAGCCAGCTTGCAGCATCCCTAAGTAAGTAGCACAGCCTCATACTTGGTGAACCAGACTGTTCCTCTTCTTCATGGATGTTCACCTTCATGGAAGCAGTCAGCCACTCAAATTCCCATTTAAGCCAACATCCCTTACTGGAAGTCAGTCCATAGGTAAGTGGCCATTCTGAAGCTGCTGTCAGTGTCCTTGGCAAGAGTTTCCAAGGCAGCAGTGGTCATGAGAGGAGAAGGGCAGTTAGAAGGAATTCTCTTCCACATAGAGTATCTATTTCATATCCCAAAGTCTAAAAAGCCGGGTCCTGGTCTAAACTGCATGTGTGAAGGTAGAATATGCTGCCGTCAGGTCTTCTCTTCAGGTCTCCTCCATCTTGGCTCTGGCTACAGCCCTGATGTATGTGTGGGAGTGGGGGTGGTTGGGGGAGACTGGAGAGGCAGATCTCAACCTACAGAATCTGTCACTTTTTCCTTTGCTGTATCTGGAGAGAGATGGGATATTTGGATTTAAAACTAAGGATGTTTTGTTCAATGCTCTTCCCTCTTTCCATCCAGAGTCTGACTTCTGTTATGGGCCTGGCACCAACCTAGCAAACAGGGTACCATTCACAGGCCCTCAGCTGCTATCAGCGCCTAAGTCGGGAAGAAAGGACAGCGAGGTTGAGGAGAGGCAACCAGGATGAAATGAAGTCAAGATCCAGCTTATGAAAGTCACATGCCAAGGGACAAGCTAAAATTATGTTTATCAACCAGCAACATGTTTTATTTTTTTTTAAATGCAAAGAAACTTCTAGAGACCTGAACTTTTATTGACCCTATTCTAAAATGTCTGCTAAAGAGGGTGTCTTAGTTAGGGTTTTATTGCTGTGGAGAGACACCATGACCAAGACAACTCTTATAAAGAGCAACATGTAATTGGGGCTGCCTTACAGTTTCAGGGGTTTAGTCCATTATCATTATGGAGTAAAGCATGGCAGGCATGGTGCTAGAGGAGCTGCGAGTTCTACCTCTTGGCAGCTAGGAGGAGTGCCTCAAAGCTCTCTTCCTGATGGTTACTTGCCCAGTCCACACTTCTGTGAAGTAAGATGAAGCCCTTTGGGGAAATACTGCATTATCAAGGAGGGACCATGTAATGGATTAAGGTGGCTGTGAACCACTTTTAGGGCAGGGAGGGCTCTGCTAATCTTACCTTGGCAGACACAGGCAGGGGATTCTCTCTGTACTTAAAACCTGTATACACAGATGTTTCTGGATTCCTAACACCCAGTTCCCTAGAAGCTGAGCCCAAGTATCTGCTGAGCGTCACCTGTGGCTTTGGTTCTTTTAAGGCAGATTTGCCCTGACCTGTGTGGTAGGAAACCCAACGTCCAGGAGGCTGGTTGAGCTTCAGTTTCAAAGCCAAGCCCTTTGTCTATCCGGTGTGCCTCTCTCTGGTCTGATTCAACTAACCACAAATGCAAGCCATCAGCATGGGATGATGAACACCCGAGGGAATAAAAGCAACTCAGAAATCCCTTTGTCCCCACACCCTGTATTAGTTACAGGCACAGAGTTCAAGGAGCTGGTGCATGGCAATAATAAAATTCCTGTTGTCACCTGCCCTGGTTCCTTTAACCCACTGAGGCCTGTGCCAGCTTTCTGCCCTGACTCTCTGGCAACAGGAGATAAACATATCCCCTGAGCGGGAGACACTCCTCAACGTTCTCATTATAGGTTGCTCCTGGGAGTTGAAACTGACACGCAGCTAGTGGGGGCAAAGCCTGGCTATGTAGCAGAGCTTTGCTAAGATGGGACAAGTGATAAAATGATTCTATGATTGCAAGGAGGGCCACCTTCAGAGGTATCTGTTCAAGGTCATGCAGACAACTGCTGTGTCTCCAGCACATGACTGTTTGGAAAAAGCCTAAGTTTCCAGAGTCTCTTTCTCAGAACATTCAAACTGAGTCAAAGAGTTTTAAATCAATCTGAGCTGTGAGTTAGAATTGAGTGAACGTGACTCCAGAAGCTGAGGTTGTCTCTGTGGCAGAAATACATGAAATTCTTTAGTGTAACAGAATGGTGGGTGGATAGGTGGATAGATGGGTGGGTGGATGGATGGATGGAAGGATGGATAGATGGATAGATGGAAGGATGGACAGACAGATGGGTCAATGCAAGGTTAAGGATGAAGTGTGAAACACAGAGTGGAGCAGAAATGAGACCAGGGAGTGGGATCAGAAGACCTCACCAGGGTCCCTTATGTCTTTCACCTTTACATTCCTCTGGGAGGTTTGGTCAGTTCCTAGCCTCAAATACCATGATGCCTCTTATATTTGTGAATCTTTATCTTTAGTTTTTTTCTTGTACAGCCTCAGGTAAGCTTTTTGTTACTTCCAGGAAATTTTTAAGTAAAATACATACAATTTTTTAAGGCGTGAGGAGCTTCCTGATTTCAACTCTAGGACAAAACGCCTGTAGCAACAGCGATCATGGGATCGTAAACAGAAGCAAAGGGCCTCAGAGTGCCAGGCCCTTTCAACAGAATCCTAACAAACGGATCTTATTAGATGATGAAGGAGACATTGTGCCCAGTACCCAGTCCTTGGTATCTGTGATAATGCCTGAGTGTGATAATGCCTGTGGACCCAAAATTTTCAATAGGCACAGGCAGCTTCTGCTGGGCTTGACTCAGATTTTCTCTCTCTTCCTTTCTCTTTTGTCCCTCACTCTCTTCCTTTCCCTTCTCTCAACACACCTTGCAAAATGGGGGTGTCAAAATGACTAAATTCAAGGTTCATAAGGACTAACTCTGTTAAGCTAAGAGTTTTGGCTGGTATTTGGCCTACAGAAAGTGCTCAAAACATGATAGCAACTACCATTATTACCACTCCTTCTGCATAACTCTCCACTACAGCTTCAGACAACATGGCCCTGTGACTAGAACTGCAGCTCATCCAACAGCTATCCATTATATACAACACAAGCGGGCACATACGAACACAAACACACACACACACACACACACAAACACACACACACACACACACAGTGGGAGGATAAGGAGAGAGACAGACAAACATACACACAGAGAGACACACACACATGGGGTGGTCAAGGTGAGACAGATAGACATAGACAGACACATACACACTTACACAGACACACTAACACATGTATACACAGGAAGAGACAGACAGACAGACAGACAGAGACAAATTGACACACACACACACACACACACACACATACACACACACACACACACACACACACACACACACACACACACACAGACATACAGACAGAGAGCCCTGGCTACACAGCTAGTTTAAAGCCAACTCAAAGTCTAGTAGGCCCAAGGAGATGAAAGTCCCCCTACCTCCAAGCCTAATTGTTGAGGTACAGAAGCATGTCCTAATGCCACATGGCAATGACCTTGACCAGGTAAGGCCTTTTCATTCTAGAAGTATTTTTAAGAGTCACAAAACAGTGCTGACAACCAAAACGATACCAACCAAGCACTCAGTTCCATTCAGCTTCCTAATTTTCTAATGCTGAAAAAAAGATTCTGATTCCCAGCCTCATGAATTTTAAAACGTCACTCTTGCAAAACAAACGTGTCGCCCAGCAGACTGCAATGTGCTGGTAAAGACTTTGCATGCTAGTCCCCGTCCCCTCTGTACCATTTACTCATCTGTATAGCCACATTAAGGAAGATTTTTCTTTGTTCAAAACTAGACTACATCATCATTTTGATTTACAAATACGTTTCATTTGCAGACATGTTGTTTGGGGAATGAAATGTTTTGAGTAAGAAACAGTCACGGCACATTGGCCACGGCGAAGATGGAAGAAAAAAAAAAAAAACAAAGACTAGCAATTACATTTATGGTTATGAATAATTTAGATAGTGATTCAAGCACTGTTGAACTGGAAGGCCTATCTACACTCATCAGACTCTAAGAGCTGCAGAGGAGTGTTTCCCAGTGAATAACAAGCCCCATATTGAAAGCTCAGAGCACTATTAAGAGCTGCGAGCGTGAAGAGTCTCCGGGAACAGACAGCACCACACTGAATGTCTCCTAAACCTCACTGTTTCATTTTTTTGCTGACCACACTGTCAGCTGGGTTAACACAGAGAGAGTTCATATCAACAGGAAGCAGTTACTGACGTCAGAGAGTTCATGGTGGAAAGCACCCTTGTGAGGAAATCTGATTGCACCATGCCTAAACTGGAAACCACTTGAATTTAACCACATTAAGAATGATTGCAAAGACTTCACAGCAGAAACAGTGAGGTGCAGTCTAATGGATTTGTTTTCTTGTCATCATGCACACCCTATAAGATGTTCACTGGATCACCTAGCAACCCTTGGGTCAAGCCTGGGGTCAAGGTACACCTTGTCTGGATAGAGACTCATCTTTGGTAAGGTTCTTACGTCTCCACCATAGCAGACAAAGCTCTAGGAACTTGAACTTTGAACTTTGAACTTTGAACCTGGAGGGACTCACAACCCCCACCCCCACCCCACCCCAAGGCAAGTGTGTTACAGCCCTGTCTTATAATGAATCCTGATGAGCCTATATACCAGACAAGGGGAACAACCTGACAGGATGTATGATCACCTAGAAGACGGGCTGTCATGGCTCCCCTGTCATGATGGACTGTATCTTCAAACTGTGAGCCAAAACAAACCCTACCATAAGTTGCCTTCATCACATCGTTCATCACAGCAAGTGGGAGAGATAATTAAGAGCCTAGCTCTCAAGATGAAGGACAGTTGGTAGAAACACATTAGAAGGGCCATTTTGGGAGAGGACACTGTTCATTCTGCAGTAAAACTCCAGACAGCTGCTGGAGCACAGAGATTGGCCCTGCAGTCACTGCAAAATGAAGAAAGAGACACCCGCCACTTTCTGCCAGATCCAAGAAATGCCTCCAAGTTCTTTGGTGACCTGACTTCCTAGCCGTTGAGTCTGCTCTTGTGAATGTGCTCTAGGTCTTCTGCCTGCCTGCTCACCACCCATTTCTGCCCTCCTGTGGACATCCCTTTGTAGCCCTCCTCTCCTCTGTCTCCACAAACAGGTGGCAAAGAATTTTATATTTCAGCTTCTACTAGATCAAGAGGCCATGAAGATCCACTCTTCCACCTAACCTGTTTTCTGGATTGCCCTCAGTGAAGGCCTTTATAGTGCACACCAATCCACTCCTGAGATCACTGCCCTGGGTCAGGAGGTCAAAAGCCACTGGCTCAGCCTCTTCACCTACACATCTGGCTCCTTCCTCTCCAGACAGTAACCTGAAGGCCTTCTAGAATGAATGTCTTAGGCTGCTCTCTAGTTGGAGAGCTTTTACTGGCTCCTTGAACGTCCACAATTATGACTAAAGTCCTTAGCAAATGTGTGAGACTGCTTTTTCAACCTCTATATTTCCTCTCCTATCTCCTGCTGCATCTGTTCCTCTAGGTTTTCAGTGTCCCAGTGATTTGTTTTATGATTCTGCACTGCTGTCTTGTGTCTTCAACAGTGGCTTCCCCCATAACCAAAGGCCTCCTCTTAGCCCCTCAGGTCAGGGTGGAGACAGCCCCTCCTCTGGGAAGACTGTTCAAGCCCCTTCAAGACCATTTCCTGCTGCCTTCTATCACACAGTGACACTTTCAACTTCAGGTAACTAAGATATGGGTCCACTATTTTCTTTCTGCATATATTTTTAGTTTCTAGTCACTAATTAGCCCCCATACACTGAACTGAAAACACAGAGCAAGCTCAAAGACATTCTGTCTTGAGGCAACATGTCTGTGTCTGGGCTGGTGACGTCTGCTCTCACATTCGGAGACCACTTGGTTTTGAAAATATGGCTTAAAATACCACTATTTGTTAAAAGTCAGGGTCTTACTGTGTAGACCTAGCTGGCCTTGAACTGACAGCACAAAATTCCACCTGCCTTTGCCCTAAGCCTATGTGCCCAGCCTCTGTGTGTGGCTGTTTTAAGGTGAAATGGCGTTCCCGTATATGGAAAACAGAAAAAAAAAACTACATGAGGAAACTTGTAATCACTGGCAGAGATTCCCATACCAGTTGGCAAATGTCTCCAAAGGTCTGATTATCCATTTGTGAAATCTAACCTTGTATGCCCTGTACAGGAAGGTCAGGGTTCCGACTCACAGCGGCCTCCTGGTGACTTCCCAACAGTGGAGACAGTGAGGATAGTGGCTTTCATAAAAAGCACCGGTTCGATGTCTTGTCGATAAAGTGAAAGGATGATTATTAAATATCAAAACAAGAGAAGCTATGCACGTCTCCCACTCCGTGTTTGAAACCATCCATTTAAAGCACATTTAGAGAACTTGTACTTGACTCCTTGGTGCCCTGTGCCTTGTTGTGCAGCAGAATTCTAGGCTACAGAGAGCCAGCAGGGAACGAGCCAGGTCCTCAACCACACTGAACAAACCCTACACCCTTGCTGTCGTTCAGGAGCCCTGTCCCAGTAAGTGCCACCAAGCAGACACCAACAGTACTAATAGCCTTTTCATAAACCCGGAAAAATGTGATCATACACATACTTTTATATTTTATAAAATGTATTTTATATATTCTTGTGTGTGTTCACATATGTGTGGGCAGGTGCAAGTCATGGAAGACATGTGGAGGTCAGAGGGCAACTTGTAAGGGTTAGTTCTCTCCTTCTACCATGTGGGTTCCAGTACTCAGGTGGGCTTGGTGGTCAGCACCTTTACCCACTGAGCCATCTTGCTGGCTCGTGTATACTCATATAAGGACAATCTGACACACTTCACTTTCTCTGTAAGAAACAGTCCTCTAGCCTGTGAGACTAGACACTGAGGACATCACTGGACAGTCACGCAGGGCCACAGTTTTCAGCCAAGGCAGATTCCTCAGGGAATACATGGTAACAACTCAAGGGCACAAGTGACACTTAGTGACTTGATACCTAGGATGTTGCTGAATACCTACAATGCAGGGGAAAGCCCTCCGAGAGAGGCGCATCCCACCACGGGTTAGAAGAGGGTCCACGACTCGGCCCCGTGCAAGCATTTTATTTATGGTTCACTGAAACCATAACAGCTCACCGGCCCTAAGATAGGTCATGTGATAGGAGTGGTGTTCTAAGCAATGTGGAAAGGAACGTTCTCTGCAGGTCTGTCCTAAAGCCCTAATAAAGAAGAATTTGTCGGGTGAATGGCAGGCCCACATCCTATAAGCTTCCAGAAGAGAAATTTAATGGGGCTGTAAGCCAACTCTGCCTCACAGGCCTGCCTGTGTTTCCTGACTGTGTCTAACCCGCCCTAAGCAGCCTTCACATCAGTAGATGGATATTGGTATGGAAGTTGTGAGCAGTGGCTCATCCCTACTCCATGTCTCCTCAGAGAACACCAAAGGGAGCATGGTTCTGTGCTCCCCAGGGAGGGAGAGAGTTGACAGAGCAGCAAAATGCCACAGTAGCTTCCCAAGGGGTGCTGCAAAGAAATGAGCAAACGTGGATGGATGGAATGGGAGATGGCCGATCGGAACTCCTGTTTTGATGGGGAATTATATTCTACATCATCTTAACATTTAAGATATTATAAACCTTGAGGATGAAATGAAGGGATGCTGGGAAGAGTTCCAACACTCCCTCCCCAGGTCCCCAGAGATTCACAATGACAGAGCAGAGCTGGGTAGGGGTGAGCCCACAATACAGTGGACTCTTATGCTGAATGGACAAACGGCAAGCAGGAGCCCTCCCACAGATCAGAGGCAGGAACAACACCCTGGGTGGCCCTCCAGGGAAGAAAGGGCATACTGCTCTCTCCAGAACAGAGTATAGCAGTGAAACAGGGCCGGGTGGTGCTGACTGACAGCAGAAAGCAGGAATAGGAGTCTTATGGAAGAGCAGTACAGTGGGTCTTGGTGGCTCATGAGGTTATTTGAGAGCAGGCAGGGAGGTGGACAAATGTCCCTGTGGCCTGGAGCAGGAGATGTCCGTGCGAGAGGAACACACAAACATCTAAGTGAGCAGGAAAGCAAGCGAGGGCTGCTACACTTCCCATACTGCCTCCTGACACAGGCCTGTCAATCACTCAATCAATACAGCACCAGTCAGCAGCTATGGGCGATTTGGATCAACCCTTCCTAATAATTTGGATCAACCCTTCCTAATAATCTTCAGCAGATCCCAAATTCACTCCATCCTACATAAAAATAAGAGTGCATCGGACACGCAAACATAGCTTCAAGACCAGCCCTATATGGCTATACACCTTTCCAAGCATGTGGCTGTACTGAGCCTGGCCAAAGTGGAAATCCAAGAACAACCTTCCAGGGATGGCTGGTCACCTGTTGAGTCTACCCACATAGGACAGCTTCCGGCCTATAGTCTCCTAGAGCAGCTTACACAAGACAGAGCCTGCTTTTCTTTGTCCCCTGCTATGTTCTCAGGGCGGGCCTCAAGTCACAGACACTCCATATACACGGGCTAAATGAATAGATGTTTTCCAGCCTTCTGCTGCAAGCAAAGCTCTTGCAACAAGGCTGTTTCTACTTACGACGGGCACTGGCTATTTCTGGGGCCCATGAGAAACACCCATAACCCAGTTCTAACCAGTGATGAAGTACTTACAAGAAATTCGAGTATTTCAAAACTAGAACACCAGAACACAGGGCCCAGAGTTGCTGCCCAAGAAAGTCTGGTTTCTACAAAGTGCACAACTGTCGACAGGGTAGGGTCGACTCACTCCACCTACAGACGTGTAGCTTCAGATCCTGCCTGGATAATCATGTCAGTCAAGGTGGGAGCTTATCCCAACCTCCCAAGGACTACCTTCAGGCACTTCAGAAAGCTACAACTACCAGGGTTGAAGTTTTGCAGAAAGCCCGACACATGGGTCAGAGAAACTTCCACGGGATTCAGACTTCAAGGATGACTACCATTCCCACCGTGGTGTAAGAGCACACTTAGTACACGAGCTCAGCCTCCCACTATCACTTCACTCGTGCCAGTCTCCCTTTAGACCAAGAGGAAGGTCTGACATTTTGCCAGACTCCTCCCTTTTCAGCTAAAATAGCAGGAGTCTTGGTACTTGAACTTCTAAGGACAGAGGACTGGCAACTTGACTCACTGTAGTGAGCAAAAACCATACCTATGCAATCACCAGCTCCGACACTTCCAGTCACTGTGAACACACGTGGCTGAGGCTAACCCTGGTGAAGATTGGGGACTTCAAAGAAAATGATACCCGGTGCTACAAAACATCTGTCCAGATGTGAAAGTGCAAGGCTGCTTACCCTCCAGGCTGTCAGTGGTGGTAACAGTTGTAAACAAGCTAGTTAGAGTTAAACAACCTCAAGGACCATGGTTTTAAACTCTAGACACACCAGGTATCCCTACGGACCAATCCAGACACAGGGGTAGAGGAATAGTTTGACCTTCTGACTCCTCTCCCCACCCCCATTCGTAATCAAGACTCTGTGGCCTAGTAGCCCAAAAGAACAGAAACCAAAATCCTGTGCCTGGAGATGGTCTTCCATCTCCAGGGGTTGTCTGTTGAGGAAGTAAGCCCATACAACGTGGTCCAGGCCTCCAATCTAATCAGATGGAGCGTGCTGACAGGCTGGAAGTAAGCAGAGATGGGAAACACCAATACCATGTTCTAGTTTGCTTTCTATTTCCATCTGAGCCAAAGGCAAACTAAAACAAATGACCCATAAGCAGACCACATGGCATGAGAAGTCATCATTGCTCAAGGAAAGGAGGAAACCTAGCTCCAGAGAGATCCGAGGAAATATCCTTGGGTGTTTCAGAAAGGGCCAGAAAACACATATGGTGCAAAGGAACAATTCTTTCTAAGAACCTCTTTCTTCTCAGATGTATATATGCTGCAGGGAGCAGAGATTTCTTGCTACAGTGTAACAGACATGGCTCAAAACTGCATAACCCAGTCAAGAAGCCTCATACTTTCAGGTGACCCCTTGCTGTGTGACCCAGGATAGATTGTTTAACCTCTCTGGATCTCAGCTGTCCAAACTGTTACAAAGAAGATGTAAATATCTTCACCTTCTGGGACAGTTTGGAGTACTGCAAGACAGTTTGCCCACCAGGTATTTATTGAATAGCAGAGTGTACTTCCTGAGGCAGCAATACCCAGTAAAGCATCCAGAATGCACCTCAGTGAACTTCCAGCTTCTGCACTTGCCCATCCTGCAGAATTGACACATTTAGACTCCAAGAATCACCAATCAGGTGCACTGATGGCAGCGAGGCCTCTGCAGATCACCATCTCCTGTCTTCTCCTCTTCTCTCCTAACCTGCAGCCTTGGGGTCTCTTCTCCTTGACCAGAATGGCACAGTATCAGAGCATGGTAAGCAGATATGGGAGCTGAGTGTGTCTCCTCCCCAATCCAGTGCAGGACTCCTTCTACAGGACCCTTGCCCAATAGGGAGAAAGGAGGGCTGGTTTTTTTTTTCCTGAAGATGCCTAACTAGGCAAAATAGGAAATAAGGAATTTCTTAAAGACACTGGGTGCTAGGAAAGCAAGGGCCTGAACTTTAACTCAAGGTTCCACTGTTATTACTCGCCCCAAAGGCGGGTGGAAGAATAACCCCTTTGTCACATCTGCACATTCTGCTTTACAGATAACTAATACGACAACAATGGAGAGAAAAGTGTAGAGGAAGCAATGCTCACTTGCCCTTGTGTTGCCAAGTGAGTTCTCTAACTTCCTTAGTAGAGTCTGCTGAGAGCATCTTGTGTCTGTGTGCACAGGACAGTCTCATCTTCCACAACTGGGGCTTGGCTATGCTGCTACTCCTTGGCAGGTGAGGGGCAGCAGGTCAGCTGCCATCAGAGAAGCAGATGTAAACAGAGCTGAATCCATAAGGAGTGAGGAGGGACCTTGGTGCAGCCCTCTTCCAGGTTTTGGGCACAGGATGTCCTGTGTTTCCAAGCAGAAGCCCTGCTCAGATAAACTGGGTCTCTGAACAAAGACTGGAGCATCTGACCAATATTGACTCTGCCGCTCCCCCTTCCTGGGAGGCTGCTTTCTTTGTTCTTTCTCTGTCCCCCATCCTCTCCCTCTGGCCTCTCCCTCTGGCCGACCTCTTACCCCACCTATCTGCCTCTCTGAAGCTGGCCTCAACTGAAAGCTCCTCCTACTCAGGTGGTAAGCCTGTGGAAGGAAGACAGCTGGGCCTCCATTCTAGGCCATAAATGCCAAAAGGCTGACAGCCCCTAATGAAGATGAAAGGACCCGGAAGCGAAGTTAGCTTGAAAGTACTGTGGACTGCAGCTTGTACTAGATTTGTGACACGGGTCCATCCCTTGTAACCAAGTATTCCTCGGCTAAATAATGCCTTATTCTCACTACCTCTGTTGTTTAAAACAAAAACAAAACAAACAAACAAAACAGCAACAAACAAACAAACAAACAAACAGGCATTTGAAAACTGTGTACCACGACAGCATCTGCACTCAGCTACTGTCCTGATGAGACTTTTATCATCATTTCCAGCTGGTGCATTTGTGGAGAACGGAGAGCCAGTTCGCTGTCTTAACCAGAACTTGATATGGATACAAACTATTCATCTTTGCAAGTTCTGTTTTCTTTCCTGGAACCTTCTAGTTCTACAGTTTCTTAAAAGTGCTGGGCTTGAGGGAGTGTTTTATTATGTCCATGTTTCCCTGAACTACAAACAAAGCAAAGATAACAACAGAGTCTGTCTTATGAAGTGACAACACACCATTAATCATACACACCAGGTGCTCGTGACAATGTCTGATATCCAATACTTTTGATTTTTTTTTAAATGACTGGGTGGGTCTGGAACTCATGAACTCTACCTCTTACGGCCTTTCTGGGACTACAGGAATGTGCCATCATACCTGGAAGAAAACCCTCTTCAACTAGTCCATTGTTTAAGTGGTTTCCCTTTAACGAAAGTTGTTTCAACTTAACTCAGATGATGAGAGAATAAATAACTCCAAAATCTAAAACAAAAAGATCTAAATAGATGTTTCTCAAAACAAGAAGTATAAATGGTCAACAGATACATTTAAGAGAAATGATTGTCACTAACCACCAGAGAAACGAAAACTGAAGCCACCCTGAGGTATCGGCTCTTCCCTGCTGGAACTGCTATTAAAAGGATAAAAGGAAATTGAGCTCTGGCAACACGGGGAGAAAAGAAGGCTCGTGTGCACAGATACTGGAGCTGTGAGTCCGTCAACCACCTCTCAAATCCATATGGAGATGCCTCAAAAGTTAAAATGGAATATACATATGATCCAACCAGCAGTTCCACGAGCTCAGTTTATATCCAAGAAGCCTGAAGTCAGCAGACTGAAGAGAGAACTGCATGCCCTGTTCACTGCAGCATTATTCGTGGTATGGATGAATGGACAGAGATATGGATGGACGGACGCAGAAAATGTGGGGTGGATACACAATGAACCATCGTTCAACCTTAAGACGGGAGGAAACCCCGTCATGTGTGGCAACACAGATGGATCTGGAGAAGGTGAGGTGAAATAAACCAGGCACGGAAAATCAAATCTAAGAGAACTCCCATGAGCAGAAAGAACACGGACTGGTGCCAGAGCTGAGCTGAGGATATGAGGTAGGGAGCTGTCAATCAGAAACTGCTAGCAATGGACTCATAATATGTATTAACCATCTTTAAAATGTAAACATTTATTTATTTGTGTGTACGTGTGTGTGTGTGTGTGTGTGTGTGTGTGTGTGTGTGTGTACACCATGGCAGAATGGCAATCAGAGGACAACTTTAGGGACTAGGTTCTTTCCTTCCACTCTGTAGATCCTGGGGATCAAATTCAGTTCATTAGGCTTCCAGGCAAGTGCCTTTCCCCACCACAGCTCACCAGCCCAAATCAAACATCTTTACTCACAACCTCTATCTTATCACTATATTGCTTCTGTCGGCTACTCAATGAAAATAAAACCAGCAGACCTAACAGCTTTTAAAAGTGTCAATAAAGATTATTCTTCACAAAGTGTAGAAAGTCCTGACTCTATCAGAAGGTTTGAGAGGTCTCACTTATTTCCACCCTTGTAAACTTAAGAAGAGATTTGAGCCAAAGAGTTTATGGATTCCTAAACCTATGCAGAAAACTTGATAAAGTATCTAGTGTTTGAAATTTGTTTGTTGTTTTCTTTTTGATAGGACCAGGAGGAGCTCCTGACTTCCCACTTTATGGCTTCTGTGAGGGGAGCTCTGGCACAGTTGTCCTGGCTTGGCGTGGGCAAGTGGGTTCATCACAGAGCAGCCTTGGATTTTAAAAAGAATTTATATTCCTTGAAAATTCCATAGATGTGTGCAATGAATTTTAATCATATCCGCTCCTCATTCCCTCTAACCAGGCCCCTCGATGTATCTTCCTTCCAGCTTCAGATCCCCCCCCCCAATAACCCAAGTCCAGCAGTGCACCCATATAACCATGTCTGTGATGTCATCATGATGTCATCTACCAGGCATGAGCAGCCTGCCTGTCATCCTTGTGTGACCCGTGGAGTAGTCTCCTTATTCTCTCACTGGATTCTCACAGAGGTCTCACTTCCATCCTGTAACCAGGACTTGGAAGCAGAAAAGGTTTTTACAACAGACTTGGGGGACACCAAAGAGAACTTGGATGGACAGTCCCAAGGGTGACGTTTTTCCATCCCTCCAGGCAGATGCTTCAATAGCTGATGTGAGACTGCACATAACCCACGGGTCACAGTTAGCCTGGCCTATACCCAAACCCTGTCTCCAACACTACTAGACCAAGAGGCTCTTAGTGAGCTCCTCCCACCTTTGGACTTCAGATAGGGATTCCACAGAGCCAGACATGACATAGGTCACATTATTGAACAAGGACTCTCCCAATGAAATGGCATGTGGGAGGCCATTTGGGGAAAACTCCAGTGTCCTAACTGAATGCGCTACTCAGAGGAGAGAAGGCCACAGTGAGTACCGACTCCTCATGTGAAGGGCTGTGGCTTGCAGAGTCAAGTAGCTAAAGTCATCCAAGTTTGCCATTCCACACAGTGACTAGCATCTCCAGCCCTTTATGGCTGGCGTTACAATGGGCATGGAGGGTAGTTCTAGATGGAAGTATAGCACTTGAGTCCCATAATCCCCAGAGTGAAATGAAAACCCTGTTCCCACCTGGCCGTGAGAAGAAGTCATTCACTTCTTGGTCCCCATCGCTCCTTTAATCCTCTAACCTGGCAGTTAGCTTCCCCCTCAGTCTTTGTTTCGGAGACAGCATTGTAACTCACAGCCTTTAAAAATGCTCCAGTGTCACTGCTCTGGTGGTGAGAAATCAAGACCACTTTGCAGTCACGACTGCCACCCTGTGGCCAAACATCAGATCTTCACTAGGAGGGAAAGAACCCAGGGATGGTAATGAAGACTTGAGCTGCCCACGGGAGCTTTATGACTGCATAGGGTCACTGCATAGATCAAATACTACAGTACACACAAAGCTGTCAGAACAGTGCCTAGAAGGCAGACCATAAAATGTTAGCTGCCTTTAACTACCACAGAGGTAGGCACCATTGGACTCTGTCCAAATTTTAAATGCTCATTTCCTGAGCAATACTACCTCCAATAATGTGTCACATGGAAATGCTCTATAAACACGTAAAGATAAAAATACAAGGGGACTTGTGGAAAGAGGAGCTGATATAAAAGACCAGATAGGTAATTAAACATTATTAAACATTATCATATATATTATATATTATATTAATATTACATATTACATATTATATATTATATATATTATATATTATTTTATAATTATAATATTATACATGCTATATTATTACATATTATATTGTATTATATATTGTGACACACACACACACACACACACACACACACACACGAGGAGAGACAAGAGGCAGATAGATAGATAGATAGATAGATAGATAGATAGTCTAAATATATAGCCTTGGCTGCCTGACTAGCCTTGGAACCACAGAGGTTTGCCTGCCTGCCCCTGAATCCCAAGAACTGGAGTTAATAACATAATTCATCCACCATGCTTGGCACAGTATGTTCTCAATATAGAATACTAAACAGCTACTAACAATGAAGAGCTACATGTATGCAAATATGAGAAAAACCTCCAAGATTTACTGTCACTGTGTTTTTAAAAACCGAGTGCAATCATAGTCAAAGTATACGCTTGTCTGTGTTTTTATGTTTCTAATTATTTATGTGTATGGGCGTTCTGCTTCTGTTTCTGTATGCACTACATGCATGCCTGGTACCTGGCAGAGGCCACAAGAGGGCATCAGTATCCTTGGAAGTGGAGTTACAGACCATGTTAAGCACCAAGTGGGTACTGGGAATTGAACCTGGATCCTCTGGGAGAGCAACCAGTGCTCTCAACTGCTGAGCAGTCTCTGCAGAACTTTCCGGATTTTGTGGTTTGTAAAGGGTGGAAAACTCCTTGAAAGGCTTCCTGGGACAGTGAGAACAAAGACACGTGGAGAATGCATACACCATCTATTAGAGAAGTTGGCTTTCTGTGATTAAACCTGGCCTGTCATTCCTCTACATCAGTTTCTTCCCAGCCTGGTCCTTTGCAGTCACGGTCAAGCCTGCCTCAGCTTTAGAGTCTCACTGAGCTTTGTTCACAATGGATGCTCCGCCTCAGCCCAGCTCTGTGGGAGCAGTTAACCCACTGTGGGGAGCAGCCTCTTTGCCAGCAATTTCAGTCTCACTTATGGCCTCAGCTTAGCTGTTAATTTCCATCACCAGTAAGGTGGGATGTCCCTGTGTGTTCCCCGATGGCAACACAGCCAAAGGGCACGACCAGGTTCAGTCTCCCAACCAGCAGGAAAAACTGACCCATCTGTTGGAACCCAGGTGCTTTCTTAGAGGTCACCGGGATCTTTGCTGATTACAGAAGTCTAATCATGGACCCAGTTCTAGAAAGGCAGCAGAATGAACTGGACCAGAGAATGGACCAGAGTTAGTGTAAGATAGTTTTGATTCACTGGCTCATCTTGGGGAGGTTTCTCCTCTCCCAGCTCCTGCTGCTAAAAAAGATGGCCTAATAGACCAAGGAAGGAGAGTGGCCCATGCCCTCTGTTTTAAATGCTGTCCTGTGAAAGTTTGATGTGCAAAGGTTCACTGAATACTGTAAGCCACCAAGGAGAAGACACACCTAATGGCCCTGGACAATGGATAGAATCCCAGTGATCACCACCAGACTGGACACTATGTGGGTTAACAAGAACCGTTGTCCAAATGAACCACGAGCACCATGGTTTTTGTTTAAACTATCATTAGTTCAGCATTCCACTGATGCAACAAAAATCATCCTAGATTGCTCCTCTCAACATCACAGGGCATCAAATCCCAAGACTAGTGCCGGTGCCAGGCAGAGAGTCTTTATAGCCAGGAACAAGGTCTTAGGATGAATCAAACCGAAGTGCTCTTTCTGGGTCCTTCTAGATCTACTTCTCAGCTCCTCCATTCAGGTTCAACCCTGTCCAGAACTTAGGACAAGAACCATAGCCAAATTCATCAAGATAACTCATGACATTGACTCTGCCCTCTGACTTCTGAAACCTCTCTACTGTAGGAAACTTATGTATGACGACCTTTTCAATATCAGGGATCACAACCCTTGAGGCGAGCCTTCCATGGGACAGCATGAAGGAAGGGGTTAATATATCAGTTTCTATCACCCGTGCCCAGGTCTTCAGAAACCGTCAATGCCTTGAGAGCCTATTCCAGACAACTCCCTGACATCAATACCTCACTATTATACCATCTCCGTGAGACAGGAGGTTGTGATGCATGGAGCACCATCATAGTCACTGGAGTGGAGGGGGAGCACCTATCAAACTCTTAGTGGGGAGTACCAGCCATACTCACAGGAGTCTGAAAGCAGCAGAAGAGCTGGGTGAGGAAGGGGTGGTTGCGGGCCAAGGACAGGATCCTCTTCTCTGTCATGGTGCACTCCACATCGTCATCCTGCAGGATCACATCCTTCTTCAGGACCTTCACAGCGTACAGCTCTCCTGTTTCCTTTATTCTGGCCAGCATCACCTAGAGTGCAGCAGGAGGGAGCGTGAGGGAGACTCAAGGGTTGAGAGTGTAGGTACACGTGAGAAGTTCCAGCATGCACCCACATACATACATACACATACACACACACACACACACACACACACACACACACACACAGCATGCTTATTACTTCAGACTCACCTTTCCGAAGCTCCCCTTTCCCAACACCCGGATGAACTCAAAGTTGTCGATGCCGAATCTGCTGGAAGAATGAACACCGATCCCATTTCCTTCTTTGGAGCCCTCCTTCCCCTGCCGTCTTAGCGTCGACCTGGAAATGAGTTTCTGCAAGGAGGAGGAATGTAGAAATTACACTGTGAGCTCAAGGTGGGTATGGATGGGGAGACCTCCCCCCAGTAGTGAGCAGCCACGGCCTCCACCCAGCATGTGGAGAGGCCAGTCCTGGGCAGATGTTCAGCTTCTTCAACTGAAAACTACCTCGCCATTCACTCCTGGTCTGTAGGCACTGCTCTGTGGAGAATATGTCCAAGCTTGTGCATAAATGAAGATGCTAATGCCTTAGGCTGGTCACTGTGGTTTCTGCTGCAATGGCTTCACCACAGAGCAGCCAATTCTAGGGGAGTCATCTAGTGACCACTTCATGCAAAGGGTGGCTTTCATGCTTGCTCAGGGTCTCAGCAGCAGGACAAGAATATGTTTTTTTTTTTAATCAAAACCTTGAATTATACAAATAAAATTCAATATAAAATCAGAAGGACAATAATTATGATGGGTAAACATTAAGTACCTAAAATCCCAGCAGCCTTCTCTCAGTATGTATTTTTAAAACAATGTACAAAGATACACATTTTCATACTAAATTTGAAAATATGATTAAATTATTGACTTATTTTACACAGTATTATTTTAAAATGGTCACACTGGCTTTTTATGTCTTTAAATGTTTGTTTTTTTTGAGAATGCAAGGCTACTTCTAAAAATATTTGTTTTTATTACTTTTAATTGTGTGTGTGTGTCTTTATATGGGCATCTGCAGATGTGTGCAGGACTCATGAGAACCAGCAGAGGGTTTTAGGTCCCCTAGAGTTGAAGGTGACTGTGAACCGCCTGACATAGATGCTGAAAACTGAATTCTCAAGAGCAGAACTCTCTCCTAACTGCTGAGCCATCTTTCCAGCCCCCAGGGGGCTGTTTTTGTTTAATTGTGTTTGCCCTGTGAGGTGCTGTGAAGGACCCCAAGGCTCCCTCCATACACGCTAGACAAGCACTCTACCACTAAGCTACTCCCCAACAATAACAATATGAATTCTGACGTTCTTGACGTATCTAGTTAAAAAGGATGTGTCTAGACTTCAGGCCCTAGGGGGACTTATAAGCAATGCTAGTAAACACAAGCCAACTATGCCACATCCTGAACCTCCAAGGATCTTACATATTTAATCCCACAGACAGACACAACAATACAATAAAATGGCTTATATTTAAAATATAATGTTTTTTTTATAGCTCTCTGTCAAAATCTACTATAGACTTTTCAAAGACAGAAAAGTAGTGCCAAAAACCACTAAAAACTAAAACCCAGAGACCCCTAATTTTTTTAACCCATTTTTTCTCTTTGGTTACTTATAATTCTCTCTTTTTAATGCTGTGCTGTCGACAGGTAGATTCGTTTTCTCCACTTAAATAACGTAACACTAAAGATACTTGGTTTTAAAGAGAAGGAGGCACTGCCCATTTTGGGATTGTCACATAGCCTGTCTCCTGATCTCACAGCCATCCAGACATGGCTACTTCCTAGCCTCCAAGGACATGGCCCAGAAAGACAACATTAAGACCTAAGAAGCCACCAAGGCTCTGATAACAACATCAGCTGGATGTCACTTAGAGAGGTTGCAGAGCCAGGGCAAGCAAACCACTCCACCCACTCCCAAGTGTCCCGAGGAAGGAGCTGTCTGCTGCAGAATGCAAGAGATGAACTCACAACCCTGGACACAGGCTGCAGTCCAGGCAAGTGGAGAATCCCAGGCACTGGCACCTTCAATCCCATCAGTGATAAGGAAGCAGAGGCCTGTGGCTACTGGCCAGCTGTCCAGATAGGCCCAGCCAGGGGCATACCCTAAGCATTGGATTCTGAGTTTCTTACTAGACCAGACTGATGGGAAGCTGATTTTAAGGGGATGTTGGGGTAGGTACTTTCTCTTGCTTCATGATACACATGCATGCTCACTGTTTTGTGCCATAACTGTATAGACTCGAGTTTGGGAGACAAAATGCCTTTTTTAAGTTTGGTAGACTTGTTCAGTGTATTTGCTGAGATTATGTTCCCCTGGACTCTCATTTGAGCTCACCTAACCCAAATAACTTTCAACCTACAAGACACAACCAGAGGCAAAGGGCTCACCGAGGTTGGAGAAATATTTCCGGGTTGGAGACCCATCCCTGCCAGGGTCTTGGCAAGCTCCACCGCATTCACCCCACAGTTTGGGGCCACGTTCGCCTGACACCGAATATGTACATTCATTTTACATACTGGATGGAAGGAAACAAAATCAGATTCACAAACGTGCTTCCAGACAACATCGGCAGCCTAAAGACTGTGACAGAAGAATGATACGGGCTGACACCGTGATCTCACAAGATGAAACTCGCACTCACAACAAGTCCTGGCATTTTATCTACTTCTGATTTGTGCAGAGGCAGAAATTCTAGCACATTAAAGAATAACAGGCTTTGAGTAACAGATTTCGACTCTCTTCACCATGGCTTGATGGGATAGACTCATCTAAATCCCATGTAACAGTAGCTGCTGCCTTGGATATGATATTGACAATCACGGGTGATTAGACAACAAAGGTTCATACTGACTGACTTCACTCCCTCTTGCCAGTGAAATAAAGGCAGGCGTCACCAAGCTGCAGCTTGGTCACTGTTCAAACAAAGTGGAAACCTTCAAGAAAGGTTTGTGAAGAGTTTGTGCAGCTTCTTTCTCAGTACTGTTGTGGTTGGGTGGTACTCACAGCCCACAAGGCACATCCGCTAGGGCTGTGGTTCTAACTGTTTTATAGGGAAGAAAAGAGAGAAGAATAAAAAAAGCAAACTTTAAAGTGTTTGAAGGTTGGGGTAAAATGACATTTGGAGAAGTGAGCAAAGCCGCATTTCTTGTATTGGTGACGCTCCCGTGACAGTGACCGTCCTGAGGTTTTAATCAGCAGAAATAAATTACTATCATGTTTCTTGAAATGGGTCCTGCAGATAGAAGGCTCAGCTGAAGCCTTGTGGGACAAATGTCTCTTTGATGGAGTCACTCCATCTTTGGAGGCACAGAACAATCTAGACGTTATGGGGATTGAGTTTGTCATTTGGGAAGCTTTCTTCATGAAAAAGAACGCCATGTGAAGTAGAGAGAGACCCTGATACTTAAGTTTCATTAGCGTCACGGGATACAAACTACAAAGGCCTTTTAGAAAAACCCTGTGACAATAAAAAACCAAAGTTACAGGAGCCAAATCACTGCAGGTCTGCTGCCCTGGGGCACCAGGGCACAGAGGAACACAGATGAGCCTCGTGTGTGGATCTGTATCCTAGCCGTAAATACAAGAAAATGGAAGCGGCTCACTCCAGTGAGAGCAGGAGACTGAGAGCAAGCAACACCTCAGGCAAAAAGGCTGCTTCACTTGAGCTTGCTGCTGCAGTAGGTGAATGGAAAACACGCTACAGGGGCAGAGAGATGTGCTGTCTCTGTTGATTTTCTTCTTACTCTGTACCCCAGGCTGCTCTGGACCTCCCCCCCTGTAGATCAACCCTTGATGCTCCTCCTAGGAGCATCTAATCCCCTCCTGGGATTAGAGGCATGAGTCACTACGCCTTGCTAGAATTTGGTCCCTTTTGTTGACAGACACAGTTTGACTGTCCCAGACAGCCAATGAATGTTGTTGTCCTAGTGTGTGTCTCATAAGGCTTCAGCTGCGCCCCAAGGCAGCCAGATAGTCACATATTAATGGGAAATGACTCCAGGCCAATAGCTCCACAACCCCTAACAAAACAGGTGTTGGCCTTCACTCTACTCAGAGCTTTTGAAAAGGCAAGAACAAAAGAACAGCACTGGGTGCAGTTGGTGAGGTGCCAGCCACAAAGCTTCAGATCTCACTCTTTGCCCTACCGGCTTCTTCAGTCACACCACAGGACGCTTGCAGACATCCCACGCAGCTCCTGCTATGTGGTAACTCAACTGGCACCTACTTCCGGTGAGAGCCAGTTCTTACTTAGAACCCAAACCCTCTCTTCTGGCCATTCACCCATACCTCCTCCCACCTTCTCTCTCTCATCATGGTAGATCTTTAGATTTAACATCTAATTTAATCTATATTATTTTAGGGATCAGACACAGTTCTCTTTACCTGTACTCCAACCCAACTAATGATACTTAAATAATACAACTCAGGCATTGATATGTAAATCATCAGCCCTAGGTCAGTTGATAAGCCCACAGAGCTCCAAAGGCTTATAGTACATACAGATGCTGTCACTGAGGAGGAAGCCAGCACTCCTTACTTTTACACTGAAGTCCTTGTCGCATTATTCCCCAGAGAAGGGAGCCACAGTGGTCACAGAACGTGGGCACCTTGTAGTTGTGAACGTTGAACTTGTGTGGAATGTTGATGCCGAACCGCTGCTCTGCGATCTGGGGGAAGAGAAGGACACCTCAGCTCTCAAAGCAATGTCTTTTGTGATGACCGGAGTGGCAGTGTGGCAGTGACAAGGATTGTGATGAGACCTGAGCTGGGTATATTATTTTACCATGCAGAACTGTCCTGCTATACGGGTCTTAGCACATTTTGTTGATGAACAAGACAGGACTAAGAAACAGGTATGTGTTAGATCACTCACCATTTGGAGAAAGAAGGAGAAATTAACATTTCCTTCATCTTTTATATTCGGATCACAATGCTCTCTGTGTCACACAGAAGACCCGGGGTCACAGAATGAAGCCATTTCACAGTGACCCTGCAGTGGCCACCTCACTCAGCCCTTCCAGCCTTTGTCTGACATTTGCATATAGACAACGTGAGTGCCAACATAATGGTCTCTTGTGTGCCATTTCTTTATGAACCTCCTCGCCACATGCTCTCTGGTCAGCCTCACAAACTGAAGCAAAAACTACAGGTGCAGCAGGAGAAAAGGTAAAACAAATGACTGCTCCTCTCTGGACTTTCCTGGCCTCTCTTCTTTATGAGCCTAAGTTCATATCTCTCTGTGTGTTTCCCTATCATGCATGCTCACTGTCACTCAAGTCCCCAAGTTGGACTTTCCCAAGCACCTGCAAGTCCACTATGTGTTAACATCACTTCCCTTGCTTTGTCCCTCTTGAATTTAAAACACATGCCCAACCCAGGGAAATGCAACTGAAGCTTACACACGTACACATTACCCTGGACATTACCCTATGAGGCTGAAGGAGGCCCAGTGTCTCTTTGCTTAGCATGTGTTATGTACAGTTGATATACTTGACAATTCTGTTTAACTGCTGCTAACACACAGGAGTGAGGTACAGATGTTTCAGACTGATACAGACAGAGGCTGTGAATCAGGACTGGGCTAACGAGGATCACTTAATGGAGACAGGCCTCAGCATTGGAATATTCAGATGCTGTACAAGCTAAGGCTTCATTCTCTCTCCAACGGTGCAAGTGGTGTATACAGCTTTGCTCAGCTGAACACTGACTGGATTCTTGCAAGGTGCTATGCTTTGAATGCTAAATATGTCTCACAAGCTCGTGTTTAGAATTCTAGGGTCCCCAGCCAGTGGTGCCACTGAACATGGCTACAGAGTCAGTGAGAGGTTGGGAATCTAGCTTTTTAAAAAGTCCATTCTGAGTGGCACAACTTTGTAGGTAATACCCTGCCCTAAGTTTCAGGCTCAGATTCTTCTCCACCCTGCTGGGAGCTGCTCTGCTCTGCAGAGCTCTTCCCATTGTTCTGACAGTCTGAATCATCTAAAACAAGACAAAGTAACCCTTTTCTCCTGTTAGTACAGGTCACTGTGGGTAGCTATGGGTTACCATCTGTATACTAGGTTAGTATGAGTAGCTATGGGTTACCATCCGTATACTAGGTTAGTATGGGCACTTATAGGCAGGCATTCTGTGGAAACCACGCAAAGGCACTACTATGCAAAGTGAGGTCAGCCTACCAGAGAACAGAAATGCAAACTCCAGCAGCACCAAGGTGGGTCCTAAGGATTATGGTAGGGCTGTGGGGAGGGGTGAGTAGGGAGGACAGGGAGAGGGAGAGAGGGAGGAGGGAAAGAGAGAGGGAGAGGGAGAGAGAGAAATAGAGAGAGAGAGAGAGCAGAGGGAATGGTGCTTAATCAGCAAGCCAGCACTCTCTTACCTTGGCATCCACTTTGTTAATATTGTTTTGGCAAGTGCAGGCTGTAACAATTAGATGATGGCAGCGTTTATGGACGACGCAGGTGCACACTGGGAAATTAAATCCAACAAGTACACATTTATCAGAGGCTCCGGGGACAGCCAGTTGCAGCAGTCAATGAAAGCTGCCCATGCCAGAAACTTGGCTTGGAAGTCTGGCCACAGCCTGGCATCCAGTGCCCTCATCCTTCCTGCATCTACTGACACCATCCTAACAAGACCTTTGCTTACATTCAAGCAGACTGCCATCCTGTCCTAAGCTGTCCTCTCCTTCCTGACTGCATCCCATCCTGCACCCACCTCCAGAGGAATCTTTTCACAGTATGACCCTGGTCATATCTGTCCATGCCTGAACACTTCCGGTGGCGACTCACATCCATTAACAGTGTTCAAACCCAGCAGGGTTCCAGACCCCTCAGAGGCCACCTATGCTACTTGGTATGATTCTCCTATAAGACCTATTTGATTCAATAAAAACTAACCATATGGCCTTTCTCTGCCTCTCTAACACAGTCTACTCACCTGGTAATTGTATCTAACGCTTATGACAAGATAAAACCCAAAGAATATCTCACCCATTCAGAAAATATCCTCTATCTGCCCCTTTCTAAACCCCAAACCGCCTCTCCTCCTGTTCTCCTACAGCCCCTTAGACGCCTCCTACTTCAAATCTTCCACATGGTGGTTGAGGCCTGCCCAGAATTCCCTGCATGACGCTGGGTGCTGAATGGGCCACTGAATATAAACATTTGAAGAATGGTTCAGCCAGCTGCCTGAATATTTAGAACTCTGACACTTTGCTTTTCCATTTTCAGCCATGAAAGGGTGTAGTTTGTATGGAATGAGCAAGTAGTGAGACATGGTAGCACGTGAATCCCAGCACCTGGGAGGCAGAGGCAGGTGGAGATCTGAGAGTTCAAGGTGTGTGTGTGTGTGTGTGCGCGCGCGCGCGCACACACACACACACACACACACACACACACACACACACACACACAC
>JANHMN010000022.1:3272332-3291779 GCA_030674055.1 Rhabdomys pumilio | reverse complement strand
TATATATATATATATATATATATATATATATATATATATATATATATATATATATATATATGTGTGTGTGTGTGTGTGTGTGTGTGTGTGTGTGTGTGTATGTATATATATATATATCCTGTTTTAGTGGCACAGGCCTGAAATATAGCTAATTGGGAGCTTGAGCCAGGAGGGTCACAAGTTCAAGACCAGCTATGGTATAGGGTGAATTCAAACCTAATCTGGGCTATTTAGTAAGATCTTGTCTCCAAATAAAAAGTTTAAAAGAAGACTAGAGATACAGCTTGATGGGAAAGCACCTGGCCAGAATATTCTCGATCTTGGGAATGAAGATAGGGGGAAGGAAAAAAAATGGAGGGAGGGAAGGAAGGAGGGAGGAAGGGAGGAACTCGAAGGAATCAGTAAGAAAAACAAGTGAACAATCTCGTAAAAATAAGGCAGGGATTATAAAAAAAAACTATTTGAAAACTATGCAGATAGCCAATAAACATATCAAGACGTCAAATCCTATGTAAGTCAGGCACTTAAGAACAAAACTAAATCATGTTCTACCCTTTAAATTCGTAAGTGTGAGGAGACTTGTGTCTGTGCACTGACAGTGATCGGTAGGAGGATAAACTGGGGTCCTGAACTGTCCAGGACTTGTGGAATGTCCTTGGTACAAAGCCGCAGCACTCCTGTGTACCAAGCAGGCAGCACCGTCTTCCTAGCTCTGTCCAGAAAGGCGTAATAAACAACACATTCAGAACACTCAGCACAAAGCAACAATCCACAGCATTAAAAATGGAAGCTATCTCAGAAAAATCTGGGGGGTGGGGACTAATAGCTTTCAAAGTATAAATGTATATTCTTACATTCAGCAGTCCACTTGAAGGATTTTTGTTTTTTATATTAAAAAATATGCCAGTAAGCAAGAGCATACAGTCTACATAGATACAAGTACCGCAATCCTTTCCAGGAAAAGCTGGGTCAGCTCAGAGTTGTGGTACACAACTCTAATCCCAGGTGCCCAGACGGCTGAAGCAAGACTGCTTGAACCCAGAGCACTGAGGACCATCTGGGTAACAAATGAGACCCTAAATTTTAAAAGTTCTTACATTTAAAAATCATCTAAAAAATGTTCTTAAAATCATCACCTGGAAGCAGAGGGGACACCACCAGCGATGAGTGTGGGTCGTGGAAGGGATCAGTAGGTCCCACTGCGTATATTCACCCATGGAAATGGCATAGGGAGACCTTGTTTTGTTTGCTAACATGCATTAAGAAGAGATAGAGGGGAAGTAGAGACTACATTAGGAAGCCCGAAGAAGAAAATGCAAGAAGAGCCAAAATGAATTTGGATAAAAAGCCATTGAATTCAGAGGCCCAGACACAAGTATGCAGCTGTTTTCAGCGAGGAGTTCGCAGTCTCTGTCACAATTTACTTCTCTCTCACGTCTTCTGTCTCAAGAAGATAAAATATAACACTGTCCTGCGTCCTATGAGGATAATGCATTGTAGAATCGATATTTCTGCCAGTTTCTACATGAACAACATCGACAGTGTTGGGCAATGTCTACATAGGACAGAAGTCACCCCACTGCCCTTCCCTTCCTCCCTACGCTACCACAAGTCTCTCAGGAACCCCCACGTGAACAGGCTCCACAGTTCCCTGGGTGGCAGATAATAACAGTGAGGCTGAAGGCATTGCCTTTATGTGATCATCAGCCTGAGATGCAGCTCAGTCATGGCCAAAGCGGGATGTGCACTGAACTGCTAAACACTTACCATATCTACACACAAATTAAATTCTCTGTAGGAGTCTAATTACCAAGAACCTATTCATTTACTCCTTTAATACTACAAAGATGGGCTAAAAGGTCAGCTCACTTGCGTTTTTAATATTTCATGAATTAAATCCTTTTTGTTTGCTTAACGGCAGTCTGCAAAGTGGTAGCATGATCTACGAACTCTCCAGATTCCTTCTAACCAGGAAATCTAAGACGAATCTGTTGCTGTCCTCTATGCTGTTCTGATCTTCCACCCTTCCCAGAATACCTCTCTGTTTCCCAACTAAACATATCTATATCCTGCCTGCTTCAGAACTCAGCAGCCTCAGCCAAATTCTCAGGCAGGTAAAAAAAAAAAAAAAAAAAAAAAAAAAAAACGCTCCGGCTGCACCACAGCAGGCTGAGAGCAGATCCCAGTCTCTCGAAGTTTCAACCCTGTCAGGCAGGCTTCTGCAGGTCCTGAATACGAAGGGACTCTGCCTGCATGTCACTCACTCTCCCCTATGTTCTTTCATATGTGCACCTTTTTGTTTCAAAAGCAAATGCGCATGCACGTGTACACTCATGCGCGCACACACACACATACACACACACACACACACACACACACACACCCTACTCTACTACCGGGAATCTGCAAGATTTGGACACAAACACTTTGGGGTCTGCAGTGGCATTCTCCTGACTGATGCTATGAACAGGAAGCGGAGAGGGAATTCCCCCACTGCAGACCTGCACCCCACTTCACAAACTGAGGACAGAGCGGGCTTCCTCATTGCTTGGACTGGTTTTCTGTTTACTTAGGTTGGAATTTAAAGGGCTATAAAAGACTACCTAATCCTGACTGCGGCTCACGCCACCTGGGCTTTGAGAAATTTTTCAAATCATATTTCAGTCAGACGTGGTTGGGCAATCCTAACATGCTTTGCAGCTAAAACTTGCATCACAAGTTCTGCCTGGCTTCCAAGTGCCCAGGGCCTCTTAAATAAATAGGAAGCTGGCTCTGAGCCCCAGCAAGGAAATGCACATTCCAGTCTCCAGGGGTCAGCAGCCTTGCAGCCCTGGTAAGTCACTACAGGAGTGGCCTCTGAGCAGCCATTACCTGGATAGGGTGCAGGGCAAGCCTGTCAATATGGTGAAAAGGAACCTTTCTTGACAAAATTTCAGTGTTGCAAACATGACTGCTAACCTGTCTACAGTTTTGAGAACTGCCGGGCGCTCACGCCTAGGAGCTGCCATGGAATCCCACGATAAGGGCTCATCTGCAAGAAATTGTTCTGCACTAAAACTTACACCGCATGAGGCTTCGCTGAGGCAACACGGAGCCCCGCTATCTCTTTAAATCAGCTTGAACTTTACCTCAAAAAAGGTGACTTCTGAACCCTCAGAGGTTGTTTGTCTCACTAAGCTGATGTGAGGCTTTATCTGAAAAATGCTTTTGGAGCATTCTGATGGGTAAGAGCAGTCACAGCTCTTGACTTTCTTTCTCTGTGTGCTTTTCATTCACACCGTTTCCTAGTATCTCTGGGAAGTAATACATTTTCTGGAAACTCAGAAACTAACAGGAAGGTTAAGTGGGGTCAAGCATCCAATGACATCAGAGAAGAGGCCAGATTCTGTTTACTGCTGTCGAACTACCGAGTAACACCAACCCATGTCTTTTTCTTTTCTTTTCTTTTTTTCCTTTTTATTTTTTCTTTTTCTTTTTCTTTTTTTTTTTCTCGAAACAGGGTTTCTCTGTGTAGCCCTGGCTGTCCTGGAACTCACACTGTAGACCAGGCTGGCCTCGAACTCAGAAATTCGCCTGCCTCTGCCTCCCAAGTGCTAGGATAAAAGGCGTGTGGCACCACTGCCCGGCTCTTTTCTTTCTATTGAGAGAGTTTTTATTATTTGTAGTACATGGGAGAAAACAATTATGAGCAAAACAAACCAGAAATCCTTGGGGTTGACCAATCAACCAAGTTACTAATCATGACAAAACCAAAATGCATCATATGCTCCCAAGACACATCTCTGGAAGGGAATGAGACAACACAGCAAGAGAATCTTCTTCCATGTTACTCAACAGAGTAAGCCACTGTCTGATCACAGTGCTGTTTACAGGAATCTTGATGCCTGTGAGGATGGATGATCCCTGTTTGAGGCAACGCTGATATGAACAGAGACAGGCTAGATGTGTACAAAGCACGCATTTACGTGAGTCTTTGCAAGCATACAACCCCTGTGGGTGGGAGCCTTCAGCAGGAGGTAAGTGAAGAAGGAATCATGGGAAATGCATGTCTTGTCCTCTGGTGTGCTGCATAAAGGTGCTGAGACAAGCAGTTGCTTGGAGGAATGAGACTTTGCTGACTTAAGATAGTGCCCAGGTTCCACTGCCAATGCCCCACATGGCACAGAGATCTACGACTTTTTAAATGGCAGCAAAGCCCCAGCAGGGGTATAGAAAAGAGGTACAGAAAAAGTCTTCTAAGTTTTCTAAAGGAGTGTAACTGTATGACCAACAGCATCTTCCAAATTCGGACGATGCATTAGACTCCTTGTCTAATGTGAGCTCTCAGGGAGCTGCATCCAGGTTTCCAAAGGATCTGGCTCCCTCTGAGGAGGACTGATCCATACAAAGACCCAGTTTTCTGAGAGCTAAACAGACCAGCTACTAATGCAAAAGGAGAATGAAGAAGCAGCTTGTTGCTAGACTGTCTCTCCTGAGTTGGACTGGTGTATCCCATTAACCACGAAGGGTGGTGAGTGGACTAGTCACTGAAGCATTTTTTGGTAGCAGGAAGTAGGTCAGAACTTAACTAACTGTGACACTCTGAAATGGCACCAAAGTTCCATTAAGAGCCACGGGGGGAAACCTCTTATCAGGGTTGAAAAGATACCCTGACATCCCTTCTCTTCCTCTTCCTCTTCCTCCTCCTCCTCTCTTTTCCTTCCTCATCTCAGAGATCTAATACAACTTCAAAGTACAAGCCCTTGCTTCTCAGGACTTCTAGAAGAAGCTCTGCTCCAATCCCACCCCCGGTTGCTCTTATTCTGCAAGTCTCAGTCTCCTTCATTTGTTCTTATCTCCCACCCAGTGGAAAGTAAGACTTCTGGACTTTCTGGATTCATCTCTGTAGCAACTCATACTTTCTTGTTCCCTTGGCTTCTCACGGTTGCCTACAGACTGGTGATTCTCAAATGTACTTTCTAGCTACATCTTCTCTGTGGCTACTTAGCATCCCTCGATGTGTGTCTAAGTGGCCTAAGACGTGACATTTACCAGAACTTTCCTCCACAGTGTCCTTTATCGTTGGAGTCACTCAAAGATTCGGGTGATGTCTTAAGAGCCTTCACTGGCTGTTTGCTTGCCCTTGCTCTGTTCTTTCTGTCAGTATCCACTATCATATGGATTCTTTCAGACACAGGGCTTGAGGCAAGGACTTAAATGGCAAGTGTCATCAGCCCTGTGTACTTTCCAAATCCTCAAATTCAAGCAACCTCAGATGAAGAAGTCTTTCTTAAGTGCATCTCTACTGAACAAGCACATACTCTTTAATCACAGTGTAACAAGCTCACTGTATTTGTGCTGTATTAGATATTACAAGTAATCTAGAGAGTATTTAAAATATGCATGATACGCAAATACTATACATTTCATATACAGAGACTTAGTTGTCACCTAGACTTTGATATCTGCGAGGGATTCTAAAGCCAATAATCTCTTACAAGTATCAAGAGTCAACTGGAGGTCATTTGGGAAATAATTTCCAGAACAGAAGATTGCAGGAGTAAGATACAGCAGGAAAGGGAGCCCACAAAGCATACGCTACTAACAGGTTTCCATTTGGGGCATCTGAGGCGCAACACATTGTGGGGAAACACAATGTACAAGCAAAGCTTGAGGAAGGGATGAAGAAACTAGGTTTCTGCCCTCTGGGGGAGCACATGCCATTGGAAGTTCATTAACTTACAGCAGTTCCAGTTTCTTTCTGGTAAGAGGGAATATGGTCAGAAAATCCAGGAACAAATTGTTAGCCTAGTCCTGATTTCTTTATATTTTTCTATTATATATATTATATATTTACATAGATTTTCATATGTACTCATATATACATACATTCATGTATCACAGGTATATGATATACAGTCACATATTCACACATATATACACATATGTAGTATATTATATATACATAATGTGTGCATATATGTATAACTTATGTGCATATTTTGTATGCTTCTTTAAACTCTTTGTGAATTGTTATGATACACACTGCTTCCGCACAAATGATTCAACCACATCCATTCCCTTCTGTCTTTTATTATCAGGTATAAGAATCCTATGGTTCTTGTCAAAAAAAATGTTAGAATTTTCTACCCTCTTGTTGTGATTCTATAAATACTTCATCTTCCCTGAATTGATTTTACCCATAAGTAAATCTGCCATTAATCCTTCTCTGGCCTTCTTATTTAAAAAAAAAAAATCTTCACTGGATTACCACTAGGTTTCAGAATGACATGGGAAAGTTTCTCTTCTATCAAGTCTGGAATGGCTCATTTAGGGGCACATCTCACTGTTACTCTTAGTATTATTTTATCTAGAAAGTTCTCAAAATAGCATAGCACGTCATCTTGAGCTCAAGTTAGATTACTGTATGCTGGTTTTATTTGCTCAAAATGTAAACATTTTTCAATTATCTGGGTATTTTCTTGTCTTTTGTTACAAAATATCACTGCAAGAAAATGACCTTTCACAAGCTCCTGTCCTGACAACTTTTTAAACACTGTATAAAAGTGAATCACACTTTGTTCATTGTTGCTGTTCTTGTTTAGAAAGATATCACTATGGGAAATGCACATGACGCAGAGACTATTAAAAAATTACCCTAAAGCCAGGCTTGGTTGTACACATCTTTAATCCCAGCACTAGGGAGGCAGACACAGATAGATCCCTGTGAGTTCAAAGCCAGCCTGGTCTACATAGTGAGTTCCAGGACAGCCAGAAATACACAGTGAGATACTGTCTTTTACTGAAAGGAGAGGTTGCCTAAACAACACCTGTGGGGCTGGGGATTCCCAGCACCCACACAGTGGCTTACAGTCTCCTGTAAGCCCTGTTACAGGAATCTTCTGCCCTATACTGGGATCAGGCACACACTAGACAAACAGATACACGTGTAGGCAAAACAAAATGAAAACAGATAAAGATATAAATTTAAAAAAGAATAAAAAGGTCACCCTAATCCTTTACAAACTGCCAGCAAATGCCTCTGCGAACATGCCAAATACATACATGACACAGACACAGTCTTAAATTAATGGTGTCACACAAACTCTGAAGTGCTGTACTTACTGCTTTTTAGCCACCCACCCCAATCTCTCCACATCTTTTTTTTTAATGGCTGGTATTAATACTGAAGCTACCATGGACTTATCATCACTCATAGGACAGATCCACATCCCAGCTGAAGTGACCCAAGAGCATGCGCACAGCCCTCCCGTGGAAGCTAGGCTTCTCACCGCCTGGAATCTGTTTTTCTCTTTCACTTGAAACTTCGGGGCTCACTCCACCCCCACCTCAGCCTCCCACCCCAGGTTGGTCTTCCTTCCTCACACACAAAAAAGATTCTTATACAAACAAAGTATCCAACCAAAATCTTTTCCAGATAAACATGTGTTTCCTGCCCAGTTCGTTTGGCTGATTCCATTTCCCTTTCAACCCCCCCCCCCCCCCCTCTACTTTTCCACTTGTGGCTTCCTAAGGTCCTTTCAAAGTTCCCAAGTTCAGAGTAGATGATTAGAAAACTGTACCGGGCATTAGCCAGGGAGACAGCTGCCGAGTCACTTCCTTCTCCAGCTCCACGGCTGGAATTCCAGCTTCATTGCCTCCCATGGCTGATCCACCATGACATAAAAAGTCTACCCTGTTCCCTGGAATCAGACTGATACAAAGCCTTACATTGAAAGTAAGGTAAGGCAGTCAATTCCCTGCAACACTCTTAAGGGATTTAAATATCAGTTATTCTTTTAATAATTAAAAAAAAAACAGGCAAAGAGATGCTTCCTTTAATCTAATATCATTTATTTTATTTGGTCAGTTCCTCTCAGAAGCTAAAAAATTAAAAGCATACATCTTGGCTGCCAAGCTGGGGCATTTGCTGTTGATTAACAATTAGATTATTTCTTGAATTAAACAATAACCAAATTACATTTAAAAGATTTTAAGAATTAAGCACGCTTGTGTTTTGGGGTTTGTGGCATAAACAAAGGGTTGACGGGGACATTTAACTTACTAATGAAAATGGGTGTTTGGATGAAATTCCCTCCTCTGTGACCCAGTGTTCTTTACCTGTGCTACCAGAAATGGATCCTATTCAAGTTCACTCAAAAGGGTCTCTCTCTATTATTATCTTAACTTAATCTGTGGCACTGAGTAGGAGCTTTGAGGACTTTAGCTCTCACAGTATCTGAAGGAGTTAAGCAAGCTGTCTAAGGAGAAAAGCAGTCAATACTCCCACTCATCTGTAGAGCCAAGCACCAGAGCAACTGACCCGACAAGGTATCCCCAAAGGTGCAATAGTGGCATCCTGGGTGCATCCAACAGCTGTCTAAATTAGACTTGAGGTTCAAGGGAACTCTTGCCTAGTCCTCAATCAGCTACTCAAGGCTGGGGAGGTCATTGACCCCAGAGAAGAACCTGGACATTCTACATCTTATTTGGAAAAACAAACTATGCAAGAGACAAGAAGCACCTTGCATTCTCAGCGATCGGTGCCACCTACAAGTGTAAGAGGAGATGAGTGTGGGTGAGCCCAGTCCACTGGCGTTCCTACTACCCTTGGGAAGGTGGAATTGGATAGTATAAGAAAACAGGCTGAGCAAGCCTTGAGGAACAAGCCAGTAAGCAGCACTCCTCCATGGCCTCTGCTTTAGTCCCTGCCTCCGGATTACTGCTTTGAGTGCCTGCTCTGACTTCCCTGGATGAAATAAAATCCTTTTCCTCCCCAAGTTGCTTTTGGTCATGGTGTTTTATCATAGCAATAGAAACCCTAAGATGCAATAATCCCATTGGATAATAGGACAAATGTTGAGAGTCCTGGTATGAAGACACAATGTTGAACAGAGGCAATACTCTGGACAAAGTTATCTTGTGGGCAAAGTCACATGCTGCCTCTGAGCTGAGTGGCAAGGTTCCCTAGAAACAGAAAAGGCTGAGCTAAGTGATCAGTGGGTTTTTTTTGGGGGGTGGGTGTTCTTTTTTTCCTCATTCTTAAGAGTCTGTGTAACTAGCAAAACTAGCTTCCAGGAATGAGGGGGAAGTAAAGATGGGTCCTGAGCACATACCTTCACTATGTAAACACTTCGAAATGAGGAAGGTGGTCCTCAGAGGTCTATGCTCCTTAAAAATGCTGATCTAAAATTATAAATATGTAGGTAGATATAAACAAAGATAGAGAAAGGTAGCAATGATATCTACTGAGATTTCAAAAGACAAAAATTTAAAAGTAAAATACCAAACACTTGCATATAACTGAGAAAGAGAAAGGAGAGGAGAAAGAGGCATGCTAAGCTCATTAAATCGCTCTAGGTGGGGCCTGCAGCACTGAACACTTAGAATCCACTGCACACGTATTAAGATTCCATGCATAACCTCTGACAGAGGTTCTATTTTACAAATCAGTAGAGACAAGGGGAACGGAATTAGTAAAATATTCCGACTGGAAGACCCTCAATCTGATTCAAAGCAAAACACTAAGCACAGGAAATTCGGTATACCTGAACCGAATATATAGAAAATACTACTAGGATAGACAGATGTGAGCACATCATGGAGACAGGCTGGTTTCACCAGAAGAACACACACACACACACACACACACACACACACACACACACACATACTGGTATCGTATTTGTACTAATTGCACAGCAGGGTTTTAAAAATAAGCTGGTGAACATTACTTATCATGTAATAACAGTGTTTAGTGCAGAGGTCTATCTGCTATCTCAGATAGCATGCTATCTCAGCGCCCACCTGGAAGCCCTCTGAAGAAAACGCTGCAGATGCTGCGTTCACACGCATTCTTGTTCCGAAGCGCACCGCGGCTTAGAGGTTCCAGTCAAAGGAGGTTTGCTGCTGCTCCTCCAGGACAAGTACCGCCCGTTCACAGGGCAGATCTCCGCTTGATTCTGGAGAAACCACGGCACTATCTTTCAGTGGCTGTACCACTTCGCAAGCTCCCTGTGAAAAAGTCTAGCATGTCCCACTCTCAGGAAGATTCGGTGCCGTGGGTATTTTCCTCATCTGTGTTATGGCATGGTCATGGTATGTCCTTAATTAGTACTTCCCTAATAACTAACCACAGTGAACACGGGCCATGTGTGTTCAGAAGTTCTCTGTCAGACAAAAAAAAAATAGTCTAAAAATCTAAAGAAACAGTTTTCTTTCCTGTGGCTTTTTTTTTTTTAGAATCTAGTATGTTTTTCCCTATTGAGAGAAGAAACATGTCTTGATATTGGTTTCATAGAATTCAACTGAACACTCCCTGGCTAAGACACATAGACTGACTGTAAAGGTGGCAGAAAAGTAAGAGAGCGTGTCTACTTTTCATTTATGCATGGGAGAGAAGCAATAAAACCTATACTGAGCTTTAAAACCCTACAAATACAAGATTATATCTGTGCCAAAATACATAGAAAAAAAAAGTTTTTTAAATAAAACTACTCATTAAAGAAGATAACACAGGGTAAAATGTAAATTTTTTCAGTGTCATAAAAAAATAATTCAAACGACACCGATTCTTTCTATTTACAGTTCCAGCACACAAGTACAGCCTTTTTATTTTCTTGGCCTCTTTCGGATGAATCTTGCTAGCCTCATTATCAAGTTCCTAATTAAACTGACACAGCCCTGACTGGGGCAGCTGTCACTGTAGCTAGTCAACTGTAGCAGAGTCCAGGGGACACACATTCCAGGACTCCAGAGGCTCTGGAAGGAGTAACTCAGGGTGTGACCACTGCCTTTGTTTCGGAAGGAGGCACTAAGCTATTGTACAGACTGCCTTAAAAAAATATTCAACTTCATCTTTGATGACAGAGATCAAAAACAATGGAGGAACTCGGGCCCTCTAAAGGCCAAGCATTCACAAACAGCACCGTGCGCCCTGAGAAACAGGGCTGACTCCGTTCTACAAGCTTCTATCTGAGCTGTCACTCAAAGCTTACAGACTTAATGTAAACAGAGTCATCCGATGCAGGGACATAGAAACGGCAGTGCTCTTCCTGGCCCTCAAGCTGGCCTTCAGTTTAGTATTTGTACTGAACTAGCTAATAGAATTGGCTTCACGAGACCCAAAAGGAAGGGAGCCTTTTGTGTTTCCATCTATTCTCCAGACTAACTGGAAACTCCTGTAAAACTGGAGGGGTGGGTTCTAGAATAATTAAGAGATAATTCCACCTTGCTTTATCTCGGCTTCCTTTAAGAACTTTGTTTTAGTCAAGCTTGGCGGCACAGTTCCCAGTTGAATCCCAGTTCCTCTGGCTGTTGGAACCGGTGACCATGCATGCCCCACACTCTTGTACACATTCAGCTGCCTGTGCCTTTTGTGTGCCTTTTGTTCTTAAAGATGTTTTTTAAAATGTCTTGAGTGTCAAAACTAAGTTTTATGGTGTTGTATCCTCTCAAGCTGTTATAATCAGTGCAAGTTCAAGGCCTGCCTGAGCAATAAAGGGAGTTCAAGGCCAGCAGAGGCGATTTAGCCAGACCTTGTGTCAAAAGACAAGGTAAAAAGAGGACGGGGACACACAGCTCGGTGGGAGAGCGCTTAGCCTGCATGAGACCCTGTGTTTAAAAGTAAAAAGAACACGGTTTTAACCTTTGGCCTTGATACCACAATGGGACATGAACAAACCCATTCAGGGTCCCTTTCAATATCTAAGCAACAAAAGCATGAAACCATAGCTTCTGAAAGCTAGTCTGCCTCCTTCTGCAAAAAGAGGTTTAAAGGCACATACAAAAAGCAAGGTAGAAAAAGAAAAAAAAATGAAAACATTTTTAACAAGGTCATGTAGGCAACCATTGAGTCTCAAAACCACACCAGTAGGGACTGGACTGTCTTCTGTGCCTCACAGACACTGAAATGTCTCCCTAATCCAAACTGAGATCTGTCACTGAAAGAATGTGTCAGGGCAAAGTTAGAGACAAACACAGATGCCAAATTAAGCTGATCAGATATCAAGCGACCTTTGGAAAGAGTCAGCCATAAACAGCACTGTCTGCTCAAATCAGAGCAAAGGTGGGTTCTGTGGTCAGGTGATAAAATGAGACTTCCAGAGGAAAGCTGCCTCTGCCCTCCACAAGGGCCTGCACGTCCCCAACATGGGCCAGCACGTCCCCAAAAAGGGCTTGCACGTCCCCCAAAAGGGCCTGCACGTCCCCACTTCCTCATCCACTTCCATCAGCCTTGGGACCTGACTCACGAGAGAGGAAAGAGTCCAACCCTGTCACACAACAACTTTCCATGTTTTCTTCTGATAAAATTCCTCTGCTAACAAAGATATGGGGTGCCTGGCTTCACACTGCCACTGAAGAGAAGACATTCTGAGCAGAAACGACTTTAAGCCACAGCCTCTCCACCACCTAACAGAATGAGTGACAGGGGACTGTCACCCTTCTCTGTCTGCAGCAAACACAAAACACAACTGGGCTCCTCCCAGAAGAAACTACTGTGCGAAAGAAAAAGGCTTTCCCAGTTGTTCAGAGGAGACCCCTCGTGCAAGCAGTGTGGGCGAAGGGATCTGTCTGGTATTTCTTCTGCAGCTTTGAGTGGGTGCAGTCTGTAAACTTTACCGCAGCCATGTGCCTGGCAGCTTGAGATCGTCATTAGAATCAATAACTAAGGCGATTACAGTTTTGTCTGTTTAGATGTTTTCATGGAAGGTGCTGACACAGACAGGCACCACAGGGACAGTGTCGGAGTGGCAGTGTACGTGCATGCCGAGGCAGGGACACGTAAACATTCCCCAGAACAACAACCGCAGCACACAAGTGAAACTGTCCCAGTTGCTCCATGGGCTGCTTTTCACCGTCTTGGGAGTCAAAGGTGGCCTCCCCAGAAAGAGGAGCACTTGGTGACTGCCTTGGATGAATAAACTCTCAGTTCTGCAAAATGCCTAGAGCTAGGATCAAGGATAATAGGCTTAAACTCTTGAATGTGGTCCATGTGGCCTTTCATTTAAGACCTGTGGTAGTTCAAATGAGAATGCCCCCCCCCATAGGTGCCTAAAGGTTATTTGGTTTCCAGTTAGTAGAACTGTTTGGGAAGGATTAGGAGGTGTGGCCTTGTTGAAAGAGGTGTGTCAGTGGGTGTGGACTTTGTTCTCTCTCTCTCTCTCTCTCTCTCTCTCTTTCTCTCTCTCTCCTCTCCCTTCTCTCCTCTCTCCCTCCCTCTCTGTGCCTCATGGTTATGTCTCAAGATGTAATCTCTCAGCTACTGCTCCAGGACCACATCTACCTGTCTGCCGCCATGCTCCCCTCCATGATGGTCATGGACTCTAACCTTCTGAAGCTGTAACCCCAAATGAACTATTTGCTCTCTAAGTTGCTTCAGTAACAACATCTTATCACAGCAATAGAAAATTAACTAAGACAAGGAAGGGCCTTCCAAACCCAGCCCAGCATCCCCTTCTAAACGGCAGCTTCAGACTTGTTGCTTAACGCATACCTCCTGCTGGACCTCTACTCACCTGACACTTAGGCATGGCTTCTTACCTTCTCAAAATCAAACCCCACAAAGCACTTCCTCACCCTCAGGTCTCCGCAGAACTTCACCGCACTCTCTCCCACTGCTCCTGTGTCTCTCCTCATTTCTAATGCTCTCCCATGCTGAGCGAGCACTCTGTGCAGCTTTCACACTCTATGTATGCATGCGTTCAGTTACCTGTGTATTTTTGCCTTTAGCCCTGCAAGATGACAATACTCTTGCAGGCAAGACCTAAATGTTATGGGTTTATATCCTCCCGACATCTGTATCAGAGACTGTCTGACTAACACTAATAGTGTCTCTGTAGATTATACTTAAGTGCTATTAAAAACTATAAAATGCAATTTCAAGAGCTCTTATCTCATTCCTGTGTCCCTGGATGCTACACTCCAAAGGGACTTGTCGTTTCTCAAGGGCCATTTTGACAGGCTACAATGACATGGTGACGCTGAGAAAGAGCCTACCACCAGAACCATCTGTGAACTTTAGGTTTTTGGCTCTAATACACGTTCACCCAGAGATGTAGGCAACTTCACACCAACACCCTTTGTTAACCTTAGCCTGGAAAACAAATATTTGGTGCATGCACACTGCATACATCAGAAATGTGTGTGAAGCACACTTTCCTGCTTACACTAGAAGTGGGAGGCAGATGGCAGCATCCCTGGTGTCCACAGTACACAGAGGCATGAATGAACGGGTGAGTGAATGAATTCATGCTTGCATGAGGCAGTAAATGGGAGTGAACGTATAAAAGAGCCCGACACACTCAGGTCCTTACATGCCTTGTGCTCTGACCAGACTGAAGCGTGTGTGGTAGACGAGTAGGTATGGGGTTTTACAAGAAGCCAGTTTCAGGCTGTGACCAGACAGAGAAGTGTGAGGCTTCCCAGGTCACAGGGAGCCCTGACAGGTCTCTACAGCAAATTTTCCTTGTTCCCCAAGTTCTGGCAAGGTGAGGCCGAGGGAAGACCATTATCAAAAGGCTCATTAGAAATGACTAGGCAAGATCATGTGTTTTATGTGTATTAAGGTAAGAAAAAAAATGTAGGGATACTTTCTGCAAATCCATTGAATCCCTGTCGTATTTTTGTTTGTGTGTTTGTTTTGTTTTGCTGTGTTTTAAGGTTTCACTATGTGGTCCTGGCTATCCTGGAACTCACAGTATAGTCCAGGCTGGCCTCAAACACAGAGATCCACCTGCTGCTGTTTCCCCAGTGGTAGGATTAAAGGCGTGTCCCACCAAACCCAGCTCAGTCTTCGATTTTTATACAAAGCCTCATTATGTAGCCCAGGCTAGCTTTAGACTTTAGTCCATCTGCCGTGGCTTCTCAAATCATGGGACTATCCCGCTACGCTCAGCTTCCAATTAACTTAATAATGTTCTGTTGTCACACTTCTATCAGAATCACCTAAAACTAACTGCATATTTTGATAAGAAGTGACTGGTATGCAAAGCTCAGGAAATGCCATCCCTTACAGGGAACCATGGAAGAGAGAAGTAACCCAGGAACTCCACTCCTCTCTCAAAACAAACCAACTGTCTACTTGGTCATTCGGAAACCTAACTGCTAGATATCGACTACTAAAAACTAACAGGAGCAGCGATAACCTTTGCTGAGTCTCGCCTCAGTTCTCCTTCTTAGGTACCTCATCTCATAGCAACAACGATCCACATCGGAGATGAAAACCAATCAAATGCCTTCAAAACTCAGACCAGGCTTTGTTTGATACTTGCAGGCATCTCTTCCATCAAGGGCCAGAAAGAGCTGTGGTTGAATGTGAGGGAGGTCAGTCAGGTCTTTTGCCTGTGTTCCAACCCAAACCGTGCATGTGAGCTCCTTTCCAGCAATCTGAGACACCAGGAAGGGACTGCCAATACCGGAGGCATGCTACCACTGGCTCTTCCAGAAATGGGAAGCGTACCTCTGTGGGACCCAAGGGAGGCGGTTTCTCAGTAGAGCCACAGATGGCCTCATAGAGTTAGTGAGCATTGCTCACTCCTCTGCTCTATCTCCCCAGGCTAACTGCTGTAGTCATGTGGTCTTTTGGAAAATTGAAACACTGCTACCCAACATGAGATGTTCACCTGCAGCTGAACCCATCCTTAGAATGAGGGGCACAGCCTTAAGACACGCAGCGGCTAGCCATTGATTGATTTAATGTTGAGTTCATGCTGCCAAGTAGGGTTAGGCTGAGTTTGCTAGGGAGACAGACTGACAGAGATCCACTAAGCAGCCAATTCCCTCTTTTCTTCCTTTTCCCAACATGTCTTTTCCCGGTGACAAGTGGTTCACTTAGTGGAATTGATTGTGGATTATGCAAGGTTCAGTTTCTGTCTGGAGAGGAGATTATAACAATGCTTTCTCATCCTTAGTTTGCAGAGCAGGGGTGGAGAGGTATGTGCCAAATTCCCAGAGTTCCCCCTGAGACCCTGGGGGAAAACAGCACCTAGCTTCAGGAGCAGCAAACAGTTCTCAACCTGTGTGGGTCACAAGCCCCATAGGGGTTGCATGCCAGATACCCTGCATATCAGATATCTATACCATGATTCACTACCAAAATTACAGTTATGGAGCAGTAATGAAATAATTTTATGGTTGGAGGGGGGTCTTCACAACCTGAGGAGCTGTGTCAGAGAGTCACTGCTCTAGACCCAGCCTGTACACACAAGGATGTGTCACTTTGTACAAAAACCCATGTACTGACTTTGGAGCAACCCTGGTCCAATCTGAAATCTAGTGAGACTATTAAAAGAGGCCACAAAAGACAGACCATCCATGAGACCCCATGAGCAGAACCAGTTCTGCTAAGCCTCATGGGAGCTGGAGTTTGATGCCACTAAAGGCCAACTGTATTCACATGTGCTGAGAGTCATGTGTTTGAGGCTGGTATACCTGGCAAAGCAGGGGAGGGGGTTCAGTGAGCAAGAGCACTTGCTAAGCAAGCATGAGGACCTGAGTTTGAATGTCTGGCACCCATTTAATGACAAAAGGCAGGGTATGGCCATGAAGATGTGGAAGCCCAATGCTGGGGAGGAGATGAAGACAGGAGGCTCTCTGGAGCTTGCTGGCTGCCAGCATAACAGGAAAGCAGTAAGTTCTAGGTTCAGCAAAAGACACAGTCTCAGGGGAATAAGGTGGAACACAATAGAGAAGAAACCCAAAGTCCTTCTCTGGCCTCTGAAGATGCACACGAGCTCACACAAATACCTACTCATACATACGTTCACACGCACGTGTACACACACGCACACACTGCATGCACAAGATGGGAAGGCAGGGGGCGCTATGGAGCCTGGCACACATCACCCAGACACCTCCTTTTCCTTTAAGTCCACCCGGTTACACATGTAATGTATACACACACAAGCACCTAATGTACAGGGGTTCAAGATATCTATGCATCTGCCCAGTTCAATTGTTTTCCTTTGTTAGCGACAGACTTTCTGTGCCCCAGGTTTTAACAACTGTGATCTGCCTTGCTCTGGGACATTCAGAGATCTCTACATCATCCATCAGGGACCCCGGGCAAAGCTCTCAGATGGGGCCTAGTCCCACCACTAATACATGGATTCCTTCTTTTTGAAAATCAGTTTCATATTGTATTGAGCCTCAAGCAAGAGCGATTCTGTAATTCCTCTGGGGACTTTTATTATATTTAGAGACATTTTTCTGATTGTTACAATAATAGCAGAGCATGCATGTGGCTGGCATCTAGGGGCAGAGGCCAGGGAAGCTGGTAGGCATCCTACTGTGTGGAGCACAGTGCCACAGGCTGCGAGCTATCCTGTCCCTAACACCAAGCATGGAAAACGTGAGAAACCCCGCAGCACTTGTGTTCTGGAGACCTTACTTTGAGAGAAAAGGTATTTGTTGCTTAAAAATAAATGAAAACTTCTTCTCTAGGACACCTGCATGGACTCCACCTATTCAACAAAGCGTTAGCCCTTTGTGATGGGCTTTAAGGTCCAGAAATAGCACAGATTTTCACATCAGACACTTGCTTTTAAAGGTGAATCAAAAGCTGTTATAAAGAGTTAACAGTCTGTCTTTCTTCCCCTGAATTCACCACAGGTTGGGAATCAAGGACCCTGTAGCCACTGTGGTACAGCCCTCCAGCTGAGCCCCTTGAAAAATCAACCAGCAGATGGGGCAGCCTGTTTGTGCGGGTGGGAAGCCATGGGCGTGGTCTTCATAAAGCTCAGTTCTCTATCAGTCTGGCAAAGAGTCAGAAGTTAAATATATTGCTTCTTTTAGGAAGGAAGGTGAACAATGGCTTCTTCATTTGAAACCACAATGGGAATTTAGGAAGGGGTGGAGCCTAATTCTCACTGCCTGGGCTGCAGTGTTAATGTCCTTGCTCTCTTGTCTCCAAGACTCGTTTCCAGTCACTGCGATTTACTGTTTACTAATTCCAGTTAATCCCAGGGGTTAACCGGCACCTTTTGGTACCAAAAATAAACACGCAAGAGGAATTTTGATTCTGGGGTCAAGGGGAGGAATACAGCTGGCCCTGTCCTTCACAGATGCTTCCTGCTACCCCAAGATTCTCCGAGATACATCTTGGCAAGAGGAAGTAACACTCAGCCATGGTTAGTCTGGCCCTTAACAGAATGTACAGTTCCACAGCACATTCTTAGAAACCCCACTTCATCTTCCATCCCTGGATTCTTCCATGGACCTCCAAGATCTGCATGAATTGTCACTGTCCGTCAACGAGACATATTTAATGAATGTCCTCTGGAGACTGTGAGCACTTTTGAGATAGGAATGCTGACACATTTGCCTCTTTGTCATGAGGATATAGGCTGATGCCCAGATCATGGGGAGTAAAGGCCTGATCTGTCAGACACAAAATATGCTTCAGAGTATGACCCACTAAGTTTACAGTGCAGCTCGAGTCCTCACTCACACTGTGCGTGAAGGCCGCACTGTGAGAACACAAGCCCAGAAGTCACTTCAGTAAACACAGTCAAAGAACAGGACAGACCTGTGAGGCTGTTAGGTCTTCCTCCAGGAAACTTTCCATATGTGGAACAATCACAGGGTGGAGAAATTCAATAAACGTTTGCCTTCGAGGTGGCAGAAGGCACACTCTCCCTTTTCAAGTTCAATCAGCCTGTCAAATGGCCTTGACTTTACACACTTATCGAGAAGCCAGGCTGCTGTGCCTTCCACATCAGTCTTTAGAAGCAAACGCGCGCGCGCACACACACACACTGCAGTCACAAAGCCCTTCCAACTAGATGCCAGTCACTCTGTCTGACAAGGCAGCACTTTAGGTGAGAAATTACGCTAAGTGGGAAAGTCTAAAAGAATTCTTCAGGGACAAGAGGGGAGGAAAGAGAAGAAAGAAAGTATGGAGAGATGGGAAGAGGAACCAGATCTCAGGACAAGACCTCGTCTTTTTCTTCACTCCAAGCATCTGAGCCAAGTTAGAGGCGGTGAGTTAAGGAGGCAAATTTTCAAAATGCACAAGGTTCAATCTTAATAATATGGACATATTTTTAAACTGAAGGTGAGTAACAGTGCGTGCTGGCAGCAGACTAGGTAAGCAAATTTATAGAGAGACAGTGAATATCTTTGGGCTAAACCACCATTCTGGCACATGATAAAACATGGCTCACTTTTGAGTATACTATGTGGAGAGGAGAGAAGCCCAGAGAGAATGAGCAGATACTGTAAGACAGTGCTTACTATAAAACGGCGCCTAACGTGAATAGTAAAAGTCTGAGACAGACGGCCACATGGTGGCTGTCAGGGGACACAGGAACTGGTGTTGAATGGACACTCAGCTTCAATTTTGCAGTAGGAAAAAAACTCAGAATATGGACAGAGCAGTAGTGGTCGCACACAGTTTGAATGTACTTATTACCACTGAGCCAAGTACATCTATGAGGCGGTGACTTTCATGTTATATCTTAGTACCACT
>JANHMN010000022.1:3262011-3272322 GCA_030674055.1 Rhabdomys pumilio | reverse complement strand
AGTACATCTATGAGGCGGTGACTTTCATGTTATATCTTAGTACCACTAAGCTAAATACATCTATGAGGTGGTGACTTTCATATTATGTGCATTCTACCACAATCAAAGTCATTTTGATTTTAAATGAGGGTGACAGGAAAGTTATAAAGCTGACCCAGTATGGTGTTAAGGGATCAGTTAGCCAAAGAGAAAAAAAAGAGTCCACACAGCATAATATAAACCAAGAACTATCAAGAGAGTCATACAAACACTCAAGTCTCTCTTGACTGATTAGAGATTGCTCATCCTCATTCAAGACCGGCATTTATCTAGCTGAAAATGGATGGCTAAATACAATTCTCAAATACACAACCTCTGAGAGGATGATACAGCATGAATGGGGATGGAGGAGTGGCCACGGCAGCTTACTGAAGGGGAAATGACAGGAGCCATTGCTCCATCACCTTCTCTTTGTCTCCTTTAGACACATATCGCCATGTTAGGGAGAGAAGAGGTACAGGGCACTCATCAGTGCCTATCTCAGGTTGCCATTAATTTAGCTGGAAATACAAAACATTGGGTAGGGAGATATTTGGGTTCAAGCTTTGGCAACCCAGAAGGAAGCAATGACAGAAACAGGGTGACTAGGCGGAGCCTTAGGAGATGAAACCAAGGGTCACAGGGAGAACAGAAGTGGAATGTGGTACCTCAGAAGTTCCCCGAGAAGGGAGGCGGGGCAAGTTGGAGAGGTGGGCAGGAACTCAGGAAGAAAAGAGAAAAGCTAGTCAAGGATACAAAGCAGTGTCTGTGGGGAGGGTGGAGGTTGGTAGGGGAGGGGTCTGGGAGTGTAGGGGATACTTTCATTCGCCATATGTTGCATGTTATACTCAAATAAACATAGGGACGGGACATGTGTCCTTGCTAAATGAAAGGATGAATGCCAGGCAGGAGTGCACAGTGCCTGACAAGACACAAGGCTAAATCTAGGACTCAGGAGACCAGGGCCACAGACACAGATGAAGGAGTGGAGAACAGACCACAATCCAAGGTCACAGCAGAGCCTGTGGACTCTGAGTGACAGGGGCGGGAGCTGAGACCAGACCCCTAAAGAACACTGCCTGAAGGGCACAGATGTCCACAGATATAAGCAAGAGAGTCACGGAGCTCCAGGAGAGCTAGCAGATCTCAGAGTATAGACGTCGGAGGGCAGGGCTCTAAGAGAGTGGACATGAAAAGCATCAGTGCTGGAAGATGGTGGGTGACAGCTGCTTACTAGAGGAGACAGTAGTACTGTCCTCAGTGACACCATCGAGAACTCCCTCAGGAATGGTTTGAGATAAAATTGGAGGCTTTAAAAAAATATCTTCCACATTTGCAACTAACATTTTAAACGCGGGGAATACAGTTATAATCGTGTTAACCATCCTGACTGTCAATTCTAACGTCTGCATTCTGGGTCAGTTTCAAATGAATAGCTCTCAGCATGGATAATACTTTCTTGCTTCTTTGCCTGGTGATTTTTGATTGGATGCCAGACAACGTGAATTTTTGCCGACTGAGTGCGAGATGGTTTCAGCATACATTTTCAGTTTCATCTGTGACCTAGTTAAGGTACTTGGAAATAGCTTGATACCATCAGATCTTGCTTTTAAGATTTTCTAGGTAGACCAGTGCAGATTCAGTCAGGGCTAGTTATCCTCCACCAGGGAGGCAAGACCTGTCTATTTTCTGTGTGCCCTGCCCTGTGCTCCAAAGACTCCTTCCTCAGGTTTGCAGTCTTGGTGGTAGGCACAGGTATTATTTCTGGTCCTGTGTGAGCACCAGACAAAATCATTTCTGATCCTTCTGGATGATTCCCCCGCCCCACCCCCACCCCCTGCAGTTCTTCACCCTGCTCAGTACTCAGAAACTCCAGGGGGTACTTTGTGAATCTCCAGCTTCTGAGCAGAGATGTAGCTCAGCCCAGAAAGCGAAGTCTAGCATGCACAAAGCTCAACTTCAATTCCTAGTATTTCGTAAAGCCAGGTGTGGTGGCCTACTCTGGGATCCCAGCACTTGGGAGGCAGAAGGAATTCATTGTCATACTAAGCTACATAATGAAGCAGAGGTCATGCAGGGCTAAGTGTGGGAAATTCTCAAGAGATGGGAGTGGGGGGAAAAAGAGGAGGAGAGAGGATGGGAGGGAAGAGGAGAGGAGAGGATCTGGCATCTCTTTCTCTCTCTCTCTCTCTCTCTCTCTCTCTCTCTCTCTCTCTGTGTGTGTGTGTGTGTGTGTGTGTGTGTGTGTGTGTGTGTGTAAGAGAGATGAGGGAAAAAGAGAGAGAGAAAATAATTACTCTATTTCCTACTACACAACCATCAACACCTGCAATGTTAGCCAGTTGAGATGGCACAGGGTATGAGCAAAGGGCAATGCATAAACCATGGGCATGAGGAAGGTAGCCCCAGGGTGGCTCAGCTCCCTGCTTAGGAGAGAAACCCTCTGTCACATGGTTCCGCCACGTGTGTCTGAGAGGTCACTAGAATGCTGTCCCCATTGGGCTCTGCTGCTCTCTGCTCCAGGAGACTTAGATACCCAGACAGAAGAATGGAAAGTTGGCATCCATCACATCCCATTCTCTTCCCTGTATCTTTGCTATCGCTCTCCACTAAAATGCATCTGGTCATTCAGGCTTCAGGACACCATGTGGGTTAGAATTAGCCAAGTACACCAGTCACTGTCACAAGTGTAAGCTGGTGGAAGTAGTGAGGACGAGGGTGACCACCTGATGGCTGTCCTCTTCTGTGTCTTCCACAGCCAGAAGAAAAAGTCGGGAACACGGATCACAGATGACTCTTTTCTTTGAACTAGCAAACAGAAGCTCTTAGATAAAGAAAACATAGCTCCCTAGAATCCAATGGGGAGATGAAAGTCAACTCCCCCATAGTCCACAAGCCGGAAATGTTGCTGTAAACAAGAAACAAATACCCTGAGACAGACTCCATTCTCTCCTGGCAGCAGGACTCCCAGCAACCCTCAATGAAAAGAGCCTTGAATACACATTTGTGAGATGTGTGCACTGCACCAAGTGAGCCTCCAAAATCCCACATGTGTCACCACACATACACACACCCACACACCCACACCCACACTCATACCCACACACCCACACTCACCCACACACCCACACTCTCTCTCTCTCTCTCTCTCTCTCTCTCTCTCTCTCTCTCTCTCTCACACACACACACACACACACACACACACCAACCACATCCACAAAGCATAGAACAGATTAGAAAGAAACACACTAGTCAGGCATCTTTCCCCTTTTTGCATGTAATAAAATCATAATTTTGCCTACAAAATTTGCGTGGTGTGTGTTAATCAATTATGCAAGCCCCGGATTCTTCCATGCATTTTCACTTGAGCACGTGACCACCTTTAATTTACAAAGGACCTGGGTGGTGGCGAAGCCCTTAAACAAAACAAGCCAACAAGCAGACAAAACCAGCTTGTGGACTCAAGCTAAAGATGGTATCTGGAAACTGAAAGACAACACAGCCTGTCAGGTTAAAACCACAAAGTCTCTGCTCATTTTACCTTACAATGAGAACTAATTTAATAGAGGACAGCAAATATTTGGAGAAAGACCAAAGGCCATAAAAAAAATTACAGAGAATGAACCAATCCCATTTGTTTGTGAATCAATAACGAAGTAAATGTCCACTCCCCTGGTCAGGTCTCATTCAATCTCTTAATATCGGGCTTGTTTCTGGGACTTAGAAATGTCCTGTAAATATTGATGAATGTACTCATCTTAACAGAGCCCCCCACCCCTCGAGAAGGTACACACTGTATTTCTTTATACGGAAGAATTCAGGAAAAGTGTGGGGATGCTTTGCAAAAAGACCCCAAACAGCAACTCCCTGGGATGATAACACTCTGATTCTCTGATCACCATAAAGCTAAAGTCGGAACACGCCGTCAAAGCAGCACTGGGGATACCTATACTAGAGTTAGTCTATACATCTCAAGTAGAGCTGCTCCCCAGAAGCCAGTCAGCAGGCCCTGGCATCCCCAGACCCTAGGGCAGTGCATCAGGGAAGGGGAGATGGCGAGGTCTAATGGGGCAATACACATTCCAGCTGGAGAGCTGAAAAGTGGCAAGGCAGATGGAGAATGAACCCTTCCTGCACCATCTCCACCCCACTCTGACATACGTCCTGTGACATTCAGTTGCTGCCTAGAATTAGAAACAATGGCTGAGACACGGGGCTTATGTCATCGTATTATTTTCCAGTGCCTTTTACATGATTCACCACCAAGAACCTAGAAGTAAACGGGTTACAGATTTCCTTACAAGTGGGTGGGGTCCATAAGCTGCATCGGACCCTAATGTAACCCTGTGGGTGTGTGCTCCTATGCATAATCTCCCGAAACCTTCACAGCAATCCTAGGGGGAGGTATCATTAGGCCATGGTCAATACACAAGGCAACCATTGCTCAAAGTCAGTCAGCTACTTGCATGTGGCAGAACCGGTTAGATGATCTAAAAGCTACTGGCTTCTAGTCACCCACCCCACATATCCAGCATAGCAGAGACACCCCTCAACAGCCATCCATAGGTAGAGGTTGTCATTATTAAGTAAAAGGCTAGGAATTAGCTCTTTTGACCTGTTATACTATGGGGATAGTTAATATGTCTAAAAGCAATCACATTTAAAAAGATCCACCTGAAAGCAGAACTTATTTTCTGGAATCAAGCAAAAGAACGAAAATGATTTCTTTATCACGTCTCCCCACCAAAAGCCCCTCAGAATAGTAAAACTATATTACCCCAAACTGTAAGTGAGGCCTGAGAACCGAGCAGGCAAAAAGCAAGAACGTGGAAATCAAACGTTCCGAAGAACACTTGGGAGAGAGGTGTAGAAAATACTGACAAACCAGATACTCGTGAGTGTGATCCTTCTACAACATAGGCTGAGTGTTCCCTCAGCTCTCTCTAAAGAGGGGAAGATAACAGTCCTACTGAGTTGTTTACAAAACATTTTTGTTAAATAGTATGGCTCTGTCCCCGTGTAAACTCCAGTCCTTATGCATGAATCCTTCACAAAGCCCATGATGAGAGAGGATATTATTATTATCTGCTCTAGGAACTACTGTATGCTCCTTTGGCTCAAGGGATTCTTAGTATGCAGGAGACGAGATGGGGGTACCCAGGCTTGTACTTCCTCTCACAGAATATACACTATATACTTACAACTTAGTTAAGAGTCAGGATGTTATAGACACCCAAGCTCATGATCTAAGTATTCATTACCAAAATGTCTCCAACAAGGAGATTTAAATATGCAAATTACACAATTAGTGCATAAAAAGGGTCACTGAAGAACATGCTGTTTTTAGCCTTCCTATCCTAGCCCACCATGCAAACATCACTGTTTCCCCTTTCTCGATATGTGACATATCCCATAATAGTCCCTACACAATAGGTGAGATCTTATAGTCGGTGCAGGAGGTCAGAAAACTGACGGAAAAGCACTCAAATCACAGCAAAGCCTAGACAAAGCAAATCTAGGGCACTGGGCCCATCAACAAGAAGGAAAAGATCAACATTATGGAGCTGAAAACACTGATCTCTGAGACAGTCCTGCAGACCTAGCCTTCCCCAGGTCAGTGCTAAGAAAGTCAGCTTCATGTCATCATGCCTTCAAATCACGCCGAGAGGTACACACTAAGACAGTCCATTCATTCTGGCTTCTAAGAATTAGTACGTGAGTGCCATTGTTATTAGAGCACTGACAAATACAAGGTAGAAAAATAAATTGTTTTCAAGACAGAGTACCAATCAAGCCTGTTTTCAGAGAATGTGCTATAGAAAATGTGGGGGCTATTTGAACTGGAATCACTTAACATTGCCTTCACCTGCCTGGTTCTGTTCCTTGTAGACTGCCCCTGGTCTAGCCTCGGATGGAAGCCAAGCCAGAGCTCACACTGACATTTGGATTGCATCATTTTCAAGGATGGACTGAGTCCACACATCAGCACTGAGTTTGCAGGCATTTCCAAGGCTGTTAGCCAACAGAGTCAATTCTTTCTTTCCACCATATGGGTCTCAGGGATTGAACTCAGGTCTTCAGGCTTTATCCACTGAACCATTTGGCTGGTCTGTTCATCAACTCTTAAAGGACTATACCAAAGCAATCCACTCCTCTGTGCATTTTTCTCCTACGTGGGTTTTCAACTGCCAACTCTCCCAATCGTCAAAACCTTCCCTTGATCAAACGAGATGATTTCGCATACAACGGAGGCAGACGAAAAAGTCCAAGAATCAGCCAAGCAGACGCCTTGTTCAAACTGGCTGTTTCTGCCTCTTATTCAAAGATCTGGATTCAGTCTGGGGCCTGAGAGTCTATTTTCTCCCCCAATTTAAAGTGACCCGATCACTCTGGAACAAGTTTTCCTCTTGCCATTTCATCCTTTGGAAGTTCCTGTTTTCAGTGTTTGGTAAATTCTATGCCAGAGGGTTATGGCATACATCCATAGGTAAACAGTAAGCTTCATCAGCATTCAGGAAGCATTAAACTTCTGAAAGGCACATAGGACTCTCCCCACACCAGGCTCCCGCCTGTTTATAGCTACAGAGCTTTAGGGGAAAGATGCCCCACCGATATCTATTAAAGCTAAACAACAAATGGTGGCTGGCTCGGAGGCAAGAACAGAGGCTCCAGCCTCAGTCTTCTGACCCGTGTTTTTGAACAGTGAGGTGCATAAATAAGTCATTTTTTAATGAGCCATAACTCAAAACTAAATTACAGCTAATTACCCTGAGCCGTGCACAGACTTGTTATCTATCAGATTCAAGCGCCATGCAAAGTGAACTTTACATGGTTAGGACGCTGTAGTCAAAGTCGGGGGCTTGGAATGGTTACACAGCTTCCGGTGTAGCTTGGAACAATGAAAAGCCAGTACAGAATTTTCAGAACTTGAGAAAGTTCTCGCTTTCGAAGCGTAGGTGAAATCACAGTCAGTAGAGACACGTTCTGCTCTCGGGGCCTCCACCCAGAGCTACAAGAGGACGATCAGCTGGCCCGACGGGAAGCTGCACCATGCTGCAGTGAGCTACATTTAAGTGATATGGGAACTTTCTGGAAGGTGGAGCAGCATTAACAATGTTGATCTTGTGCTGACAACCAGGACACACAAAGCATCCCAGGCCACTGGGCCTCCCTACACTCCGTCCCTATTCAAGTCTCAGTTTCCATATCCCTTCTAAGGTTTACATTCTTCTTGTTCTCTGGCTCCCGATTCACAGACCACTCCCTTCATCTTTCCTTCGATGGCTCAAATGACATTCTGTGCCCTCCCTAGCCACCTGAACAGAACCACATACACGCAATCCCCGCCACTGCCCCACCGCTGCTTCCTATGCCTTTTCACAGATTAAGGAAAGTCTAATTGAGTCTCTGCCCACACATCAAAGTTTGAATTCTATGAGAACAAAACAGGGTCATTATAAAGTATATTACACATTTATGTGCAAACGCATACATCCATTACATAATTTTCTATGTAAGTACTCTGTGTGTGGATGGATGGGTGGGGAGGTGGGTGGATGGATAAACAGACCTCCTCTTGATGAACAAGGCTGGAGCGGTAGTCATTTAGAAATATTGCTCAATTCCACGTACTGTGCAGCCAGCCAGATATAAGTTCATAGAGGCAGCAGCTGTTTTCTCCTAAGTTATATGAGCACTGAGGAGCCATATATACTATCTAAGGCAATCTACGATACACACACACACACACACACACAGTGGTTTACAACCCTAGCCCACTACATCAATGTCCTGCTAGGGTCATCCAGCACTCACTTGAGACCCAGAACACAAGTCTCAGAACCCATGATAAAGTTATGGTATTGATGATGAGGATTAGAGGAGGAGGGAGAGAGGGACATGAATGTGTCCTTCTGCCCTCTGCCTGCCACTTGACACAAGATGTTGCTGGGGAAACCTCACAAAGAGAACATCACATCCGCAACCTGCTGAGAAAAATGGAGAGCCTTCCGTTCCGTCTCGTTCATTTGAACAAAATGAGCAGAAAGCAAAGAGCTCCTGGAGAGAACATTGAAATATAATTAGACAAAAATGCTGAAGAAATAATTTTTTTCTATCAGAAAAAAAAAATAACTTCTGTTCTACTCAACTCTTTTTTCCCCACTGGGAGAATCTGACATCAGTGTAATTTCAATATAGAAAGATTAGTCTGAAAACCCCTCTGAAACTAGCTGGACCCTTTTTGAAAGAGCTCTGTTTCCAAAGCAGTGTGCAGTTAACAGGTGGGTGGCCCACGTACACGTGGAGCGGGGTTCCTGATCTCTCTGAGGTTTCTCGGAACAGCTCACAGCCCTGACCACCTGCTCAGAAGTAACTGGGCTATCTCCATCTGCCCAAACTAGACAGTCAGCACTCTGCTACCTGTGACCACCTGAAGCCTGGTGTAGTTTTGGTATCATCACTTCCTGAGCTTATTTTTCTGAGAGCAGGCTTGTAACTACAACTGGCTGAAGGATGTGCCTTGTAGTAATAACAATAACGAAATGTTATAGTTTTAAAAACTCCCCAAGTTTGAGCCCACCCAAGGACACTGAAAACAAACAAAAACCAGACAAACAAACATGACTAAGTTAGTTTGTTGCTAATAGAGCCTAAATGAATATCTGTCAGTGTCTTCTCCCACTTGTTTCTACATAGTGAGCTTTGGCGACAATAGCCTAGAAATTATAAAGTTTTTCTCTTTTCCGTTTGAGGACTCCTTTATACACTTTAAAGCTACTGGTGCTGCGAGAGTTTCGGGTTGTATAGATTTTACTAATATGGCCACAGTGGGGATTGAAATGTCAAAGTGTAAACATTTCTTCCTTGACTTAAAATGGTAATGAAGAATCCATTCCACAGTAGCATGGCAACTATGTATTGCAAAACGAGTCAAAAGTTAAATGGTCACATTGTTTTATAATTTAAAAACTTAAATGACGTCTGACTTAAAAGCAGCAGCTTCGCTCTTCTCTGTTTCTGTCCTTTATCCATGACAGCGCTTTTCTAGTTAAAGAATAAATAAAGCCTAGCCTCACAGAGAGAGGAGCTTAGAGAGGAAGCACTTTAACAACCCTTCCCACTAATTATGACTATTCTTCTTTGATCCATCAAAACTCAACAAATGGTAGTGTCTTGAAACTTAGTTCCAATGCAGGAGATAAAGCTTCGGATACTTTTACACGGAAACCTGTCTAACATTTTCAGCATGATTATGGTCTCGGAACATCTTGTATTGATCATTTTGAAAATATATGTTTACTGCATCTTGTAGCTCTTCCAAGGGTTGATATATTTTATTACACAATTTCAAAATTCATGATTTTGAATTAATATAAATAGCACACTCATGAAAAATGGCAGAGATAAAATTTCCAAAAAGCCTAATTATGGTGTGAAGGTTTTATTTTGATGGTTGGCACCAAACATCTGCAATGGTCTCTTTGAAGTAACTGACTCAATCCACGTCCCCCCCCCTTTTTTTTAAGGGAAATATTTCAAATTGCCAAGTTCCATTACTAGAGTTTGCCTGTCACTCTTCCAAGGTAGAGAAGCTACGCCTCACACAAAGTGGCTCACTCGCCTCCCAGGTGAACGCTGATCTTCATGTCAAAGGAGGAGCATATGGGAAACCTTGCAAAATATAAGTATCACAAGATGGATAGGGTCACCCTGGGTGACCCTATGCCAGCACCAAAGCCAGTTCTCCTCAGGGTGGAGTAAAGAAAGCACACTGTGGTATGCTGTGCTGGGGCGTTATGTGCTCCCTGAAGCTCATGTGTGGAAAATGTGACCCTCGATGCAAGTGTCAGTACGTAGAGTATGAAAAGGTCATGAGGGCTCTGTCTGTAAAGCAACTGTCATTATCACAGGCTGTTGTCGAAGTCCCTCCTCTCCTTTGTATGATAACACTATCCTAGCAAAACAACCCCTAAGATGCAACCCCTCCACCTAGGCTTCCCTGTTCTGGACAGATGGACACCCTGAACAGATCTTGTACTCCTCCTGGGTGGAGTTCAGCTCTGACATTTATTTTCCAATGGGTTGTAGGAAATCACTGTCCCCAGACTGCCTCACCTTTTGCACAGTAAGACTCACACCAGCCACACAAGTTTTTTGGAGGCAAATGGGCTGATGTACAAGATGCAGGGACTCCATGACAGACTCCAGTAAGAGGGGCAGAGATTCCATGACAGACTCCAGTAAGAGGGGCAGGGACTCCATGACAGACTCCAGTAAGAGGGGCAGGGACTC
>JANHMN010000022.1:3186422-3262001 GCA_030674055.1 Rhabdomys pumilio | reverse complement strand
AGGGGCAGGGACTCCATGACAGACTCCAGTAAGAGGGGCAGGGACTCCATGACTCCAGTAAGAGGCCATCTGGCTGGCAGAGGGAACGAGGCAGGGCTGTGCTCTTATGTGAGCGTGGCACTCCCTCAGTCCCCCGAAGGTGCTCCATAAATACGCTAGATGCCATGGAGAAGAGAAGCAAGTATCATCTCTTCCTTTTCTAGTTCCTCTTCTCTGCTTTCCCCATCCTGTCTTCACTTGACAGCCATTTCCAATGCCAAACACAAGAATTGCTCAGGCTTGCAAGAATACTAAAGTATTCGTTCATTCCTAAGACTAATGCAATACACAACATGAATAAATTGTAAAGCTAATTTAAAAAAAAAAAAAAAAACCTCTGAGCTAAAAAGTTGTCACAAGGCTTCAAAGGTGACAGAGAAACACTGTAAATCAACTGCCAGCAGAGGTAACTGCTTTTCTTTGTAAAATGGCAGGTGCGAGAAGTATTAGCCAGAGCGTGAAACTGTGGGCTGCAGCTTTGCAACAGCCTACCGTTTCATTTGCTGAGTCTCTGTCCATGTGGCCACACCGGCTGAGCCGAGCTTCTCAATCCTGCAGCAGTGGTCTGAGACAGGAAATGTGAGCTTAAAACTGAGGCAAAGGTGCAGAAAGAAAGAGGTCAAACTCTTACCCTGCACTCTAACACAGTGCCTGCTACTAATACCCACTGCCCCCGAGAAACAGGTCAAAGGGACACGTGACACAAGATGTTAGCAAAGGCAGATAATACTACCACCTCCACCCCTTTTCCTTAAGCAAGCTTCAAACCTACAGCTAACAAGGGTTTTGTGTGTTTGTTTTTGTTGCCTTCCGGAGACATTCTGTGTTTGTAAAGACACTTCTATTATCGTTTATTAATTCTTTTGATTACTTGATTAGCTCAGAACATTCTTCTAACAAGGAGCTTCACAATCATGGGATGTTAGGTAACTGTTAGGAGCCGATCCGCTGTCACTCCTGATTCATGAGAGCTGAGAGCTTCCTGACAGATGGAAAGGAATTATCTTCCTCACCCCGTCCTACCTGCAGCTTTTGACTCACAACTTACGTGGGCATATTAAAAACCTTTCTCGAGTCCTTTAGACATTTGAATTGTTAATACACCTCTTTAAAATACATAAAAAAATCAAGAATTAAGAATAAAATAGCCTCCCCCAAAGTACCATTCCGTAGCTTCAGTTTTTAAAGCAAGAACAGTACATGTATTCAGAGTTACAGCATGATTTTGATGTCATACAAGCAACCCAGATTCTGGCTTTTTGTTTAAAACATATACTCTCTCTCTCTCTTTTTTTTCCATTTCATTTTCTTCTTGCTTTCTTATTGAAGACAACTCCAAAAACATGCGAAATTAGATTGGGCAGCCTAAGAAACCCATGTCCAACATATAATTATTATGTAAATTCAATAGTCAATTCACAGGGACTGGGGAGTTTGCTCTGTTGATAAAGTACTTATAGACCATGATGAAGCCCTAAGGTCAGATCCAAAGCTCTAACCTAAAATGCCAGGTGTGGCGGTGCACACAAGCAATCCTTAGGGGAAGGCAGAAACGGGACCCCTGATGTTCACTGCGTAGTCTTACTCAAAACGGAAAGCAATAAAGGAATAAAGGCCACCTCACACTGACCTCTAAGCTCTACAAGCACGAGTGTGTACACACACACACACACACACACACACACACTCACACACAATCATTCAGCCAACCGAGTTGTGGTTAACCTTATCCATAAACCACAGATGTTATACCATTTTGTTGGCAAACAAATGCTCATTTTATCCTAAACAGCCACACTGCCACAATCACAACTAAATAATGCTGACAATTCTATTTTATCACCACCTATAGGAACGATCCATACATTATACCTGGTTAAAATGTCTCTTTTCTATTATCTTGACTCTTCTTTTCTTTCAAATTTGTGGTCAAAGGAACTAAATCTCTCTTCCTGTAAAATGCCCCCAGGATGAATTTTGCTGATGACATCACCTGGTGGCATTTGAGCTATTCTCCTGTCCTCTGATACCCATGTTTGGATGGATCTAGCTAGACTAAAGACACACCTCCCTTCTCACCGGCATAGGCTTCCATCAGGTGTCATGCCAAGAGAAATTCATGCTATTGGCCAAACACCTAACCTTGAGAACCCCGAGTCCAGACAAATCCATATTCTCTCCAAATCTTGTAACATTACTCTGTATTTTCCAATAGCATTACAATACAGCGACATCTTCTTGACCTGTTCTTGAGTGAAGAGATATCATACTTTATTTCTATTGGTTCCCTTCCAAATCAAGCAATTACGTATTTAAATTGATACCTTTCTGTCCCTTCAACGTTTTTTTTCCTCATCTCTAAGTGAAACTCAGCCCAACACAGTGCTAACTACTGAGGAAGCCACAATACTAGTGTCTAAGTCTATTAAGATCCAGGTCTCCTTCACCACTGTCATAAATCCCAACTGGATTAGACCATGAGCCTCAGAAATACTTGGCCAAAGAGGATCAAACTGACATAAAACAGTCTTTTCAAAATAACCATGGGCCAGCCACGTCCCTGCCGCAGCACTATGGGATCCTGCTCCTGACCTGGGGGTAATACCTTTTTCTCAATCATGAACTGTTTCTGTCTCAGGCCTGGGCTAGTGGCTTCCACAAAGCAACGGTTTCCAGAACTCTTCTGAATCTATCTTAATGAAGAAATCACTTTTACCCGCAATGCAAACACTGCTTTATAAAGTCTTTTATAAAGATGCTGCATTCTTTATTCAGTCTTCATTGTCAGACGTTCTCATGCCAACCTGACTATGTTCTGTGCTCTTAGGAAGCTCCCAAGCATACAGTAAGCATTGCAATACTGGTATTTCGGTAATGAGTACGTTAGTAAGACAAGGGCTCATTAAGTAAATCCACAAGAGAGTTTAAGTTGCTTTGACACACTATAAGCTAAGTGTTAGTAGTAGCTGTAGTTGGTAGTAGTTCCAGAGAGCTACAACACTGGTCAGGTCTGGCTCTCTACTCACTAGTCCCTCCAGCCATGTTTCTGAGTTCTACCTGGCACTTAAAGCTTGGACACCTCTTCCCAGACTTCTCACAAATACCTCAAATTTCCCTGCCCAAGCTTAAAGTCAGTATCATCCATGCAGTGTTTCGACCCTAGCCATAAGCCCACAATACCTTCTGAGCAACTCTTGAGAGTCCTCATTCAACCCTGGTACTGAGTGAATTGTCAGGTCCTATTGATTATGCTTCCACGCAGCTGTCAATGCTACCATTCTTCTCTGGCCCTTCAGATTCCAACTTCGCTTAAGCCCAACAGTTTTCCTGTATAGTCCTCTAATGGCTCTCCACATTCTGAGCTCTTAGATTTAACACTCTCCTCTGAAGCCTTAAAACCAACTGACACCAAGCCAGATAATTCTTCTCTCTGCTTAAGTTCCTCTCCAGGGGCTGCGAAGACGGCTTCGTTGGCAACGTGCTTGATGCACAAGCTCGAGGAGCTGTATCCCATCCCCTTCACCCATATTTTAAAAAGAAAAAAAAAATCAGCCTGATGCAGTGGTGCATGCTGGGAATCCCTGAGCTGGACAGGCTGAGTTCATCTTTGACAACTATATCTCCCTCCAAGCCAGTCCTTCTTTCTCCCCGACTCTGGTAAGAATCCAGCTAGCTGCTGCTGAGAAAGGCAGTGAGTTCGTACACTAGTGTCACTGTGCCAATACTGTTTACGGTCTTAGCAGTCTACCCCGGGAGTGTTTGCTTATTTTAAATGATGCTATATAACCTCTTTTGCACATGAGAAATAAACTTTAATGTTGGGATGTTGGGAGCAGAGACATCTATGTGTGGGACTTTAGGAACTTTAGACCGGTGGCATCTCGATGGGAGCACTGTCTTTTCAAGTTTGGATTCTAGACTGGGACTCAGTTTCAGTTCTCATGTGGCTTTAGTCTAAGTGCAGTTCTCTTGTCAATGCAGAGGATGGAATTCCTATTCTCCCTCTCTCCCCCTCTCTCCATCCCTTCCTCTCTTCCTCTAATCCTCTTCTTCTTCCCCACTCTCTCCTGCCCCTCTCCTAGCTGAAGCATTAGCCACAGCTGTGGCTTGCTCCCTTGATACACATAGTGTGGAGGTGCTGCAGCTGGAGGCATGCTGATGGAGGATATAAAGAGACTTGGGACTGAACAGCCCCAGTTGTAGCTGTTAAACAGCACCGTCTTTTAGTCTCTGAAGGGCGCCAAGTTAGTAAACTGCAGAGTACATACTACATCTAGAATTGGAGTTGATAAGGGACCAGGGAAGATTCTGTTTGTGTGTGTGCGCAACATAATGTGGGTGTGTGCACATCATGCATGGGGAGGTCAGAGGTTGATGCAGGATGTTTTTTTCAAACACTCTCCATCTTATTTTTGTGAGACAGGCTCTTACTGAAGCTGCAGTTCACTGATTCAGCTAGTCTAGCTGGCCTGCTAGCCCAAGGATCCTTCTACGTATGTCACTGGTCTCTGCAGCAGCGCAGGAAGATGACAACCTCACTTACATCTCTTCTGGCCTCTTTTCTCACTGCTGGGTTTCCCTGTACCATGGCTGGTACATGTAATACTACATTAATTTTATTCCACAGAGCAAAGAGTAAATTTATCTGTCCCTGGATTCCTCATGTTCAAGACAACAAGGAAAAGAAAATGGCAGAGGGAGAAGAGAAAACCTTCAAGCTCTAACCTGGGCAGTTTTTGCATGTCTGACAAGACCAGATTTTCTGCTAGGTTCAGCACTTCACAAAAGGCTCTTAAATGAACAGAGACAGGGCAAACCATAACACTGAAACCATTTCCTATGAGTACGGTTGGTTGGCAGGGAGGCAGGTAGAACACTATTTCTCAAAGGAACTGTAACCTATTTGCAAGACATCACTGCTGAATATACAAACAGACTACACGCTTTAAAATCTCCTTAACTGTACTTGTGCAAGCAGGACCCACGGTGTCCTGAAAATGTGGAGCTAAGATACTAAAAAGTTAAAAGGACTTAGAATCAGCAGATTGCCTGTGTTTGTTGAGTATGCACTGTGCCCCAAGACTATGGAATTTGTCCTGAATGAAACGAAACAGTTCTATTATTGAAAGGTCCCATAGCTTTAGGGGGATCAGTCAGTGGTGTAAGTACTTGCTAGAAAAATAAAGAGGAATACAAGAAGACTTGTATAGGAAACTCTCAGTAAGAGAGGGTTTTTTTTTAGACGTGAGTAAGTTACACTTGCCAGAACATAACAGCCGCTCCTACCATTTTTGTAAGAGCTGAGAGATAAGCCAGAACTAGAAAAGACTTCATTTGATAAAGTCAGCCACTAAAATATCTGCAGCTAAACAGCCTGGAGCTTAAAGATTGCCATCCTAAGAAAACTATAACAACGATGGTGCGTGCCTGTAACTCCAGCTACTCCGCAGGCTGGGGCAGGAGGATGGCAAGATCTTCCTCCTTAGAAAGAGTAGATATGAGACAAGGATTAGACACTTAGGAATAAGCTGCCAATTCTGCTCTAACTGATCTAGACAGCCGTCCCGAATTCAATCCAAAATCCAGAAGGCTCCTGTGTGGACATGATAAGCCGATGCTAAGACTGAAATCAAAATTCAAAATACTGAGAAGAGCTAACATAACCTTAACTATAAAGGAGACACTAGCAAAGGTAATGTTCTCACCAACTTAAGCTCACGTCTTGCTGCAAACGGACGGTGGGCACAGGGGTGTGGCATTAGCCAAACACACCAACATCAGCATCCAGACTAGATAACAGAAATGGGCCCACTGCTGGGATCAACTGATTTTCAACAAAAAGTCCTGAGGTGGGTCAATAAGAATGGGGAGCCTTTGCTACAAATGCTCCTACAATATCAAGATGAGTGTCTGTGAATATATTCTGAATTCCTGTTATATCACAGATGTTAAGGTGACATACAGGCTTCAATATAAAACTGCAACATTCCAAAACAAACAAACAAACAAACAAACATCTCTGTGACCCTCTGTGATAGACCTCATAAACAAGACACAAAGTGCATAAATTAAGAAAGATGATGCTGACACATTGGGCCTTATCGTAAACAAAATCTTCTAAAGTTAAAAAAAAAGGCTAAATTTAAAGCTCGGCAGGCTGGGGCAGAAAGAAAGATGACGAGTTTAAAGATTTACCTGGATACTCAGTAAGATGCCATCTCAAAAAGCTGGGTGTAGAACACCTGCAGAGCACAGGAGACCCCAACCTCATTTCAGTTCCCAGTAGGAAGAAAAGGGGGCAAGCACAGAGGAGACTGAGACAACACTTGCCGTGTGTATTTTCACAAAGGCCCTCCATTCATAAGGCATAAGAAACTCCCCTAAGTTGTACTAAAAGGCATTTCCATCTAACTTGGGGTTTGGGATTGTCTCCATGGCAGAGTGCTTTGTCTAGTAAGCACAGGCATTGGGCTTAGTCCTTAGCATCAAAGTAAAAGCATAAATAATACACAATCTTCAGAAAACAGGACAAAATACTTAAAGAAATTAAAGCGGGCAAATACATAGCCATTCTAACCCCTAGCAAGTCCACTCCTATCCATCCACCTAAAAGCAGCGAATGTGTGCATTCACAAAATTTGTACAAGGATGTTTACAGGAGCTGTGTTCATAAGAGATAATGACGGGGAAACCCAATGTCTAAAACAAATGGGCACTAGACTTAAAATATGGAATATTATTGACAATAAAGATGAAACATTGATATATACAATGATGGATGAATCTATCAGAAATAATGCTAAGCAAAAGACACTAGACCCCCCCCCCCCCCCCGCCCGCCAAAAAAAACCACACTATACAATTCCATTTACACAAACTTCTAGAATGGACAGAAGTACTTCATGGGAGTGAGAACAGAGCATACTTATTGCCTTGGGCAACAGGAGTGGTCAATAGGCAGAGAACCTTCTGAAGAACCAAAAGGTTTTACATCTTTGATTGCAGAGCTGAGTTATTGGGTTATTTGCGGAAATTCAAAATATTCACATGTGCTCTTTCATTTCACTATATGTAATTTTTGAAATGGTTTTTCTTTTCTTTCTTTCTTTCTTTTTTTTTTTTTTTTTTTTTTTGGTTTTTCGAGACAGGGTTTCTCTGTGTAGCCCTGGCTGTCCTGGAACTCACTCGGTAGACCAGGCTGGCCTTGAACTCAGAAATCCACCTGCCTCTGCCTCCCAAGTGCTGGGACTAAAGGAGTGCGCCACCACAGCCCAGTCTGAAATGGTTTTTCATTTGTGGGGGACAGTTTGGCAGCTGTTTACTACATACTAAAGCACAGAATTGGTTAAAGGATACGGATAAAGTGGAGATTTTAGAGAGAACACGATCTGCAAATTTCTTTTGGTGGCAAACTAAAAGCCTGGCACAGACTCTAGAGTAGAATACAACAGGCGTGACTCAAAAGAAAGCAATCCAGCAGTTCAGCTAGGGTGACGATGGGTAAACTCAGAACCTCAGTGGTCAGAATAACAAAACTAACCAACCCACAATGGACGCTAGCTTGGCGATCTGAACTAGTAGCCTACCGGGCTCAGAGCTCACGCACCTCAAGTTACACCGGTGGTTTTAAAGCATCTTTCAGGAAATGCTCCTGTTGTAATTTCCATCGATAGACATTCCTCTTATTCATGTACTGAAATTACACACACACCAGAAACCACTCACAACTCCCTCTTACCTTCAGTGAAACTCCCTGTTAGAGTTATTACCACAAACACTTTCCCCTCAGGTTCCAGATCCACCTAGAAAGAGAGAGAGAGAAAAAGGCACATTAAATTTTAATATTGAATTACTTTTTGTGGCTCTTGAATAATTCTTTATAAGGCGGCCTAAATGCATAAATCACAGCCACACAAATCCAAATCTTTCATTGCACAGTAGAGACAAAGAAATAAGCGAAATCTTGGGGGGCCATCAAGCTTGGAAACTATGGACTTAGCTCCCTTGTTGAACTGCCGTCTCTCCCTCCTTTACCTCACTTGATGCGCAAAAGTATTTGCTTCTTGCTTTGGAGCCACTGATGAGATATTATACGCACCTCTAGTAGGAGTCTCAGATAACTAAACCACATGGCAAGCAAGTGAGCTGGAAGAACAATGCCGACACACACCAAGTGGCACATTCCACTTCCAAGCTCTAGTTTCATGGGAGTAAATTGTATGAAGAGTCTCTGTCATTTTCTCCCTGTTTAGTTTATGACAAGGGTTAGTTATTCTTGACTAACAGCCACTGAAGTTATCTATCAGCTGAGGCATCAAGACGTGTACTCTAAAGACCCTCACACAGCAGGGTACCCAGAATGGAACTGCAGCATCCCCAGATCCCTGAGCTGGCACATTCTAACCTCTTCCCACAGGATGCTGAAGTCACTGTCCACTGACATTTCAAACTCCTGCAACGTGAGATGCCTGTGGATTTAAATGCATGCATTTATAAATGTCCTCAAACGGATCCTTCAGATTCAGCTCATGGCTCTACTCCTGCCTCTGACCTCTCACCTACAGTAAGTCCAGCTAAGTATAGAAATGATGACCTAAGGACGCAGGTTAGCACTTTAAGCTGCAAATTGCATGCTACAACAGAGGACCCCTGCACTGGAGGACCTGCCTGACTCTACTGAAAGTGGAACTGGAGTGGCCCCAGTCCTCCAACCCCAGAGCCTCCCTGTTCTCTGAAAGTTTCAGGGAACAGCATAAGGCATTTCTGGCCTGGCTTACATCGCAGAACTTAGCAGTGAATACCCATTGCTTTTACTGTACCTACAAGTGAACAAAGATCCCTCAACGTGGACTGGTCTCTCTGTAATTCACTACCATATATACATTACTCTTGCATCATGCTCCAGTCAGACACCTTTCACAATACAACGTGCTTTGTATACTCTGAAGGCTTTACCTCTCTACTGTGGCAGCCAGTTCTTAAACTCTGCCTTTCTCTGCGCAGAATCTGTGTCCAGGAAGATTACCACCCTGTACACCACTCCCATACTCAACTCAACCTGCTGGTCTCGTGACAAACGCTAACTTACAATGTCATGTTAACTACCTTGACACCACTTGTGAACCTCTACTGAGTGGTTCTGAAAATAGTCTCTCTGGAGAGATGACTAAACAGGATGTCAGTGTCTAATTGTCTCCTCTCTCTGCCTCGACTTGTTTCAAGTCAAAAAGATGTTATTTTTAAAAGCCACTCCCTCACCTTCAGCAAAGAACACACACACACTCAACCTCACAGCACAAACTGCTGCTAGTACTGCTATAGCTGCTGAGAGCCTGCAGATAGACAGACTGCCAGGCCACCTCTGCCATCCTACACCCATAACCAGCAAGTGAAACTTCATCAACAATGCCCGGAGGGCCCACAAAGATGGGTACCTCCTCTCAATGGGCTAGGAGCTCTCAGGCAGATGTCAGGAAATCACACCACCCAGAATAGGCTTGCCTCCTCATTTTTCCCCCGAGCATTATGGGCATCGTGAGAAGCCAGATTCAGGTCCCGTATTCAAGCTTTGTCCATATGAAGCAGATGTGCTAAGACAGGGGACCTAAGAATGAGATTTCAGACTGTAGGTCAAATCTTAATCACAAGGATGGGAAAACAAGTAGAGATTGTATATTGCAGGGATTTTTAAAAATAGAATCAAGCAAAACAGAAAACACAAACGCAAGTGTCAAAGCAAAGTACTGTTTTGTAAAACGTTGTGTATACATGTTCCTCTGTGTGTGTGCATGTACATATGGACACACGTGTATACATGGATCCATGGATCCATGGAGAGCCTTCCTGCTCTCTACCTTATTTTTTGAAACATGGAGCTCATACCTGGCCAATGAGCTCAAAGAACCTACCTGTCTGCTCCCTACAGATGCACAGCAACTTTTATGTGGCGCTGAGAATCCAAACTCAGGGCCTCATATTTGTGAGCCAGTTACTTTACTGATTAACCAGTAAAATCAGAGATGATTAACCCATCTCTCCAAGCCCCAATTTCATGAAGTTTTGGGTTGCATTTTGATATGCGTGAAAGAGTAGCCTGGATTTTAATGTAAAGATGTATTCTTTTTAAGTTAATTAATTTATTTACTTTATATCTCAACCTCTCCCTCCTCCCCTCCCAGTCCTCCTCTCCCCATCCTCCTGTCTACTCCTCTTCCTTTCTCTTCAGAAAAGGGCAGTCCTCCCATGGGTATCAACCAGCCTTGGCAAATCAAGTCGCAGTAAGACTAGGTGCGGTATCGCCTACTGAGGCTAGAAGAGGCAGCCCAATAGGGAAAGGATCCCAAGGGCAGGCAACGGATTCAGAGACAGCCCCTACTCCTGCTGTGAGGAGTCCCACATGACCATCAAGCAGCACAATCGTTATGTATATGCAGAGGGCCTAGGTCAGTCCTGTGCATGCTCTCTAGTTGGCAGTTCAGACTCTGTGGGCCCCTATGAGCCCAGGTTAGTTGATTCTGTGGGTTTTCTTGTGGTATCCTTGAACCTTCTATTTCCTACGATCCTTCCTCCCGCTCTTCTGCAGGGTAAAGATGCCTTCTTTACTGTGTTATAGAGAAACGTGAGATCATAGAGCTGGGAAGATAGATGGGCTGTTGTCACTTCATTCCTGGCGTTTGCTTTGATGTTCCCATTGCTAGCTGACCACCTACATCAGCAACAGGCCTGCTTTATTACTGTGCTCCACAGGAGACTCTTTCTCTAAGAGCAGAAATATACTGAGATCGATAACTTCCACTCGCTGACTCTGGTCCTGTCCGCCACAGTTTTAATGGAGACTGTCTATCTAGACCATGATACAAACTACAACACCTAGAGCAGCTCTTGGTCGTTGGACCAAACGGTTCAGCTAGGACGCCACACAAATTACAGAGTGCACATGTGACCTAGGATTAAGTAACCAAAGCACAAGTCCCTATAACCAGAATGACAGACTGTGATGTTCAGCAATGTCAACTTGACAGAATTGAGAATCACTAAAGAGAACAAGCATGTGAAACAATATCTAGACGAGGTTAACTGTGGTGGTAAGAGCAGCCATAAATGTGAGTGTCACGTGACCATTCACTCAGCCGATGCTCCGGACCAAAGAAAGAGGAGAACGCAAGCTGAGAACCAATGCTCAACACTTTCCGCCTCATGACTGCAGACACAATGGAACACGCTGCCTCAAGTTCTGGCTGTCATGCCTTACCCACCATGATGGACTGTACCCCCAAACTGTGAACCAAAATAACCCCTTCCTTCTAAAAGTTGCTTCTGTCAAGTATATAACACAGCAATATATAACAAATACATCAGCCTGGAACTGACCCTGTCCCTATATCTCAACTATCAGCACAATGGAACTCTCTCCTCTTGGTCACTGCTAATTCAAGTTTGAACATAAATTTTAAGTAGACACAATTAGGAATTCTTAGATCTGCAAAAAAAGAGACAAGGTCTCACTCTGTTTAACTTCATGCTAGGATGTCAACTTGAAGTATCTGGCACCCCTGATGTCACACAAAACTAAAGGATGAGGCAAAGATTCGAAAGTGGAGAGACAGAAAAGGCAGATTTAATGACATTGTTTCCACCTGTAGCCCCTGTCGTGCTCTAGCCTCGAGTTTTCAATTGTTCAAGCTCATAAACCCCTCTTTCATGATTCAGCCGTTGAATAGGATTGTCTATCACTCATACACAGCACTCTGACTCATATAATAACAAAAAGGTAATAAACCAAAAATTTAGTTACACATCCCTTGTGCATGCCGTCGCCTATAACTGATGTCCTGCTTCACGCCATCACTTAAACAGCTCCTGCAGACTCATCCCAGCCTCCCGTCAAGTCCAAGGGATGGTCCATTTTTATCCCAAAGACAAGTGTGTCCATCACAGCTGATTTCTTTGTAGCATTGTACCTTATTGGCAGTTTCCTTCCCCATCTCCTCTCAAGACCAATACTGCAGGACATCCCTCCTGCAATGGCCCTCCCCACACTTCTCTAGCTTTCTCATGCTCCTAGAATGATATCACCCATGCTCTGTCTCTCTTTGTCACTTTCTCCATGTCTATCTATCCTCTATCTGTCCATCTATATAATCTAATCACCTATCTATCATCTACCTACCTACCTACCTACCTACCTGCATATCTTGCTGTTCTTCAATCCTCTTTTCATTCCATTGAAAGATTCAGACCTATGATTTCCTGAGATGTTAAACTTTGGGGATGGAACAGAAAACAAGAATATAACGCACTTCTACCAAGGGTAGGCTAAAGATGAGAGACAGTACCAGATTTAGTTCTTACGTCGCAACACAGATCTTTCCGCCAAACTTATGTTTGCCTTTCTATTAACATTTGCATTTCAGGATTCAATTTCTTCCATTCCTTACCCGGTCATTTATCCAGCAGCTCACAGGAAAAACCAACAAGCCTCACCATGAAGTCTACCTTCTGAAGCTCCCCTACATCAGCCCTTCTCCCCTCATCGCTCACCCCCTGGTCATCGACTGATGAATCATATTTGATGACAGGCCATCTACAGTAGAAAAAACTTCTCTGATGAGGGTTAATTGATGCATTAATCCATTGGTGTATCAACGATCCACTGGGAGTCATTTTATGGTTATGTCCATTTAGCAGGGTAAGAATGGTAGGTTTTCTCTTAAAACCCATGACCTGTCTAACTATGGATTACTGCTTCATTGATAATGTCAAGTATGAGTTCCATTTCTTGAGGAGGGCTTAAAATCCAATTTTTAAAAAATGGTTGATTGTTCCTATAAAATTCATGTATTATGGTATCAATGTGGTCGTATCTTGCTGCACAGATCATTACTGAAATTCTAAGAGTTTTATGATTTTATCTTTAGGTCTTGGTCCACAGTAAATTAGTATTTACACAACTTCTGATGAAGGAGTCCAACTTTTACATATTCAGGTGTCATGGTGCTATTTGTTAAAAAAGAATGTGCTAGAATTTTTAAAGGATGGTTAAAATTGTATGTGTTTGGTGTAGAGGTCTGGGGAAGACTGAAAGCTGGAAAAGACATAGTGTCCATGGCTGTGTGCTATACCAAAGAATCTAGACCATAATCAAGGAACGGGATGTAAACATTAAAGGGTTATACATGTGGAAGGCATGTGGTCCTTTTAATGTTTTTAAAACACATCCTCAGACAATAGTAAAAACAGCTACAAGTCTGTTGACAGAGGTCAGACATGTCAGTAGCAGGGTGGATCATAAAAACAAGGAACTAATCATAAAAGACCACACATCCATGATGATTCCATTCATACAAAACACTCAGATTCGGAAAATGTATAATGACAGAAAGCTCTCTTTCCTCCACAATCTCACTAGAATTTTTTCTTATCATAACCATTCTTACTACAGAGAGATGGTGTTATCAAAACTGCAGCTTGGATGGAAAGATAAAGTCAGAGTGGACTTTCTAAACGAGCCAAGGTCATACACACATGGAAGGCTCAGTCAAGATTTCAATTCTGGGAAGATCCTCTGCTTTTGTCTTACCAGCCTCTCTCCATACTACTCTAACACGGTGCCCACAGGTCTGTGTGACTGCTGCTCAGCCAAAGGCCAGCCTGCACATGAGGTTGCCAGGTCACCAGCTCCCTGAAGTCCTAGCAAGATTTACGTCATTATCACCTAAGGGTGCTTGTCACCCTCTTCCCACCAGGGTTTTGCCTCCTCAATGCCAAGAGCAGTGGAGTGGAGTTAACCTGACGGCCCTGCTCTGTGGCTCTTGATGGGAGCAGGAGCTGGGAAGAAGGTTCATCCCTGCTGGAACTCTTGAGATGTTGTGAGCAGTTTAGCATTTCAAACCACTCAGAGTTCCTGTTTGTTGTTTTCAGGTAGCTTTTCAGCCGTGGGTCTCTGTGTGCCTTCGGCGCAGTACAACAGAAGTGCACAGGTGCACGGTGTTTGCTTTCTCTGCCCCTTTTCTCTCTGAAACTTTCTGCTGGAGGAATGTGTCCTGGACTTGACACATGTGGAGCTGACTCGGGCTCCCCTGCTGCTGAGAAATGGTACCTGGGCAGTCATTGCTTATGACAAAGTGCCACGACGACTGTGACAAGTTCTAAAGAATATCTTCTCCACTCCTGAAACCAGAAATAGTGTCAGGTTGATACTCTGCTCCAGTTAGCCACCCTAGAGCCCACTCCAGAGCAGATGCTGAGGTGGGAGAAGGGAACCCCATTTGCTTTATGCAATCTCCATACTGCAGATCTCCTACAAAGAGCACTTCTGCAGGAGCCCATCGCTTCTCCTTTCTGCTGGGTACGGCCTTCTCAAATGGGATGGAAGAGGAAAGGGATGTCTCTGTGGCCCTGGCAGAAGGGGGACCACACCCATGCTTCCTCCTCCTATTCCAAGAATTCACAGTGTACCCCTCTTTTATTAACCACATTTACGGGTTCAGGACTGGACCTCTGTTTTGTTTTGTTTCGTTTTACGGAACTTGCTGCAGGAAAGAAGAAATATTAAGACTAGGAAGAATCTAGTTAAGATGCATTTGCAGAACAGAAGTATCCTAGTCACAACAAAATAATTATTTTTTGTGGCCTGGCCCACTCTTAACAGTTTAATCTGAAGATGTTGGGTATTTTAAATTGTTATAAATAATCCCAAGAATTATTCCATACTGTTGATTTTTCTCATTACCCATATGTAATGGAGGAAGAAGAAGGTGAAGGCCCCAGAAAAATCAACCAAAGTACTAAGTACAAATCATACAGAAAAAACTCTAAGTACCTCAAGTACTTTACACAGCTGTCTGGTTAATGGTTCACTCACTGGGTTATCTTTGGAAGACTCAATCCAAGGCACATTATAAATGGCATCAAACCCAAGCATCTATCTCAATAGCTATTTTATCACATCTTTACTCCTTTTCATCTTCTAAAGGGCTAGATGAAAACCCCACAAGAGATGGCACCACGCCTAGAAATCCTGCCAGCTGTTTTCAAGGTGGTTGGGCTGGGAAAGAGCAGGCAGGAACAGTGCAGCGGTTGGGTGTGACTCATGGTTAAGTGCAGGCTGTTCAAGTGAGGTCAGAAACAGGGCTGAGGAACAATATGGCCCGGTGACATGCTAGAGCCTGGCTCTGACTCTGGGGTGACAGGAAGAACTGGGAGGCTTCAACCAACAAAGTCACAGCATCGTACTTACATGTCAGACCCTTACACACAGATGTGGGTGTGTAAAGTAGGCAGAAAATGTGGCGATTGGTACACATTAAAGAACTTTTCCAGTGTGCTGATCTGAAGGAAGTCTGCATCAGAATGGGAGTTTGGGAAGAAAGAATATCCTGGAGGGAGAAGCAGTCAGATGTACCAGGTAAAGGTGATGGCACGTCCAGGATCAAGGACCAATTCTTAGCCCCAAATTGACTGAGCTAGGATCTCCATGGGAATGAACAGGGGTAGAAGAATTTGATTGCCTCTGTTGACTGAGTATCCACTGGGCTATCCTATGGTACTCTGGAAGCTTGGGTGAAGGAGGAGGGAATGAAAGGACACAGATCACAGCTGGGCAAGTGGCATCCACATGACAAGTACTACTCGGACCAAAAGAATCAAGTCCACTGGGCCACCAGAATGCTCTCCCTGAGAAGTGGCACCTGCACTGAGACCTGAAGGCACGTTATGAGTGGAAGGTGAGACCACTCTGAGTCAGCGGCCTGTGGTGAGAAGACAGAACGAGCACAAGAGCATTCAGTAGAGTGAGAGGCTGGAAGAGTGTTCACAGAGAAGAAACGGAAATGGTGGGAACAGCTGCATCCAGGTGACTTCGCCCATGATGAAGGCCAAGGGGAAAGCAGGGGTTCAGCACCTGGTAAAATGATAGAGAGCACTGGGCAGAGGGGCAGGTTGTCTACTAAACTAGGGAATAGCAAGTGACGGTCTAGAAATCTGAATGGTTTGCAATAGTGCAATTAATGAAAACCATCTGACGAGAACAAAGAAAGGAAGAAGGTCAAAGAGATGTCACCTTAGGTTGAGTGACCCAGACGAAAAGTCAGTAAACAGTTCCCCAGAGCCAGTTTCAACAGGCTGTCATTTTGTTTGTAAGTAAAGTTTTATTGAAACACAGTCACGCCTTTGTAAGTCTCAGATTATCTATGAGTGCCCTGGCTCTAAAGAGAGTCATCATTATAGTCAGGGACCATATGGTGACAGTTCTCCAGGGACAGAGTACTGTGGCCCTGTCAGATAATATTGAAGCTAAGAGTTCCTATCAGTCAGTTATATCTTAGGAATGGCGATGTCTCTGCATGTGGAATTATGGGTCTGTGGCAATGCTGGGGTAAACAACCCCACCGTGCTGTCAGGGATAGGAGAGTATAGCATGTGCAATTATGTCCTACACGTAACACCTGATAACAGATGATGGGCACTGGATTGTGAATCTCTATAGCATGCTTGCCATTATTTGAAAATATAGTCCTACTTACTGAAAACAACCTCACTGTGAGGCAGCATGCCATGTTATAGCTGCTGCACGCGCTCCTGGTCTCGGGTCTCCTGATAGCATCAGGGCATGCTCAGTGAGGAACCACAGCACCTGGAGCAGAGTAACTGCCTTTTATGACCTTCCATGACAAAAATGCCTAACAACATATTTCTCGGGATGTAGCCCATCATTAGGTAACATATGACTATAGTTATGACAAAAATGGTATTGCCCCCGAAGCCAAAACTATTTACCTTTTGCATTTTACAAAAAACAAGCAAAAAAAAAAAAAAAACCAAAAAACCCTTGGGAACACTGTTTCCATTAATCACTCTGGAGCTCTGAGGGAAAGAGCAGCTTTCAGAGGGAAGGAAATGAGTCTAAGTTTGGACACAGAACTCTTGAAATAGAAACAACTGGTAAGAAGTTAGAAATAAAGGCAAAATGTAGAGTGAAGATAAGGCTGGGTGACTTTTTGGGAAAAAATAATCACTTACGTGCATAAAACTCCTCAGGAGGGGCAACAGGAAAGGAAAGGAAAACAGACCCAGAGAGGAAAAGAGAGAACCCGAGGAGCCCCTTGAGAGGTGGGAAGTCTGTGCTGAGCAACCTGGGAGAAAGTTCAATAGAGAGAGCCACCAAGTGCCACAGTGAAGAAAGATGACTTTAAAGGGACTATCAGACATGGGAAGTGGAGGCAAAAGTAAACTTCATTCATAATACCCACCTCATCTCCGGCAGGCCTCGGGGAGAGGTTTCTTTATGCAGCAAGGAATATTAAAACTGTGTAGTTTACGGATGTCAGAAGATAAATTTAGAAGTGTTGGGCTAAAGGTTTCTGACACCAGGTTAACAGTTGAAAGGTCAATTTCAAAAAAAAAAAAATAGCCTAGCAAGAATCCTTAAGCAATAGTTTAGAGGACGAGCCTGGGGGGTTGGGGGGGGAACGTGGTGTGCAGACTAGACTGTAGGAGACCAAAGTGAGTGATGAACAGAAGGAGAACGGAGAGAGAACTGGATGGCCAAGGGCTGGAGACAGCAGGAGCCTTGAAAGGGCTCCAGTATCTGAAAGGTTATAAAGTTTACCTGGAAGATTCTAGAAGGGGAGCTAGTTTTGGGTGACTCTACTGACTGTATTCGGAGGTTGTTCCAGCAGAAATGCTTGGCAGAGAGAGAAATGAGGCTTGAAACTTAAAACTAAGCCAGGCTGAAGGGAGAACGCTGTAAGAGCCATCCACAGGACAGCCAAGCGGCAAAACAGTTGACTCCGACAACAGATTGTACAGTTCAAAGAACAATGGCTCAGGGACCTCAAGAAAATGGGAGAGAGCAGGCCCCACAGGGAAAAGAAAGGTGTCTGGAGGGTTCCATGTCTCCTGTGGGTCACAAGATGCGTCACACACAATTCTTTCTCTTAACTTTACAACCACCTTCAGAATGAAGCAGTGTCTCCTGACGAGGCACTGCCATCCACAGGTGAGTGACTTAGTAGGTTGGTGAACTAGTTTGTATTTTAAGGCCTCACTACCATCCCTACTACCCCGTGACTGGAGCCCAAACATGTCTGTGACTTTTTAATAAACCTTGTCATTTAATGTTTGTCACACAGGAAGTTTCATCAATTTTCCTGTCTCATTTATTTACGTCTTAATATCGACTTTGGCCTGTACTGATACAGCTAATGCTAATACTTGTCAAAAGCTGCACAACTTCACAACACCGTGAAGTAAAATGTGTCCAACTAAATCTGGGAAGACCTGTGAGAGGAGTCAGTGAGTAAAGATGAGTTCTACACAGTCCTCATGACCTGATTTGATCCCCAGCACCTACATAAAGGTGAAATGAGACAGCCAAGTCTTCATGACTCTGGCCTCCACGTGAGAAGCATGGAAGACTCATACCACACACACATACACGCACACACATACACATACCACACACACACACATGCACACACACATACATACCACACACACATGCACACACATACACATACCACACACACACACACACACACGCACACACACATACATACCACACACACATGCACACACACATATACATACCACACATACATACATACCACACACACATGCACACACGTGCATGCACACACACACATACATACCACACACACATGTACACACACATACATACCACACACACATGCACACACACATACATACCACACACACATGTACACACACATACATACCACACACACGCACACACACATATACATACCACACACACATGCACATACACATACATAACACACACACATGCACACACACACACATGTACACACGCACGTGCGCAAACAGACACACACACACCCTTTTTATATAATTAAATTCTGGGCATCAAGAGTCCCTGGGTAGAATACAAAAGGCAGAGTCCAAATGAAACCAATTACTAAAATGTATGAATAGTGTCACTGAAGCAAGGTAGGGGGGCAGGCCGGCCTGAGCAACTTTAGGACAGTGTGGAGACTCAGAGTGAAAGCAAGAGGACTGTAATGCAAATACTGAACCATAGCTGGGGAGTTCTTGCTTGAGAAATACTTCTTAGCAATTTTAGAAGTGAGCGGATGAAGGGTAATGAGAGCCAGGCAGATGAGTCTTCAGTCAGACATGGGGCAAAGGCTAGACGGATCCATGAAGCCCCGCACTAGAGTTAGAGACATCAACCAGTGTGAATTCAGATTAAACACAAATCCATGCAGATGGACACACACAGAAACTTTTAATAGATGAACACACATGCAAGGGTTAGGAGCCATCAACGTCCTTAGTCTGTTAGTTGAGAAAACTTATAAGCAGGATCCCCCAATAACAATAGGACACTTAGCATCCTAAACTTGGTTTCTTTTTTCTTTTTCCTCCCCCACCCCGCCCCCCGCCCCGCCCCGCCCCGCCCCGCCCCACCCCACCCCACCCCACCACACCACACCCCCGGCTGGCTCTTTCTTTTTTGGTTGGTTTGTTTGTGTTTGTTTTGAGACATGGTTTCTCTGTGTACTCCAGCTGTCCTAGAACTCCCTTTGTAGACTAGGCTAGCCTTGAACTCATGGAGATCTGCTTGCTTCTGCCTTAATTAAATGCTTGAATTAAAGATGTGTGCCACCACTGCCCGTGGACTAAACTTGGTTTCTCATACCACTCTCCAATAAAAGAAACCAAGGCCCCTTGAAGAAATAGAAAAGATGGGGCAAAAATAAGTCAACTTGAAGCACTGCCAGCACCTACACAAAGGTAGAAGCCGAGAAAATAAACATATCCTTAAAAAACAAAGTGCAGCAGCGCTCCACGGTTATGACAGACAGGTCATGTCACTAACTGTGAAGGAAACTGGCTGGGAAAGCTCCCCAGACCAACACTGACAACGTGTAAAACTGAAAGTCTACAATGATACAAATGGCTGAATAAGGGTTGGTGAGATGGCTTGTTGGGTAAAGCACTTGCCTGCCAAGCATGAAGACTGGAGTTCAGATCCCTAGAAATCACAAAAATGCCTGGTGGGCACGGAGCACACCTGTAATCCCAACAGTCAAGAAGAGCCACCGACAGGGGATTCTCTGGAACCAGCTAGCCAGGTAGACTATATGACTTGGTGAGCTCGGGGTGTAATGAGAGATCTGCCTCAATATACAAGGTGGATGGAGGAAGACATGTTACACCAATCTCTAGGCTCCACAGACATGTGTACACACATGCACACTCATGCTTATACTGACACCTGACAGCACACACACACACACACACACAAACACACATATACACACGCAACAATGCCAAGTGAATAAACAAGGAAACAAGACGAGAATTCTAAATAACTTATTTCTAAACACCCCCTCAAGGAAGTGAAGCATAATTTCCACAGCCTGAGTGTGGGCTGAGCATGGTGACTTCCTTTCAAACACTACACTAGAGATGGGAGGTGGGGGTAACTATAAGAGATGCCTGACAAACTTCACCTCAGCCAGGGCAGCAAGACTCCCATCAGTGGCAACCTATGTACGAGTATGTACAGGGCTAATATGTATGTAATTAATACATTAATTAGCACACTGTGGTGCCATCAGACCTGTCACTCAGCACCTGCAGTCTTCCTCCCCAAACCCTAGATCCAAAAGAAAGACCAGACAAGCCAAATCAAGACGTTGTACAAAATACCTGGCTAGTATTTCATAAATAGGGTGTAAGTTTGAGAAACTATAGTAGCCTAGGGGGATAAATTGTAAGAAAAGCAGAGAAAACTATAGAATTTAATTAGGGCAAGTGCCATTAATGATTCATACACTGTGAGGCACACCACAGAAGACACCAGTCCTCGAGGAAACAGTGTGAGGATATGGAACTCTGTGTGACCTTCCCAACTGTTCTGGAATTCCAAATCCATTCTAAAATGTGCATTTATGTAAGAAATGTGACTTTTAAAGGAAAACTGTCCCCACAGAGTCCTAAACCCAAGTAAGCCTCAGAGGGACGTAACTCTCAGTTACTTATCAGTTACTACAGATCTTCAATCTGACTCCATCACCAGGCGTGTGAAAAGGAAGCCAGAGACAGCAATGCAAAGGGAAACCGGACCTTCCCAAGCTGGGCACACAGCTCATGCTCCTGCCCAACTTCCCACCACTGGCCAGGTGTTAGCATCCCAGGCTGAGCAAAGGTGCAAAGGTCACGGGAACTGTTAGCTACTCCATAGCCCTGAGGAGGGAGGGCCTCAGGGAGAGACCAACACATTTTTCAAAATAACTTCTTTCTCAGAATTGTTCTCAGACAAGATTGGTGGAAGGCCCTCCCTAAGCTGAAAGCAGAAGAAAGGGCAAGACACACAAAGGAGGGGAAGGGGGAGAAGTGAAGCAGGGAGGGGTGGGGCCAAGGGACGGGGGGGGGGGGGGGGGGGCGGGGCAGTCAAAAGCACAGCTACAAACTGCCAAGGAGTATTTAACATCATGAATAACTTTGTGCAGCCAAGGCTGAGTAATATGGATGACACCATGCACATTACACTGTTTGGTTTCTGCAAACTTGGTGGAAAAATCTGAACAAGAAAGTTTCCAACACAGCCCCAGGCCTTTATTCTTGTCCCCAATACTTAGGAATTGAGGACTGCCAAAACTCTGTCCCGAGGGGCAGATTCTCCCCAGAGAGATTAACAATAGGACCCCCACCCTGCCCCTCACCCCACCCATATCCTACCCCCCACATCAAGCCTCAGAAACCAGCACCCCAGTTAGCAAACTCCTCAGGTGACTCCCATGACTACTGAGTTTGGTAACCACTGTTGGTCGCTTCTTCCTCCTCTTTTCACCATCCCATCCCTTCCTTTGCCATCAACAGTCAAAGATGGTTTCTTGTACATACAGGGCTATCTGTTCAGGGAAATATGCAGGCCAAATATCTCTACTCAAAAAGCTGAGGACTAAAAGTATTTTAAATGCCAGCAGAGTGTTTTAGATATTGGAATATTTGCATATACTTAATGAGATGTTTTGGGCCTGGAACCCAAGTCTAAATATAAATTTCATTTATGTTCCAGACATACCTTGAAACAAAGAGCCTGGAGGTAATTTTGTAACAAAAGTTTGAGCACACCAGTATTTCAATTACAGCCCATCACATGAAACCAGGTGGAAATTTGTCAACTTGTGGAATCCTGTTAGCATTCAAAACATTTTAAGTCTTAGAGAATTTTCCAATCTGGCAGGGGGGAGGGAGGGGGAAAGAAGAGAGGGAGGGAGGGGAGGAAGGAAGGAAGGAAAGAGAGGGAGGGAGGGAGGGAGGGAGGGAAGGAAATATGATATATATGGAGAAATATATTTTTCTGTATATAGATCATATGATTTATGTGACTTTTTAAGATAAGTTTTATGCTTCTAAGAGATTTATCTCTCTTCAGTTTTCTCTTTTCCATTCTTTCACTAACTGCTCTTGCTACTGATAATCCAGCGCTTCTGAGGAAACCGTTGCCCATAGCTAATCCAACAGTCCAAAACATTCAAGAGTTTAGTGTTAAGGTAAAACCCAAGTGCTCTGGAAAAGAATGCTGTCAGAAGTAATATTTCTTATTAACTACTAAATTTCCTAAGACAGACTTAACATCCAGGAGTATACGGAATAAAATTACAATAAACACGTGGCCATCGGAATGCGGGCAATGAACCCGGAGAAGGAGTGTAAGCACCGTGTAAGCTGTGTTATAGTCGCGCCACACATGATTTCTGAGTTCTGAAGCAAAGGGAGAGGGGAACCAGAGCCAGCAACATAATCCACATCAATCATACCGACACCACACCCATTTCTCAGAAGAAACATTTCCAAGGCCCTTCAGTAAAGGAAGGTGTTTCTACTGCCGTGATTCTCAATGTATGTATGCTTTCAGGACCAGCAGCACCTCCTGCAACCTGCTTAAAAATACAGCCAGAGCTCAAGGTGAGACCCACCCACCTGTGTAACAGACCCTGCAGGTGACAGCCATGCTGGCTGCTGTATGCTGAGGACCCCCGAACTGCTGTGTCTTCACACACTTTACACAGAGGGTGGTTGCACACCTGTTCAGAAACATCCCAACACCCCACCCTAGGGGTTTTCCCCATGGCATAACAAAGTCAAAGCTGATCTACAAAGCCTGGAAACATGAGGCCCAGCAGACAGCTAAGGGCAGGCTGTGTGATCCATGTCTCCCGAGGTCACGGATCAGACATGGTTCAGAACATTCTCAGGATAACGGATAAATATGTGTATGAATGGACCAACAACACCATTTGGGCAATAGGTAGCCATAAGGAAATACAGAATGTCATTTTCAAAAGCTGTAAAGATGTTCCCATGAATTGGTTCTAGTTGGAGCAAAATTACTAGTTATTATCAAACATCTTCTTGTCTTAAATAAAAAAAAAAAAAGAAGAAGATAAAATCTGCACAAAGCCTTCCACAGAAGCTCTGCGGTCCTGGTTCCACAGTCCAGTAAGAGGGTGTAATTAGTACCAGCTCAGCTTTACAGATGAGAAACGGCCACAGAAGATGTCGCCCTAAGTCCTCTGACCCTTGGCCTAGTTGTTCCTTAGCCCGTCAGCATCACTGTCTGCAGGCTGTAAAGCGCAGGCAGCTCTGCCCTCCGTCACTTTTCTTACAGTTCAGCCAGGAGAAGTGTGCCTGTGTCACGCATGAGACAGGATTCCACGGACATCACAGAGCAGGCCCCTGCTTGCTGAGAACACACAGGCTCCTGGGATCCCGTCTCTCTCTTTCCAGAGGAAGTGCTGGTGGTGGGTAAGAAGAGGCTAGGCATGGCTGCCAAGGTCCACAGTCTGCAGCAGAAATTGCCTTAGAGTGCTGTCATGCCCAGTGGCCCCAGGCAGCATGGGAGGACTGAGCCCAACCAACGTAATACCTTTCATCTGACTTTTCTCCCTAGGCAATCCTGACTTGACATACCATTTCATAAGATACACACACACACACCTGGAAGCTCTTCCAAGCATCCCAGGTCAAGGGTCTGTTGTCTCTCTGGGAAGACAATATTTGTTGTCATTACAAGAAAGTTACAAGCAGGGCATACATCATCTGGGGGACATCACATTCTCCCTAGAATGATTCCAGATCATAAGCCTTCAACTGGGCCAGAGTTAAGGAGTTGGCATCAACACTCATTCATCCAGCTATTCATCCAAGAAACATTTATCAGACACCATTATGCACCAGATACCATGCTGGGTGCCGAAAACAAGGAGACCTGTGGAGGAGAACAGAACCACGATGGGTGTGCGCCTTGCACTGTGATGTCACCCATGTAACCTCACCCATGGTGGCTGCTACACCATAACTACCATCTAATGCATGGGGTACATCTAACGCATGGGGTATCTTTCTTCTGCTCTCTTCGGGGCAGCAGCATCTCCAACTGATTTTTTTGGATCTCATGTTTCTTGAAGATATTGTCATCTGAATAGTTTAGACTAGGGTAGAGGTGAGCATACTTTGACATTAGCTACTGGCTGATTCTACGCTTCTCCACAGATACAATTCACACTGTCTTCATCTTCCTGTCGGTTTCCTCTAATTACCATATTTTTCTGCTGACTCTTTTTTTTAAGACTCTTCCTTTTTTTAAGACTCATATGTATATGAGTCGTGTGTGTGTGTGTGTGTGTGTGTGTGTGTGTGTGTGTGATATATGACATAAGTATATGAGTACACTGTAGCTGTCTTCATAGGGCATCAGATTCCATTACAGACGGTTGTGAGCCACCACGTGGTTGCTGAGAATTGAACTCAGATCCTTGGAAGAACAGATGTTGCTGAGGCATCTCTTTAGCCTCTTCTGCTCTCTCTTAAGCTCTAGCTCTCTGCTGCGCTGAAGTGAGGGAAAGCCCTCACAGTGCCAGGAGGGATGGGATCTATAGCAAAGTGGGCACATTCGACAAAACAGGGTTCTTTACAGTCAAAACCATTCTTTCCCACACATCCCACACCACAGTAAAGTACCTTACTGCTATCTTACAGTAGAGAAGATGCCAAGAGCAAGAGTTCTGACAGGTATTTTCAGCAGGCTCAAGGCTGGGGAGACTAAGGTCCTCTAGTCCGGTTTCTGTCAGCACTAATGAGCTGCAGGAGCCACAAGGGCCTCAGAGCCTTTGTCACCTGAGCCAAGTACACACATATACATGCACACACACACATGCACACAAGCACCATGAAACATGGGGTGGTGAAGGGCACTGCCTGCATAAGGATCTGCATTAATTACCATGTCTGGATACAAGCTTCCTTGCTTAATAAATACCATTCATAGTCTCAAAGCAATTAATGTAAGGTTGCAGTAACTAGCTCCTATTTCCTCACATCCAGGAAACAGTGAACTCTGAACTATTACTTCCAAGGTTACCTGATGCCAACCTGGGCTTCTCCCAAACTGGTCATCTGTCAACCTACAATTCATTCCCGTTGACCTCCCCGAAGGAGGCCTGGGTCAATAGGCAGAGTCACGGGATACTTTCCTCGGAGGTTTGGATTTTCTTTCTGCAGTGGCTCCTGACTCTGTGGTCTTCTCTTAGCGAAATTAAGAAATACAAAAGGATACAAAGTCATGGAAATGCTCTTCCTAATGTAAAGTCTGCTTAAAGTTTCTTCAGCTCTCATTAGGAAAGGGTGGGGGCCACTAATATGTGTCCGTGTGGTTGTTCTGACATCTTACTTGGTAAATCTGAACAATAGAAATAAAACCGTATTAAACTAAAACTCCACACACCTTCAAAGTGCGTGACTGTTAACTCCCACACACGTCAGGAGGACCAGACCTCAGTTGCTAAGAGCTTTGCAATCAGTTTCATCGGCTGACAAAACAGGCGGCAACACAGACCGCCTTCTATAGGTTGAGAAATTGAGGCAAAAGGGCAAGACAGGAGGCGCAGAACAAGGGTGTGGTGATGCCCAAGCCTTGGTCACTCTTATTCTCCTCTTTACTGTGTTTATCCTTCAGGCTTTACCACCTTCTTGTGCTGTCAACTGCCATAAAGGCCCCTTGCCCACTGACCCTTGCAGCTGCCTGTCTTTTGGTCCTGTTATGCCTGCTTGCTTAAACCCTGTATGATCCCCTACATGGTTTTGTGCTTTCATGCTGCTTTTCCAACTCAGGTGGAAGCTCTCTAAGAGCAAGAAACAGAATTATCCACTAATGTGTCCTCGCTACTCAATACATCATAGAAAATGGTTTGTTTTATTCTTCACTTAGAAGACAAAGGATGCCCTCCGTTTAAGTAAAAGGAGAAACATAATGTGGCAAATGAGACTTTAAATGGAAATATATGGAAATGCACAGAATTCAAGCCCTCTCCACTGCTTTCCTCGGCCTGGAAAACGCTAAAAGAGATTTTACAATTTTTAGTTTTTTTTTTTTAACTACTCCATTATCGAGGGAAATGTATAATGTGCACATTCCTTCCTATCCCTTTAAAGAAACTAAAAGAATGCTTTAAATACATTGTCCAGCCAGGCATGGTGGCGCACACCTTTAATCCCAGCACTGGAGAAGCAGGGACAGGTGGATCTCTGAGTTCAAGACCAGTCTGGTCTATATAGAGAGAACCTGACTTGGAAAACCCAAAAGATGATGCTAGTGATGATGATGATGACGACAACGACGACGACGACAATAACAATAAATACATTTCCAAGAGCCAATACACTAAACTAAATAGAAACAACGGAATAACTAAAAAGTAAAAATACAAACAAATAAAATTATACTCACTGTCAAAACTCCTAGAAGAGTCAGAAACTCTGACATTTTCCCATCCTTAAACAAACGGACAGGAGTCTTCTAAGATGCTGTCCTACACCCCCCACTGTACCCCACAGGACAGCTAAAGCACTTAGGCCCTATAGAAACATACTAGCCTAAACCATGATGTCGTTAAGGGGAATAGAGTCTGCTCCCGCCATTTTACCTAGTTGTGTCTTCCATCCACAGGCTTTCCCTGACAGGCTACTTCTGCTATCTACCCCAGGTCACGCCCTGGGGCATCTCTGCCCAGAAATCTACAACATTTAACAGCCTCCTGCCCTTCTCCTATGACACCTGATTTGTCTGGGGTGAGGAACTGTGTTCTGTGCTTCAGCACAAATAGTTGACTTACGAGCTGTAGCCACTGTTGTTAGCCTTTTAGGCACCTTTGACACACTTTGCTCTTTATTTTTAACATCTCTCCCACGCACCCACTTCTCCCTACCTTCTCTCTCTCTCTCTCGTCTTGTCTTTCAACTACATCTAACTGGTCAAATTCTACTGAGAGCCAATCTTACTAACATCTGTGCGTGAGTGCGTGCGTTCGTGCATGCGTGTTAGTATGTCAGTGTTAGTGTGTCTGTGCGTGTGCATGCAGATGTGATTCTATGTGTACATGTCTATGTATGAGTACACACATGTTCATGTGTGCATACAGTGTGAACAGGTATGTACACAGCTGTGCACTTATACCTGTGGAGGCCAGATGTCAATCTCAGGTGTCTTCCTTAGTCAATTCTCTCTGCTGTTGTTGTGTTTTCTTTTTGAGACAGGGCATTTACTTTTACCTGAAGCTTGTTACTTTGGCCAGACTGTTAGCCAACAAGTCTCAGGTTTCACCTGTTTCTACCTTCCCAGCAGTGGAGTTCCAAACAGGTATCACCACGCCTGCTTTTTTTTAATGTGGGTTCTTGGGATTAAACTCAAGTCCTCAGTGTCCCCATTCTGCTAACTGTGTGTTCCATCTCTCTAGCCCCAAACTCACAGTTCCAACTCTGTTAGGTCCCAGCATTTTTTCAGATCTCTTACACTTTACTCGCCTCTTCTCCCTCCCCCTTCCAGACTATTCAACTCCAGACCTTGTCTTCAAGACCTCAACCCCGTTATACACTGCTATGAAACACTAAAGCTGACTTCAGGGCTGCCTATCCATTGGTTACGTCCTTGTTCGGGTCCTTTTTAGGCAGCCATGATGGTAAGACTTATTGGTGTAGCTTCTCTGACACTTCTGGAGACACAAGCTCACTGAAAGCTTCCCGTTTCTCTGGCTCCTACAGTCTTCCTGCCTCTTTGTCTGCAAGAATCCCTGAGCCTTAGGTACAAGCGTTGTGCGATCAGGTGGGACTTGACTCCACTATTCTGCATGTTCTGCAACGGTCTCTGTTGCAGAGGTAAGCTTCCTTGATGAGGGTGAAGACTACACTTCTCTGTGGGCATAAGGGTAAGTATTTAGAATGGTGTTAGGAATTGTGCTGTCGAGTAAAGGGACAGTTGTAGGTTCTCCTCCAAGATCCATGACATTACTAACCCTCAGAGGAGGAGCTGGCTAGGTTATCAGTACCAGGCATGATATCCTTCTTGTTGAGTGTGCCTTAAGTTTGACTAGACAACTGCTAGTTACCTCCTGCACCCTTTAAAGGTTATCATGCCATGCAGGTCATTGTTGTAGTGACACCATAGCCGAGCATTGGTTGCTTCCCTCCTTTGGAAGCCTACACAGCACCTTCTGGTACCACTAACACTAGTCCTCTGGGAGGAGGTTTTCAGGTCAGATCCAGTTTGGGTCCTCCGGATCCTATGTCTGCAATGCATGGAGTCTTCAGCAATAGGGACTTATCTTCCACTTCTAGGGGTAAAACAAGGGCAATAGCAATAGCCTATGTTTTAAAAGTCTCTTGGACAACCCTAACAACAACTCAAAGGAGGGCTTCTCACAGTGGCACATGCCTTTAATCCTAGTATTTCAGAGGCAGTGGCAGATGAATCTCTGTGTGTTTGAGGCTAGCCTGGTTTATATGGGAAGCTCCAGGCCAGCCAAACAAGGCTATGAAGTGAGACATGTTTTAAATTTAAAAAAAAAGAAAAGGCAGGCTTCCATGCCTCCTGCTTTGGGGGCAGCATTGTCAGCCCAGATGGGAAATTTTCACTTAAACTATCTGTGTAAATATGTAGTACAGATATTTTTAGGTGGTTAATAGTATGCTTCCTTGTGAGGTTTTTGGATACCCTTATCACAGTTTTACCCTCATTTATTCTTATTCTGTATTTATCTCCCTTTGTTCCCACTAATTAGAACCCCCCTCCTCCACTTTCCCATAATGAGCCTATGATCCAAACAGAGTTCTCAAAAAAGAGAGAAAGAAGGAAAGAAAGAAAGGAAGAGGGAAAGAAAGAAAGAGAGAAAGAAAGAAAGAGAGAAAGGAAGAAAGAAAGGAAGAAAGGAAGAAAAGTGGTCACAAAATATTTTTTAAAAAATCACGACCCCTAGCATTTAGAGAAATGCAAATCAAAACAACTTTAATATTTCATCTTACCTGGGTCAGAATGACAAAGATCAATGTAACAACCAACATCAAATGCTGGAGAATGAGGGTGGGGTGGGGCACCCTCATTCATTGTGGAGTGGGGGTGGGGCACCCTCATTCATTGTGGAGTGGGGGTGGGGCACCCTCATTCATTGTCGGAGGGATCCCAAACTGGTGTAGCCACTATAGAAATCAGTGTGGAGAATTCTCAGAAAGCTAAAAGCAAATCCACCAGGCAACCCAGCTAGAGCATTGCTGGGCCTGCACCCCAAGGATGTGGTTGGTCCCAGTCCACAGATACTTGCTCAGCCACGTGCATTGTTGCTCTCCTCACAAGAGCTAGGAAATGTGAACAAACTAACGAGATGTCCTCCCACTGACGACTGCATGATGAAAAGCTGGTACATATGCACTACAGAATACGATTCAGTTGTTAAATTAATGAAGCCATGAAGTTTGCAGGTAAATGAATGGAACTAGGAAAGATCATATAAGTGTGTAACCCAGACTCTGAAAGACAAGAGTCCTCTGTTCTTTCTTGTTGGAGGCTCCTACACATGTGAACGTACATCCTGGAGTAACCACAGAAATCAGGAAAGTAAAATGGGACTGTTGCTGGCAGGGGGTGGGGTGGGCGGTAGAGAGGGAAATGGCAGCGTACGAGTAAAACCCTTCTTCTCATCATCAGGACCAGCCATACTTTATCCAACACTCCAGCAAGCTGAGTCCTCCAGGCAGCTTTGTTCTGGATGCTTTTCACAAGGGACAAGGGCTCTTTCTTGGCGATGTCCCTTAAGGACACTCTCACACTAAGGTGACGCTGGCATCACCTGTGCAGAGGTTCTCATTCTGGGTGACCTGCTTCCCTGAAGCCGACACTACTCCTCACTCATACCCTCGATCAGGGATTAACCTAGTATCAGATGAAACAAGCTATCAGTGGATTGTGAGGCTCTGATGAACTTTGTGTTCCATGACACTGGCCAAGCAGCACAGGCATTCGAGGAAAAGGAGTCTCATTTTTTTCTTGTTATGATGGTTGCAAAGTGATCTAGAGAGAAATGCTTGACTATCCCACCTCCTCTGTGGCAGGGCCACATGAAACATGATACGCACAAATATGTAGTAATACACGTGAGCAACAAAAACCAAGCAGTCAAACAAAAATGAATTTGTGATTTCTCACAGGCATGGATGAATTCAGTGGCTGATGTTACCAAAACAGTAAAAACAGTCAGAGGTCCCGTTGTCTTTCGAGCAATCCTCCAAGGGACTGGCCAGATGGCTCCACAGGTGAAAGCATTATTGACACAAGCCAGACACTGAGTTTAATCTCAGAAACACAAGGACAAAGCGGGATGTGGCAATGGCATCTATAATCCCAGAATCTATAGCAAAACAGAAGGCAGAGACAGGGACATGCAGCTAGCCTGGAGTATTCAGTAGAAGGGAGACCCAACCTTAACCGTGTGCAAGGTGAGAAGCAACTCCTGAAAGTTGGCCTCTGATCTCCACAGATCTGCCTGTATATTCACCAGGAACACACACCAAGCAAGTCAGTATGCAAATGAGTGTTTGTCACACACACACACACACACACACACACACACACACACACACACACACGGTCTGTGATCACCATTCCTGGGTCTGTCTCTTAGGAATGGTGATCGTAGACTCACACCCCTCCTTCCCATGACTGGCAAAAAAAGGTGAATCTTCATGTGTACGCATGTGCATGTGCATGTGCCTGTGAGTGTGTGTGTGTGTGTGTGTGTGTGTGTGTGTGTGTGTGAGATGTATGGGTCTGCCATTCTTACGCTGAATGTCCAATCCCTCCTGTCCCTCTCAGACACTGGTACCCAAGATACCTGGAGTGGGGAAAAAAGTCTGCCTGCAATGAAAGATTATGGCATGTCCATGATGCTGTTCAATTACAACAGCAAGAACTTCCTGGTTCCAGTTGCAATAAGACTTTGCTTGCTTCTTGATCCTCAGCTCCTGGAAGCCACATAAGGCAACTGGGCAGGAAAGGAAGTGGAAGCTTTTGTCTTTCTTTTGATGTTAATTTGTAAAGAAGTGTTTCAACAATACAAATTGTGTTTCAGACAGTTTGGTCCAAAGAAAACACACATGAACTTTTAAAAAGAAATGTAAATGTTCTAGGCATCATTTAGCCTCTAAGTTTTTTTTTTATGATAATGTAAAAAATGTAAAACATTATCATAAAAAAAAGAGAAACTATTCCACTTGCTAGACTTGGGTCCCTCTCTTTCTGGTCTGTGTAAGAAAGTGGTTTCCAGGCAGACAATGCTACATGAGGAACACCATGTTCACTACTCTCTAAATATTCTGGTCCCCAAAGATGGTGCCAAGACATAGTGATACAATGCTATACTCTATATAAAATAACTTAGTAACTGTGTGGTATTCCCAGGAAGAATTCTTATACCGTGACTCTCTCTGTGGTAAGGTGGTTGCAGAATTATCTATCAGGATTCTCACATCCTAAGCTGGTGCTAACTGAACACTGAAGGAAAGTTTTACCTCTGAGACATCCAGCTGTGCCCCCACTACCCAGGAGCCACTGACTGTCCCGTGAGGCTGCCAATGCAGAGGGACTGAGCTCCTCATTTTGCTTCTTTTTAATTCAATTCAAACTGAAACAGCCACCTGTGGTCACAATACTGGGGACTAGGGCTCTAAAATGCTCACCACATTAATTCTTCATCTTTTAAAAACAGAGGACTGGAGGGATGGCTCAGTGATTAAGAGTGACTGCTCTTCCAGAGGTCCTGAGTTCAATTCCCAGCAACTACATGATGGCTCACAACCATCTGTAATGGGATCTGATGCCCTCTTCTGGTGTGTCTGAAGAGAGCAACGGTGTACTCACATATATTAAACAAACAAGTAAATAAATAAATAAATAAATAAATAAATAAATATTTAAAAATAGAAAGTTGGGGTTCGGGCAGTCTTCCACATAAATCAGTCTATCTCACATCTCACATAAGTTCTGGGAAAGTGGTTCCACCACAGTTTAACACTAGTTAGAAACATCGAGACCTATCATAGAAGTTCTTATACAAATAGAACACGTTAATACTGCCAGAGGTTCTAAAATAGTGTCCCAAAGGAAAAAAAACTAAAAAGTAAACCTACAATACGAAATGTTTTATTTTGCTTGTGAATAATTCTCAGGGTCAAGCTGATGTCACTGAATTGGCAGTCTCAGTGCCAGGCCTTAGACTGAAGAGGCAATAAAAGGAATATTGGAGTGTCAACTTCAATTATGGATGCCCTGGGCACAGTTCAAAACTCCTCAGACCCAGCCCTGCCACAGAAACCAGTGTCACCCAGAGGTTTGTCCATTGTTGAATTCAGGAATCCATTTACCAAACATGTCATTGGTGCCCGCTACATGCCAGTCATAAGGCTGGACATATTAAGTTAAGAAACTCACTTTCTGTCTTTTTGGACTGAAATATTGGGGGAAAGACATATAATCACATTATGATACAATGAGGTAACCTCATCCTGAGCCCAGAGGGCAACAGATCTCCACAAAAGGTGATCTGACCTCTTCCCAAAGGATCAGTGAAGAAAAAGGTAACATCTGAACTGGGGACTCAGAATGAGGAATTCGTATGGTAAAAGCAGGATGGGGCATTCCATGTCCTGTGACTCAGGAAGGTGGGAAGCCAGCTGTAGAGTCCGATGGGAAATGCAGGAAATGGTGCCCAAGCACAAGTCTGCGGTCAGGGAGTGGTAAGGAGACAGGCTCAAATGGCACCAGGTCAAGGAACTTGGTCTTCAGCGCATGTGCAGTGGGGAGTAGCTGCCTGGCAGCGGACTAGAGGGAGATCTGCAGAGCCAAGGAGAAGCAGGAGACTGGCTTCATCTTAGAGATCAGTGATAAAGGCCCGCACACAGGCTGCTGTGATGGGAATCCAGAGAAGGGAGATCTCAGAAATTTCCAGATTTGGGAGATAAACAGTAATTAGAATCTGCTAGCGCAGGGGACCGGATGATGTGGGAGCTAAGGAAAACAGGTATTGGGGTGACTCCCAGAGTGTTAGCTTTGATGACTCTATGAATATGGCTAACAGTGAACGAACACAGCTGGAAGCCACGTGTGAATGTTATACTCTGACTCTACACTGTGTGAACATTTCATGGCTACCTCAGAAGACTCCTGTGAGGAAGACACTGTCATCTCTAATTTAGAAAGAATGGGTAAAAGCACCTACTTGCCTGCTAACTTGAGAGTTTGATTCTTGAACCACATCAATATGGAAACAGAGAATCTTCTCCACAGATTTGCCCTCTGATCTACATGCATGTCAGGACACACACACAATCCCACATGCATATATCCTCCTACACAAATATCACACATAAGCCACTAATAATATTTTTTAATGTAAGACACTGAAGCTTGGAAAATGAATGGCCTGCTGAAGATGAAAACACCCAATAAGAATGAGCAGCAGAATTCTGATCCATTTCTGTTTCCAGTTCAGTCTAAACAACGCAGACAAGGCAGGTCTGGGAGGAATGGTGGTGCATCCCAGGCCTGGAGAGTTTCAGAAACCTTTTCAGACACATACATGGTAACCAGCAGTTGGCTGGACTCCGGGCTACAAAGCCAGGCAGAGACATGGGACCATCAGCCTGGGCGTGACAATGAAGACGGGGGAGTAGATGAAGCTCCAGAGCTAGGATGCAGGACAAAAGCATTTCTCCCTGAACTGAACTCCAAAAAGAGGACGGATAGGCAAAGAATGAGAAGCCCATTAAGACAACGGAAAGCAGAGAAGCAGCAAAAAGGAGGAAAACCATGGACTGAGCCAAAGCCTCTTCAAGAGCCAACAGGAGACAGACAGTGCTGAATGCTACAGCAGCGGCTGCAGCCTATCTACTGCGTTGGGCAAGTGAGGACATCATTGCTGGGCCTGCAGATATGGCAAACACAGACCATAGCCAAAAAAGAGATGTTGACTAATAGAATGCGGTCTAGGAGAAAGCAGAGCAGATGGTGTATAGCCCTGGCATAAACAAGCAGCCTGTGACTGGGATTACACTTAAGATTATAGGCACCAAATGGGCATTGCTGGCCATTTCACCCAACCATTCCTGAGTTTCTTAATAAAGTAGGATACAAAGTCATCTGTGAAGAATCACTGAGGGAGAACAATACCTGCATGAGGAACAAAGAGAAGGAGAGAGCAGCACCCTCTGCCCAGTGCAGCCGGACACCCAGTAAAGAGGAAGTAGTCTTGACTTCAGCATGCTGCCCGAGGATAACAGGTACGCTGGTATGTCACAGCATCTAAGGTACTGACTATGTTCAAGGACTCTCCGTTTTACAGACTGCTCATCGCTGGCTGCCCACCAATACCTCCACTCTATTCAGAGAAGACTCCGGCCATAGAAACAGAATCCTGGAAGATAACATCCTTTTCCCCTGGAGATCTTCCTAGACAGCCCTAACAAGGTACTGTACTAGCCCCGCTGTGTCAGTTAAACACTTTGACATTTGCTATGTGAGCCTCTAGACAAACAAAACAAAACAGAACAGAACAAACTGACCCTCAAAACATGTCAGTGGTGGTAGGCTGGTAAGAAGGCTCAGAGAATGGAGGTATATACCTCTGTGTGTGTATGTGTGTGTGTGTGTGTGTGTGTGTGTGAGAGAGAGAGAGAGAGAGAGAGAGAGAGAGAGAGACAGAGACAGAGAGACAGAGACAAACAGAGACAAAGAGAGACAGAGAGACAGAGAAAGGGGGATACAGTATAACAGGATAAACCTACAAACGGCCCAGAAAGACCCTGTCTCTTGCTTGCCTTTCATACTGTACAGAAATTCAGCATAGAAGAATCCTGGTTCCTAAAAGGGAGCCCAGCACTGTGAAGGAAATGCAAACAATCGCAAGCAATCTGGAACATGAAGCAACTCAAGGATAAAATGGGTACCAGGCCCTCCTCCTTGGAAGGTCAACAGGACATCCACATGAGGACAAGCTACAGTGGAAATGCGTGACTCCAGACTCCGGTTCCTCCCAGCTCCCCCTAACAACCCAGCTCACAAGACTGCAGCCCAGAGAACAATGGGAAACATCAGGTCACACTCCTGTCCCATGCCCCCCAGCTGCCCTCCCGCTTCCTCTTTCACCCAGTATGAGCTGTCATCTTTCCATGAAGGAATGCCAAGCGCTCAGGCAGTCTGACTGGCACTTCCTGCTCTTCGGGTTCTCTGCAGGCTTCAAAAGGGTGGCTAGCAATGTGCAACCGGAAAGACCGCCCTCCCCACAGGCTTAGCTCCAGGTGTCCGCCCCTTGTGAGTCACCTGCCAGTTTCTATCACATAGAACAAGATCTGTGATTCCAGGAGACTTCATCCAAGCACTATGGGCTGTAGACAGCTTCTCTCACAAGTGGCCCTTCTAAACTCAGACCGGGTTAGGCAAGTGTTTTGATGATGCTCACCTAGATTTTCAGTTAGCAAAAACAAGAAGGCAAACAAATTAAAATGATGATGTAGCAATACATTATAATGTTGGCCCTGAGCCACTTACTGTGTATATTTTTGAGGTTAAAAAAAAAAAAAAGGACCACTTGGGTTCAAATTGTTTGAACACTTAATTGATGGTCACATTTTAAAAGGGAAAGTTCTCCGTTTGATTTAAGAAATGCACTACATCATATATAAGAAAATGGCTCTTCAAAGAATCCTCCTTAGGTCTGAGCATCCCTCTTTCTCAGGAGTCTGTAGTGGACACACTACAGGACATCAGGACATCAATCTTTTCTTTGGAGTTAAGATTTTTAAAGGGTCATGGAGACTGGAATAGGTCTAGCAAGAAGAGTAGAAGAAAGAGATTTGTCTAGTGAAAGAAAAAACAGCAAACCCTAGATATCAAAAGGCAACAGCGGTGAGTGCTCACGGCACCCGGTGTGAACTGGCCACTTGCAGTGACTCCTAGATGGATTTACACAGAAAAGCCACATCTATGGCACGAACAGAATTAGCTTCAGGTGAGCTGTTCTTCCTATATAAGGCGTGTTGGAATGGGCCTTTCCAGGGACCTCACTGTAAAGAAGGAAATGGAATAGTAGGAAAAAAAATGTTTCTGCTTACTATAAGTCAGGTATGCAAAATTCATGTTATCAATCCAGTCCATGGTTCTCCTCTAACCTTCTCAACTCCCTAAACCAGGAATCACATTCAAATGCTTGTTCATTTAATTCATAGTCTACTGTATGCTATGCACGACATGCTGGGAACTAAAGGGAAAACAAATCAAGACTCATGCCTCCTCTCAGCACTGAGAGTCCAACAAGAAAGGCAGAGCCGGGGCAACGGATCCCCAGGGAAAAAAATACTGTAATGCTTTGAAGGTCATGGGAGCTCCTCGGATAAGGGAGAAGTTAGGGGGGAGAATCAGGTAACTGGAGGGGAAAGGAGGGGGTTCCAGAACACACATACAGCTTGTGCATTTGGGTCCTAAAGTCCATCTCTGTGTCTCCAGAACCCAGCACACAGCAGAATCTCAATTAATGCTCATGGAATAAGTGTGGGAGTTCTTAATGGAGTCAAACGATCTTTCTTAAGAAAACCAACCTAGCTGCAGAAACCAAGAACAGAAAATGGAGAGTTACAGGTTCAAGAGGGTGTTATTTGTAACACAGAGAATTAGAAGCAGCAGCAAAAATACATCAATTACATAAAATGCTGTGTGAAATATGTACAGCCACCATGCAAAGCGGTGACATTACAGTTCCATGGATAAGGAACAGGTGGCTTATATGAGAAGTATGGGAAACTGTAAAGGAGATCACGCTCCATATCCCTAAGTACTGACTTATAAAATTACACAGTCAACCATCTCATTTGTATTACAGACATAAAATATCCAGCGCCTCCCATTTTAATGGTGATAAACCATCCAATTCAAAAGAAGCCCATCCAGCCTACCTTCACTCACTGCAGATCCCTTTAGAAGTATAATACTGGGGTTGGAGAGATGGTTCAACAACCAAAAGTCCTTGCTGCCCTTGCAGAAGACCTGAGGTTGGTTTCCAGTTTACAACCACCTTTAAATCAAGTCCCAGAGGATCTGATGCCTTCTTCTGCCCTCCACAGGCACCGGGCACACACAGAGTACAGATACATACAAGCAGGTAAACACACGTACACATGAAATAAATAAATACATCTTTTAAATCATTTCTAAAAATAAGTGCAACATTACTTCAGTGGCATCTTACAGTTACTAATCTGATAGCTGTCGCAAGCTTCTTGCAGGCGATCCTGAATGAACCAGGTCATCCTGAGAACAAGCACAAAGATACCTTCTAGCAGCAGGTATCACTTCAATAGCATCTTACAGTTACTAATCTGATAGCTGTCACAAGCTTCTTGCAGGCGATCCTGAATGGACCAGGTCATCCTAAGAACAAGCACAAAGATACCTTCTAGCAGCAGGTATCCTGAATGTAACAGACTAAGCTGAATCAGCAAAGAGCATCAAGAAGGGAGCGATACATACATCTGAGAGGTGGGTTTTTCAGCCACTGACATTCTAATTTACTGTTAGACCTTTTTCCCTAATATAATCAAGAAAAATAAAACCCCCCAAAATATAATTCTAATACAAAATTCTAAAAAAGTTGAGAAAATAGTCTTGATATCCTAAAATAAACACTACTATAGATTTGTTAAATATAATTCTACATAGTGTTTTGGGTTTGTTGGTAGGTTGGTTGTGTTTTTTGTTTGCTTGTTTGTTCTTGGTTTTAGGGTTTTTTTTGTCGGGGGGGGGGGGGGGGGGGGCAATGTTTTTCTCTTTAGACCTGGTTGGTCTGGAACTCTCTATGTGGACCAGCCTGGCCTTGAATTTCTAACAATACTCTTGCTTTTGCTTCTGGGTTCTGGGATGACAACAGGTTCCTCTTCACCTGTTTAAAGGGGTCTCTGTTTACTTAATCTGTCTGTGTCATACTGGAGAGTGAAGTACTTACGACTGCCATACGCCAGGTAAGTGACCGCTGAGCTGGGTCTCATCCCTCCCAATACATCTTATGTGTCTACTTAACCATTTTTGTTATTACAAAACTGGAGGTTGGAAACATTATATAGTTTGGAAAATCAAAGTCCCCATAATCCGATTCCACTTCTATAGCTGGTCCCCAGTGGTTAAGGGGATCCATCTTCCCATCTTTGCAGGGCTACCATACCCCCTTACCCACAGTGGTGAGATTCAATCAGCTCTAAAACCAAATCAGGATTTAGTAAGTACTGATCAAAATGTGCCCCCAAGTGACAACTCTTAATCTTTGCTCAGCCCACTTAGAGTGTGTCACTGGAGAAATGCTAATGTTTTCAATTACATGTGCCAGCCCACTCTCCACTAGATGTTGTAATTAATAGTGAGCGTGATTAATGCCTGGCCAGATGCGAGCCTAAGGCAGCTTTAGTGCTCAGACACACGGCTGACCCCAACAGTTTCAAATAAAAAAGCTTGGACTTGTACTAATGTTTCTCCCATTCTCGTTTGTATTTTAGAAGTGGGTCAAAGCTTGCTTCCTTCTCTTCAAGTACGTTGTTTTTTAATGTATCAAGGGCATCTTCCCACATCTATTCACTATCTTAACAGCCACATGGGTGCAAGGGAACAAAAACGAACCAGGAGAATAAGAACCTTGATCTTAAGATGGAGACACACGGGGTACATAATTTAAGAGATTAGACTCACCGTAAGGACTAAGAAGGAACAGATATCACAGCCCTCAGACGTAGCAGAACCTTAGATAATGGCCGGCTCCATCTTGAGGGGGACCGATACAGTGACTCCCAGAGGTCTCAGAGCCTTCTATCTCCCAACTGCTGCCTCCATTCCGTGGCTGCTCTCAGACACTGTGGTCTGACAGCAAGGGCTATGGAGGGTGACTGCAAAAGATGCCACAGCAGCTTTCTCTCTGAGGCACCCATGACTTACAGTCCAACTGGCCTGGGGAGCAACAGTCTCCCAGACTTTCACAGCTAAACTGAAAGTAGAAGGAGATGCTACCACCAAGTATCTTGACTTGTGTTTAGGGTACCAAAGAGTTATCCTTACATGAGTGAACACTGCCATTACTCCACCACCTGGCAAACAACCAATGCCCAAGAGTGTCCCCCAGGATCTCCCTACCCCTCACTACCTCCACACCCAGTAAGTTCACCCAAGTACATCCATTCAGCAAACCAATGTGTTTTCATTTGTGCACACTAAGCCCCATGTACATCCAAGCTCCACAACTCAGAACATGGAAAATCAAAGGAGACTAACAGTAATGACAGTCTATGTGCCTGCCCCTGTCCTTCCCAGGGCTGTGCTCTCCTCTCCAGGGCTTGCTCACTCAGAGAGAGATAGTCAGGCAAGGCAATGCTACAGGGCCCTGGCCAAAACTACCATTCAGTAAAAGAAAAAACTGATAAATATGGTCCTCCAGAATCCAGCAGTTCTCGTCCCCTCACCAAGAGAGAGGGAGAAAACTCTGAGTGATGCACCTCTGTCTCCATGTAACTCAGTTAGTTATGGGAGGACATCATCATTTAATCAAGAATCATTTCCCAACAGCTCTGCCCCTTCCTAAACAAGCATGATGTAATGTGTGCAAACTAACCGAAGGGGTGGAAACCATAACTTAGGACCCTACCATGCCAAACAAAGTGGTGCAAGCAACAGGAGGAGGAAGAAGTAGTTCATTTCCTCATTTCACACCACGTGAGAGAGAACTGGCTGGCACAAGGAGGGCCAGAGAAACTGTTGCCAGGCTCAGATCCCAAAGGCCAGACTCCATGCAGTATGTGATCCAAAACCACACCAGTATTAGAGATCCATACACACCAGTATTAGAGACCCATACACACCAGTATTAGAGACCCATACACACCAGTATTAGAGATCCATAACACGTGTCTGGGATAGCTGAGCACTGAAATAAGAGAAGTGTTGACACAACCCTCCTGATGTCCACATGCCCCTATTTTGTCCCATGAACAAGAACTGGAAAGCCTCCCTCTTGTCACTTTCTGAGGCTCACCCCAGCACTGCCAAGCACCCTGGGCTCTCAAGTGTAGACAGATACCGTGGCATCACCCACTGTATCTGTAGCTACAAAAGAAGGGACATTTATTTAGTGGGCTGCTGGTGAGCTAGTGAGGGGAGTGGAATCCTGTGACAGAAATGGTTCTTCCAGGTAATGAGACGCTCTGAGTGTCCTGAGGAGCATGGTACAGGCACACCAGCGGACCTCTGCAAGGTGATTGGGGCTCATCTGGACAAATGCCTGCATGTCTAGGGACCTGTCAGTCTCTCCTTCTTCATTTTTGTGTGGTGTGTGTACAGAGAGGCAAGACAGGCACAGAAGTTAGTGATCTTCCGGATGAGTGGCAGCCAGCTGGTGGCCTTTGGACAGGTTAGCATCTCACCCTGAGCCCTGGAGAGGCTGGAGGAGAAGAGGGAGAAAGATGAAGAATGAGAAAATGGAACAAGACACCACTGACAGGAGTGGCTCTGAACATAACAAGCCAGCATACACAAGCATCACACAAGCGCTGCCTACTGCTCAGCCTATGCCTCCACAGCACCTGACACAAACATTTGGGGCACATGGCAAACACACTATGTGCACCCTACAAAAGCTACTTTCTGAGCCTGCACATCCTCATTTGTAAAACAGAGATAAGAGTATCCACCTCAACAGGATCAGAGGGAGATAACAAATGTTAAAGATGGGCGCACAGTAGGTGCTCAAGACTACAGCAAGGAGCGTAAGACAGTGGAGAGGCCTACAGAATCTGGAGTCTGAAATCGCTCACCAGCTCCCAGCTATGTTCTTACGTTACCAGCTACCTGAACAACATCATGGATCTCCAGGCACAGTCAGTGATAACTTAGAGGCGCACTAGGGGGCTCAAAGCAGAAAACACGAAATGGAATAAACATTCAAACTATAAAAGGCTAAGCAAGCAATTTCTTGGGTAACTTGAATATACACTTTAAAGAGCACAAATTGATTTCACCCCTCTCAGGAAGACTGCATGTAAATTGGGTCCCACCTTCAGTAGCAAACACTGTCAGTCAACAACAAAGGGTAACAGATACAAGAAATTACAAGAAATACTTAGTATCTACTGTGGGCCAATTGCTGTGCTGGAAACACAGGCGCAGAGGCTACTGAAGGATTGCGCCCCGACAAAGCTGACAGTCAGAGGATGGGATGAGTAACTGGTTGTAAGAAATCTCACCCAAATGATACTAAGCAGCAATAGAGCCCCTTGCTGGAGATCCATACTAAGATGGAGGAAGCAGGAGGACAGACTCAGTAAGCATGTAAAAAGAAAGGTCAGAAGTTGCATACCAGAGCTGGTACCCAGCCCATCACCTCATGGCCAACTACAATTACAAAACTTCCAATAAAACTTCTGCTTTTTTATGGGGTTCATAAAGAACTGAAGAAGCTTCCCTCCATCTTAATCCAGCCCTCTGCATCCACACCTGAGCATCAGAGAAGGAGGCACTGTTGCTGTCCTCTCCTGACCAGATGCTGTCAGGCCGCCTATCTCTCCAGTTTCCACATGTGGTTGCGATGCCCTGTTTCTCACCCATCCAACCCTTTCTGGTCATTCAGAATATTCTTCCCAGCAACCGACCCCAAGAGCATGTCAACCTGGACCACACAGGCAGTCTCGCCTTGTCCTGGCTGTGTGTGACACATGGGGAGATATGCCCTCCCCTGAGGACACAGCCTTGTAGGAGTCTCTAAGGAGGAATGGTGCTGACAGAGCCAGAGGGCTGCCAATCGAATGAACTGCGGTGGGACCGGAACAGGAAGGACCTGGGCATTCCCCTGCGGGCTCCTTAGCTCTCTTGGCCCTAGATGAATCAACTTGAGAAACAAGCGAAACACCCTCCTCCAAGGGCATATTAACTTCCTCCCCTTGCCCCACTGCCTCGGCCACGCTCATTAAAGAGGTCATTCACCTGTTCCCTGGAAACCTGGGTCCTCTCTTCCTTTCTATCCCAGCAAAAGTACCTGGCTCCTCCCTCGCTGACTAAATGAGCAACACTAGAGGCACAAAGCACTTTTCATGTCTAACACCTCAGATGTGCCAGTCTGTGCTGCTGGAGAGGTCATTAGTGGCATTGTTAGGCTTCTGGTATATAAATCAGAGAGTGGCATAGAGGCCTGGATATAATGACAGGGACCCATGTCAGGTGTCTTCTCTCTCATCTTCTGCTTGGCAGTAACCACTACTTCCAGGTCATTGAGCCTAAGCCAGAGTACAGAGCACCACAAAAATGAGGGTTTGGGGATAAACTATGGATGCTCAAATGGCACTGGCCCCGGAAATGGCACAGGAAGCCGTCCTGAGAGCCACTGGGGGATTCCAGGACAACCAAAGGAGCCATGAAAGCACACACTGACCATGGCATCCTCCATCACCACACAGAGACTGTTTAGCACCACAGCAGCCCATCTCCCGCCCCAAGGAAAACAACAAAATAAAAATAAAACGCATTTTGTAATCACACCAGGATTTATTTCCCCTTTCGGTCTGGCACAAAGGCAACGAGATGACATTTTCATCCAAACTGCCAAACCAAGATCCCTCCCCCGTGTTCAGAATGTCCGCCTTCAGTCCCTCTTCCCATCAGCCCCTGGTCCTCAGGCCCTCACTGTCCATCCTCAGAAAGACACAACCAATCATCCATAAACAGGTTTCAAAGAAAGGAATAGCCACAGAAAAGAGGCAGCTAGATTTCCAAGCCGCTCCTAGACAACGCTGAAAATGGCTTGTGGACAGGAGGTACCTACACCTCCCTCTAAGGTTTGGAAGGGAAGGCGACCAACGAAAAGAAGTCACTCAAACATCCACCTTCATAGTGGCTCTCAGGTGACGTCCAGGGCTTCGGGAAGGCTTTAAATCAAGCCCACGTTAACAAAACAGGTTCATCAGACAGATGCAGAGTGCCTGTTTCTCACCGTTGTCGTTGAGAAAGCGTGAAGCTCTGAAGACACACAGATAAATCTCTAGGCCACCAAAATGGGCATGCATCTGCTTCTGCTACAAGACAAGCTCCCTTGCACTTCCTCATGTCTATGGCTAGCATAACACCAGACAGATACCTGCTCCGGCCAAGCGCTACATCTAGACTGGGCTGTAGTAGGGCAGAGCTGGGGTGTGGGTTTAACATGTGCAAAGCCTTAGCTTTGGTCTCGAGCACCAAACAACAGCAGAAGTGATGAGCCTCTTGGCAAAGTGACAGCTCATTTTGAAATATTTCCAAAGAGGATAAAGCAGCTCAGTACTGCAGCTGGGGAAATTCCACACCACATCAAGTCACTGTTGGTGCCGCTTCCTCCTCACCCCACACAACTGCCCGTGCCAATAGTCAATCACGCCTACTTCCTCACTGTTTGATCGAAAATAATGAAATCAAGCCAGAAGTGGTAATGTATACCTGTAATCCCAACATTTGAGAAGCTAAGGCATGAGAATGAACTAAGACAAAGTAGTTTGAAGCTACTCTGAGCTACCGGTGAGCTCGAGGCCAGCCTATACTACATAGCAATACTCTGTCTCAAAAACATAAATAAATAAATAAATAAATAAATAAATAAATAAATAAAAATAGTTCAGGGTGGATTGCACATCTTTAATTCCAGCACTGAGGAAGCAGAAGCAGGCAGATGACTTTGAGTTCAAGACCAACCTGATCTCATTCCAGGCTAGGCAGGGCTATATAATGAGACTGTCTCAAAATGGGGAAAAAAAAACAGAAAAGGTAAGAGAAAAAGAACAGAAAAAAAAGGTGGGTAGGTACAGTGTGCTGCTGGCACAGTGTTAAGAGGAGGTAAATCCCAAGTCAATTTAATTTGTGCTATACCCTTATTTACTGTTTTAAAATTAAGAAATCCTGGGTGCCACTGTGCCAAGCCTTTCTTGAGCATAGCAGGCACATCAATCCCAGCACCAATCATCACTGTAGAGGCATACACAGAGCATACACAGAGCATATATGGTGTCCTTTCTATCCAGAGAGCCATCCTACAAACTAATCCTGGGGTGTAACCTTAAAAGGCAAATATTCAGGCATTCCGCCTCAAAGTTACCCACCTTGCCCTAGAGCCACACCTGGGTCAGATAGAGCCAGTTCTGTCCTGGAGCAGGAAGCTTTTTATTTTGTGTGTGTGTTTGTGTGGAGAGAGAGGGGCAGGAAGCTCACTATAACCTGGAGCCCACTGGTTCTGCTAGACTAGTTAGCTAGTGAGCCTTTGGGATCTGCTTGTCTCTGTCCCCAACTCAGGATTACAGCCAGATCCCAGCACACCTGGTTTTCATGAGAGTACTGGGAACTCAAAAGTTGGTTCCTCATGCTCTCAGCAGGCATTTTATCCACTGAGCCATCTCTCCAGTCCTTGGGGGCATGAATCCTACCCTCCCTGGGCCTGAGAGACCCTGTGAAGAGGGGGATTATAAAATGATCTATAGGTCTCCAAGGAACCGTGAGGATCAGCTGAGTTAATGCATGTGAAGCACTTAGCCTGACACCTAATTAATCTTCCCCAAGAAGCTAACCACCATGGCCTCCCGCCCCTCCCCCTCCAGTCATCTCTTCTCTCCTCCCTCCTGACACTGCAGGCCTCCAAGGCAGAGGCAGCTACACTCCCGGATGCTGCTTCTCTTCAATATGCACAGTTTGCTGTGATTTCTCCACCGTGGTCCATTAATCTGTGGCTTGTCCTTACCCATGTACTGAAAGGTGTGGTCTCTGCACGGAGAAAGGCTACAATGATACATATTTCTCTCTCTCTCTCTCTCTCTCTCTCTCTCTCTCTCTCTCTCTCTCTCGGCATTCACAGCCCAGACAAACCAAGTACAGTATGGCTGTGGAGATGACTGTAAGCAACTTAGAAAAAACGTCACAGAGACCCCTGGGGGACTGTCATTTAACAAACATCTTGGAAGGACATTTGAAGGGAGGCCATTTCTGTATGAATAATACAGCACATGCTACCCTAGAAATAGTGGAAAGAGGGAAATGATTAGTTAGGAACAGAATAGAAACGGGAACTGAGGGCACACGAGCATAGGATTTTCTGTTGTGACAGAAATAGAAAGAAGCCCTCTTAGCAAGCTTCATAAGGCCCCTAAAGTGGGAAACTGAGAAACCAGCCTGTAGGGCAGGATACACTGGTGTCTAGTCTCGGCCACTCCTCCTGTGAGCTCAGAGCTATCACTATATTTGAAACAACAACAACAACTTAGTCCTGAATGACCACCAAGTTTCCTTCAGCTTATAGAGCTAGCAATCTGGGCCTAGGAAACGCAGATGGCCACACAGGCAGGCCTTGGGAGAAAGAAGACTCACCCCAGCAAAAGGCCAGCAAATCAGGTCAGGGGTTGTAGCCTGTGACCATCCTAGCCATCTCATTCACAAACAGACCTGTGCTATGCAGACCTGCCAGCTGCCCCAGCTGTACCTACAGCTGTCACCTACAGTGGTCCCACAGCAGACTCCGGGCCTGAAAGGAACAGGTCTGCTCACAGACTAGCGCTCACTCATCACACCCGTTTGCTTTTGGTCGCTTAAATGATCATAATCATTAATCACTTGAACAAATGAGGGGGGAGAAAAGGAGGATGGGATAGAGGGAGGAGATTAAATTTGTCACTAAAATCTGTTTTCAGTATGTCACGCCAGTGGTTAGGGTCATTTCATAGAACACATGGTACATGGTGAACCTCAAAACTGCCTTCTGCTGAAAAATGCCAGGTATCATTTAGCCCAAATCTCATCCTGTTTCCCATGGGCTTGGTCACACTAGGTGACATTTATTTCCGTATCTGGCTACATATCCAGCCTCATACACAGCAACTGTGGCAGCAGCTGTGGATGTCATTAGATGTGTTAGCACCAAGAGACCTTATGATCAGGCAGCTCACTGCCCGTGTGAAATCAAGCTGCTGTTTTTCTATCTCGAGCTCCCAAGTTACCACCCGTCAACTACAGGTTCCACGGTACTGGGGTGATACGCTCATCATTTCAGGACGGGGGGTGGGGCTTGCTGGAAAACATGCCTGGAAATCAGCATCTGACAGAGCACTACTACAGCATGCAGAACCTGTTTGGTAGCTTGTCAGGGTTCTGGGAGCACAGGGCTCACACTTAACAACTGTCCCATCAAGGTTCTGGACCTCAGAAAAGCCAACTGCCCGGACTACACTTTCACATACAAGATACACACCTAGAAAGCATTTGTTCTGAATATTCCAGATGAGTTCCTTGAAGTTAAAGACAATTCTACCCATTCTGGCTTGACCAAGCTATAGACGAAACTCTTAAAACTTCTCTGTACTCATGTATATTTTTCACACAAAATTTTACATGTTGCAGCGTGTCGTGGGATGTTATATAACAAAACACTACTCAAAATATTGCCTAGTGACAAAAAGCTGGATTTTTACTTCTCACATTAAGTTTCATGTAAGAAAAAGGTAGGAAGAAACCTGCCATTCACCCTGCATTCTCTACTCCTCCTGTCATCTCAGCCCAAGGACAAATGAAACTCTTTCCCTAACAGTCTAATCCCTTCACTGTCTGAGAGGATCAACTGGTAAGTCTCCTCTGTCCAGTCCAGTGTCACATTTGTTGGTCACTGTCCTCGTTTGGTTCTTCCTGCTGTGATCAACACCATGACAAAAGCAACTTAGGGAGGAACCGGCTCATTTCATCTAAGGCTTCCCTGTCAGTCACTGAGGGAAGTCATTGCAGGAACGAAGGTGGAGCTAGAGGCGGAACTGGAGCAGAAGCTGCAGAGGGACACTTCACTGGCCTGCTTCTCTGCTTGTTCAACTTGGTTTTTATACAACCCAGGATCACCAATCCATCTCATTCACAAACAAACCTATACTATGCAGGCCTGCCAGCTGTCCCAGCTGTATCTACAGCTGTCAGGTGGTCCCACAGCAGGCTCTGTGGCCTAAAAGGAACAGGTCTGCTCTCCAGTAGCCTGGACACTCCCATGCCAATCATTAATCAAGAAAATGTCCTCACAGACATGCCCACAGACAATCTGATAGAGGTATTTTCTAAACTGAGGTTTCTTCCTTTCCAGATGTACCTGTGTCAAGTTTATAAAACCAGCGCAGTCCCCATCACCCCACAGGCTTAAACCGTAGTCAGATCTGATCTCTTGCTTGGCTTACGTTTGTCTGAGACTCGTTCATTTCTTAATTGAAGTTGCATTAAGCCCGTTCTCCTGGCAGTACTCTAGGCTCCAAGCCAGACCTTTGATTAATCAACCCCCAAACCAGGTCCTTTTGGCAAGTGCTTCACCTCAATTACTGAAAAATATGAAGTCCAGGCATAGGGCCTCAGACCTGCAATCCCATCAGTCGGGAGGCTAAAGCAGGATGGTTACAAGTCGTAGGCCAGTCTGCACACGAGAGAACCTACCAGAAAAAATAACCACCACCACCACAACAAAGCGTTGACTAGAATCCAGGCCACCTTGTAGGCAGCAGGGAAATGTGAATGCAGTAAGTGCATATAAAGAGAAAAGAAGCCTCACTGAGAACAGTGTCTGATCCCCAAAGAAACAGGGACAAAAATCCCTTTCTGCATAGCTAACGATCCCTGGCTGGGTGAGGATGATACCACACAGCCCTCAGGCTTCGGTGCCTTAGGGGCCATTTATATTCACCAATCGGGAAACATGAAGCCATCTTTCCAGATGCCAACCTTCAGCGAACCAGTAAGGCTCGTTCATTATCAGTTCTTGTGTAAACCCTGAGGTTCAAGACACCACAGTGGTCCCAGAAGTCACTGGAAAATTCACACCAAGGGATGGAAAGATCTGTTGCATTTTCAACGGGGTCGGGTGACACCTCCGCCCTGTGGGTTCTGTGCGCAGCCACCACAGTGACACAGACAAAGGGCAGAGTTCCTGTGGAAATACTTACAGTGAGATGCTTCTGATCAAGTCGGGTCTTTGAAAAAACACAAAGGCTTCGTTCGTCCCAACAGTAGGGAGTAATGAAGCCCAGTGGAAAGACGGTCTGGAGCCAGTAAGTCAGATTCCAACTAAGTCAAACATTGACTCCCATAGGCAGAGATAAAAAAAAAATCTCTCATTAACTGAAAGATAAAACCTGAAGATAGGTAGGACACATTCTGGCATCTTCAGACCTCTAGAGAGGTGCTTACTGATTAACTCATCATTAAGGGTACCTCCCCCAGCCTTATCTAATGCTGGAAAATGGCAAGCCACAACCACCAACATTCCTGTGAATAAGGAGAGTACCATTACATGATTTTTATATTGTGATCCACCTTCACCATCTTTCTATGTGCATTGAATTCGTAGTTTAGGCATAAACAGGGCCTTCTCTTCACTTGCAAATCAGTTTGGCAGTCCAGTTCAGAACAAATGCACATCTAGAATGAACTTTCTCTTTCTCTCCTGAACTCAGTCATCTATGATGACATCATGGGTCGCTTCTGCCCTGCAACCATAGGACAACCTCCATGAGCCCCTCCAAAGAGCACCTGACCTGCTCTCCTGTCATAGGAGAACCTAAAGCAAGGGTTGAGATGTGTGTGCTCAAGCTTGTTTGTGGGTGTGACACAGAGAGAGACATTTCTTCTTCAGACCCTCCTTCACCCCATCAAACATTATACACGTCCTCTCCTTCTCCTCCTCCAACGGTTACTAAAAACAAAGCAACTGAAACATGAACAGAGGCAGGAAAAGCTAATCTGTGTATGAACTTCGAAGTCGGACAAGCATGAGGAGGAGCAGAGGTCATTAGGGCCAGCCTCTGGGGATCTCCCCCAGCAGCCCGAGCGTCACAGGGGATTCATTAAGAAGATCTCCAGCAGAAAAGTTGTTAAGTGTTGAGTCTTGGGAAGCTCCTTGGGGCGGCACTGAGGATTCATCTGAGATAGTAAAACTATTTGGTGAAGAAAGTTCTAAAGCTATCTCAGTAACCCATATAGGTGATAAAGATTCCAAAAGGTATGATACTGATAGAAAAGGGGAATTTACACAGCAAGCAGTTTACAATCCAATTCGTCAGAATCCATCAATAAATGAACTACGGGAAGATGGAAGGGAGGACGTGGACACCCTGGCACCTGGCGGGGGAAGATGGAAGGGAGGATGCGGACACCCTGGCACCTGGCGGGGGAAGATGGAAGGGAGGACGTGGACACCCTGGCACCTGGCTGACTGGAATGATTCTGGTAGGAAATGGGCAGAGAAGCAGGGTGATCATGAGGTGTAAGTGGGTGTTTAATTGTGAACTTGTTGGCTTGGAGACATTTAAAGGAGCCCAAGTGGGCCAGTGCAGAAGCACATTAGACCCTCAGGTGGTCTGCTCTTCCATCAGTGAGCACTGGAGAACACAGAACCCAAAGTTCAAAGAGCCAGAAAGAAAAAGAAGTAGCTACCATTTTAAACAAGAAACAAGTAGCAATCTACAGGACACTATGGGCACACCTGGGTTCTGCTGGAGCCAAGACCTCACACCTCATCTACCGGAAGGCTGAGTGCTATGGGGAATGGACTGGAGAGACGGCTCATTAAAGTAGTTTCTCTTTGGGAAAAAGATGAAGGGACACTGTTGCCCACTTCAGAAAAACAGCAAGCCAGGCCTAGACAGGGCTGGGTTGGCTGGTCAGGTAAAGCCAGGGATGGTGTTTGGGAAGCCTGGGGGTACTTCAAATGACCAGAGAGGGAAAGCTCAGTCCAGAGAGAGTACAGAGGGGAATCCCACAAAGCAGCAGGAAGGAAGGTGGCCCACCCTAAGACCACCAGCAACTGAAATCAGAGCCACAGCAGAAGACAGTCTGCAGGTCTGGGAAGGTGCTCACTCGGCAGACTCCAGCCTTCTCAGAACACCAGCGGAGAATCTGAGAGCTGGGAAACAAACACGTTTTCCCCTATGTTAACTCTGACCAGAAGCCTGCCTGGGTAAGAGAAAGGTCAGAACTGAAGAGTCTTGCCTAAGCCTGGGGAGAGCTCACTGGTAGGTGAGGAGCTCAAGCTTGGGGAGGACTGAAGTGTCTATCCCTGGGTGGTTTCTTCCTTTTGACATGATCTCCACTGACATACAGCACTTCAAAACTATGTCAGAGGGCTGCTGGTTACAAGACTCAGTGGGTAAAGACACCTGCCACCAGGCCTAACAACCTGGATTCAATCCCTGAGACCAGAAGGATGGAAGGAGAGAATGTATTCCCACAAGTTGTGATCTGACATCTTCATGCACTGCGACAGAAAGTATCTACATGTGAATACACACACATAGGAAGCAAACAGGAACCTAAGTCTGAAGGTTTTTAAACAGTGACAACAGAAAGAATACTGATGAAGAGGGGGCTCGTGTGATATCTTGACAGAAATGGCTTTCCAGGATCATTTTTCTTTTCTAATTTAAAACAAGATTGTGAGTCACAATGAGTGATGTACGACCGTACTCCCAGCACACGGGAGGCTAAGACAGGACACCAGCTGTACACGTGAGGCCAGTCTGGATGTCACACAATCAGTATTGAGACAGACAGTGCTGTAGAGCAGGACCCTAGAAGAATACCCTAATACTATGGGAAATTAATAAAAGTCAAAATTGTATATGCGTAAGTCTTACAGAGCCAAATTATAACAAATGGAGTCAAAATGGCTCATGAAAAACTCAGTTCTGAAGGAAAATGCAGAGGACTGAGGCAGCAACTTTAGGATATCCCTTGGGAAAGGGGTGGTTCAAGGACAAGTTTAATGGCAGCCATCCCTTCAGAGCTGTGCCTCTGTGGACTTTGTGCCTCTCACAAATGCCTGTCCTCATGAGGCCTCTTAACATATTCTGGACATCTGACGCAGCAGACAGTGTTTAATCTCTCAGCTTCTCCTGTTTTAAATCTACGTCCTATCACCCAAACTAAAGTTACTAGCATTTAATTGGAGCCTGGCAAATCATTTCTTGCACCATTTCACTTATTTACACAGCCAAGGGGGGGGGGAAATCCATTCTGGAATCATTCTCCATGAACTATTTATTCCTGGGGCTTCTCCAGACCTCACACATGCCCGCCCCCAAAATGTACTGCTATCTCCATCAGAAAGATGCATCTCTAAAGGAAACCTTTCAGCTCACAGGGTAGAATCGATGGTGCTTAAGTCCCCGGTCTGACCCAAGAACTGAGAGCAGTGAAGAATGTCTTCCTTCTACAACTCTTTGTAAAAACCTTACCACATAAGGGCAGGCACTTCACCAGACATGAGCCTGAGGGTTCCCGTGTTTGAATAGAGAACCCGGTTTGGGGCTGAAAATAGCAAGGTCATCACCAAAGCCAGGGCAAAGAGCACGTTTTCATGCACTCCAGACATCTGCCCCAGCAGCGCCAAAGAAAATCAATATATCCACAATCCAGGTACAGGGTGTGCATGATAAAGATTCGAAGAGGCCCAGCAGGGACTCAGACAGCACAAGCTACACTCACCAAGACTTCTGAGCAACTCCAACCTAGTACTAAACCTTACTGTGCAGTCCTGGGGAGCAGATGGACGTTTGTTCTGAGATTTTAAAGGAGGACAGCTCAGAAAATGCTAATGTAAAGTCAACTGAAGCCCTGAAGATCCAAAACAAGTGTCTGGAATGAGGGCTAAAAGCATTTCCAGTTTTCTGAGAACCAATCAGAACTCTTGGCCCCCTTGATTTCATCCATAAACCCACATGCAAATGGCCCACTTTTAAAATTGGAGTTTCCCTCCTTGAAAGTGGGACTAACCAATGCAGCCCAATAAATATTAATTAGACTTCAGGCCTTGAATTAATCACCCCCTTAATTGCAACAATAAAATGTTTACTTCGGCTTTGCAAAGGACTCCTTCAGGCTTCTGCAGCGAAACACTGCAACTTTATGCCTTCCTGGTTTGCTGATTGCACCAACTGCACCCTCGATAAATCCACTACCGAACAATTAACCCGAAAGCTCCCACTGACAACTTTCCGTCAGCTAACTTTGGCTAGCTTTTTAGCCATATATACAGTGGGAACTTTGTTGCCCCGATATTCCTTGCAGGATTTCTAAGCGGACACTTGTGCAGAATTTACCCCGATCCCAGGAACCCAGCTTTCTATCTAGTGGCCGCTACAAGTAGCCTATTGATTTCCATTACTCGACGTCAAAGATGAAGCAAAGGAAGAAAACAGCACTCAAACCTCCCGTCTAACTCTAAAATTTCGTGTAAATAAATGCCCTAACATTACCTTGAGACAAGAACCTGCGCCCTCAGCTTTATATATAAGCATTGGGGTTGCAGGGGTGGCAGTGGCTTTAATGATAAGCTTTGTTTTCTATGCAGTATCTGTGACTGCATTAATGGTTTACATAAGACCATCCTGAAGTCTCCCATGACCCTGTGAAGTAGGAACTGGTAGGGATAGAAAGCTGAGCTGGAGGCTGGGGAGAGGGCTCAGTGGTAAGGTGCCTGCCAAAGCATGCAAACAGGAGGATGAGTGTGGATCCCCAGTACACAGGTAAAAGTCGGGGGTGTGGCAGTACACACATTCAAGGGCTGGGAGCCAGAAATAGAAGGCTCCATAGCTCACATACCAGCATAGCTAACCAGTGAGTTTCAGCTTCAGTGAGAGACTATCTCAGGAAGGGAAGGAGGGAGGGAGGGATGGAGGGAGGGAAGAAGGAAGGAAGGAAGGGAGGGATGGGGGGAGGGAGGGAGGGAGGGAGAGAGGGAGGGAGGAAGGGGAGAAAAGAAAAAGGGGAGAAAAAAAAGAAAAGAAGTAAAAAAAAAAAAAGAAAGACAGACCACAGAAGAAGGTATCGGGTGAGATTTTGGCCTCTCCTGTACAGGAATATGCACACATGCATACTCTGGTGCACACACACACACACACACACACACACACCACACACATACACACATATACACACAAACATCACATATACACAGATACACACAAAAAACACACATGTACACCACATACATACAAACACAGAGACACAAAACACACCAAGAAAAGGAAAGAAAGAATGATGAACAAATGGACGAACAGACAGATAGACAGACAGGCAGACTGACTTGCAGGAGTTGGACAGCTCTGCTAACAGGAAGCAAAACGAAGCGTGAACTTAGCATCTTGCTGAAATCCAGGCTTCAGACTCTGGTGACCTGGTACCAACACAGAGAAGGACAGAGCCCTCGAAACCTGCATCTGTGTGTTAGTAGTCCACACTGCAGAGTCTGCCCGCCAACTTGTAAGACTTAGGCAAATGCTTATGTGTCTTTTTATGTTCAACACAGGTTAGAGGGATGGTCCAAGGGAAGGTCAGAAATATAAAGGAAAAAATTATTGCAAAATCAACCTGATCCACAACTATTTAAAACTATCAAGAGCTAACTCATAAAACTATAACCAATCAAGTAAGTGGATTTCCCAAAGTAAGCAAGAATAAACTGTATGTAGTTTTCTTAATAAGAATCTTACTTATGTCAATTAGTTAATTGTTATCTATGTTTTTATTTTTATTAAAAACAACCACCTTAGCACTCTATTAACTGTACCACTACAAGTACCCTATTTCTTTAAATTATTAAAGCCTTCCTCTAATACCTACAGAAACAATGAGAAAACGTAAAAGCTACAACACAGCTCTAGGCCTCCAGCCAGCGATCACAGTCCTGAAGCTGGCAGACAAAGCAGATCCTCAGATTTGATAAGCAGAAGTTGCTCTGATGTCATCTGAGGAACAACCACAAGGCCGCCCCTCCCCCGCCCTGAGAAACTTTCCCATGGCCACCTTGAAGCACTTGCTGGTGCCCTAAACACAATCTTCCGAGTGACTTTTGTTGGCCAGTTTCTGAATGTCACTGTCTACAAAGCATCCGAAGTTATTCTTTCTTGAGGGCCTACTGTGTGCTGGGCATATTAAGGAATGACAACTAACCCTGATCCCCAAGAGATGGAAGGGACTTGTCACTTGCTAGTGTTAGGGTAGTAGCCCTGAGCTGGCTGGCCCCCACTGTCCCCTCTTCCCACCATCCTGACCTGGGTCTCACGCACCACCAGGCTGCTCTGTCTCTGCCTGAGCACCTTGCTCCAACCTTCACACAGCTGTGTTTTGTATCACTGGTCGTGACTGGGATGTTGCGTTCTCTGTGTATTCTTCTCTGAAATTCTGGACAGAGCTTTGACTCTTTCACTTAATACCATCCTATTTTAATCTTGCTGCAAATCTCTGTACAATTTGTTATATTCTCCTCATCACTTGCTTTCTTGTCTTTTAGGTTTTTGTTTTTGTTTTTTTTTTTGTTTGTTTTTTGTTTTGTTTTGTTTTGTTTGACACACCATCTCTTGTAGCACAAACTGGCCTTGTATTTGCTAGACAGCTGAAGATGACTTTGAATTTCCAATCCCCCTGCTTCTACCTCCCAAGGACTGGCACTACAGGCAAGTACCACCATACCCAGTTTATCCTGTGTTTGGCATCCAATCTCAGGCTTGCTAGGTAAGCTTCTCTCTCCACCCTTTTCTTTATTGATCTCTCTGTGCAGGCAACAGCTCCTTGAGGTTACGGTTCTGGGTCATGGAGACCCTGCTACATGGGCCCTCATGGGCACGCAGTAGTGCCTAACAAACACCTGTGGGTGACTGGGCATTTACACTACCCCACATCGGGGTACCTTAGAGAAAGAATGTTGGCCTAAATTGCAGACAGCCAGATTCTCATGTTACTCCTTACAAGTCAGCAGAGAGCTCCTCAGACACCTCAGACACCTCAGACAATCTCTGTTCAGATGATTCCATTTCCAATGTCATCATGCTGGGTGAAAGGGACCCAAGCTAAAGGAGACCCCCCAACTCCAAAACTAAGAGAAATGCAGAATTGCCACCCATGTCAGTGATCTGTCTTGCCTGACAGTCATACACCACAATGCTATTACACCTCCCAAAGATGGCAAAGGGTTTGAACGGAAGTTGCAGAACAGACAAACCCTATTCCATCTCACAGGGGAAAGTTTAGATCTTCAGAAGATACCAAACCAAGGTCACTCAACGAGGCCTAGTTTTGTTTTTTCTTTTTGTCTGCTGCAAACCTCAAAGTTCCTGCTCAAATACAGAGGCTTTTGAACACACCTAAATAACAAGACCAAATAGGCCCTAAAGCCAGCCAGGATCTACTATACTCTACCAGGAGCCAGAACTAAGAAAACACTGAGCTTTTAAAGCACAGCCCTAAAGTACACAGCTCTTCTCTGTTTGTGACTGGACGACTATCTCCTAAGATTACTAGAAGGAAAGGTGTCTTCCACCACAAGGTTCAAAGACTAGAACCACACCATGTGAGTTGTTAGGATTAACAAAAGCCTGAGCTCTGATACGTTTCAAGGGGTGTGTTTACCTGACATTCTATATTATCCAAAGTCAGGAGTCAGAGGGACCATTAATCAGGTGACACCAACTCCCAGACTATGGTCAGAAAAAAAAACCACATACATATTTTTCTAAAACAGGTCCATAGTTTTTACCAGTCAGGACACTGAAATGGTTTCTGGGTCATCTGCTTACCCTGAACCCTCCTCTCAACTCTCCCAGCCACCATGAAACACAAACATGTCAGCGTGTCCACGAGACTCATAGCTGATGAATAAATGAACACATTTCCATTTAGAAAACCATGCTAATGCATACACGACATGGAGTCAGAGGCCACACAATACCACATGTAAGTGCTGCAGACATGCAGAGGTGGTGCTGTGTCTGTGCATGGGATAAATATGACTTTAAAAAAAAACTGAAAACGCAGCCTGTGGTTTTATCGTGTATAGAGAATGAAGCCTGGGTCTGAAGTTAGGTTCACAGGGCCAGACAGAACATGCTTGCACTGGCAGATAGAACATACTTGCACTGGTAGATAGAACATGCTTGCACTGGCAGATAGAATATGCTTGCACTGACAGATAGAACATGCTTGCACTGACAGATAAAACATGCTCGTACTAGCCCCAAATGCCTTGTCTTATTAACACAATTATGAGGGGCTTGTGTTGACCATGGTTCTATGCTCTGGAAAATTTCTTCAAGCACAAACCAAACACCACTCCTAACCCATTAAGCATTCCTCTACCTGTGAGGTCGAATGTGTACAAGGGTAAGATACAAAACCAAAGAACCTTTCCAAGAAGGCAACAAACAGTAAATGTGCTTCTGATGAGTGGCCTGTGGGGGGGGGGGTCTTTCTACCACACTCATCCCCAGTGACTTGATGGTCAGGGCTCTGATTCACGGGGTCCTGGATGGTATTCAACAAAACCTCCTGCCTTACAAGATTCTTCAGCACAGCCTTACAGTGCTTCGATAGCCAGTACCCTTGGGCTCCCTCCTCCGTCTAATTAAAACATCTGTCCTGCAAGTGATTTATCGTGTTGTCACAGCTTAGGGTGGAGATATAGACTGGTGGCTACAGACACTTTGAGACTACAAAGCTTTAATTACCCTGCTAATGAGAATCCATCAAAAGCTTAAAAAGTAGGATAGTCTCTCTCTCTCTCTCTCTCTCTCTCTCTCTCTCTCTCTCTCTGACACAAGGTAAGAAGGACATAACTTAGAACCGCCCCATAGAATAAGAAGTGCATTAGTGTAAATTAAGAGCTACAACCACCTGGCTTGAAATGAGAGGTATTACCACAATTACTTCAGTCTGATTTTTAAGCCAAGGAAATAATGCCAATATCACTGTTGATGCCGGACAAGTCATTTGGACACAGGCTCAATCCTCTCCGAGCCTGAGTAATTTAGATTTGGGGCCAATTCAATTCATAGGAGTCACTAACTCTAATGAGACATAACTCACATTGACTGCTTTACCAACCCAGCTACTCCCAAAGGGAGGAAATGATGGTCGCCTGAAGCAGGAAATGACATATAGAGTTGCCTACAGGATGGAGGCAGAGGCTATGCAGATGGAAGGGTCCTTAGGGATAGCCTGGTGCAATACTTTGCTGATAAAAGCCAGAAAGCTGAGCCTCTGACAAGTGGAGATTTGCCTGAGATCCCAGCTGACAGGGGACAAAGTTACACGCTGAGTCCAGTTCTCCTGACTGGAGTTACAGCACAACCCTTATATGGGCTATAAGTTGTGGACTACAACACATAGCCGTCATATATGACGTATGTTGTGGACTATAAAACAGAGCAGGGCTTACCTAATATATGCAAGCACTGGGTTGAAACCTCAGCACTATAATAAAGTAATATCCAAAGGGTCTTCTTCTAATGGGAGAGTTCCTACAACACTAATTTCCAGGGAAAGTTAACTCCCCAACATAATTACTGGGACATCAGCTTCTCTGCATAGAGAACAACTCCACAGATCTAAACTAGAATCTAGATAAATATCGATTAATATATTTATAAATTAATGACTATCTTATATGTATACACAGCATACAGACCTTAAATGTGCTCATGTTTGTGCGTCACACTTCCTGTGAGCACGGCAACAACAATGCTTGGGCTGGAATTTTAGTTCCCACATTCCAGAATAGGTACAGGCTATGGTGTCACCAACTCAGACCTTCCCAGGACTGAGAAGGCACTGAGTCAAAGGGTCTGCTTTTGTAACAGGGAGTGGTGGAGTCTGTGGCAAACTGGAGTGTCGCAGTGCTAAATGGCTCCTGGTTCTGTGTACAAAGCATTTGTGCCAAGGAAGTACACCTTCAGGCTGTGTGCAGATTCAGGCTGTCAGATTTCCTGTGGTGCTTTGGAACAAGATTGATTTTTCAGTTCAACTTCTATAACTCTCTTAAGATACACACAGAACGTGAGGTGCTGTGTAATTCAAATACAGTATTGACTGCTTTCTGCCCATGGAAGTCACAAGTTATTTACAGGATATTTACAGATATCAAAGCTTAATTCCTTCCCATAGTTTCCAAAGCCTCTGGGGGTAGGGGGGTCAGAGACACAGGAAGGCCTTTCACCTGTGATGTCTCCTGGAGAGCACCGACAGGTCAGAAGTTTCCTGTTCCTCTTGAGGAAGTATCCTTCTGTCACTTAAGCAGAGCAGGCCATCTGGGGTTATCTATGTAAGAGCATCATAAATCAGCTCATGTTCCGTCCAGGAAAATGTTCTGTATTTCCTCCAAACCAGTAGCTTACCAATACCTGACGATGGGCCTCTGTGCAGTAATTTCCTGGCTGGTTTTGTTTATGGGTTTTCCGTTCCCCAATTTATGTCTTCATTGGAACTGTGAGGCCCACAAAGGAACAGGCTGTGCCTGTTTCACCCACGGACTCTCAAGGATACAACATCAAGCCTGACCTACAATTCATTCGTCCATGGTGGACATGCCTAGCTGGGCATGACAAGTAGAAATGAGTCTGTTACACTAGCTACCTCAAGACCAAAAAAGAAGCTTATTCACTTGCCCACTGTGTACTCTGTACTGCTGCAGACCAGTTTCCCAGATGTCTGTGAGAGACAACCCGTTCACACTCCATTCTTTCAGGTTGGACATGCTGAGGCCAAGAGGGATGGAAGGAGCAGCAAACCGGAACTGGGCAGGTCAGAGAAGGTTCTCTGGGCTGGTATTATCTGTTATGAAGCCTGCAGGTAGGAATTAGCACTAAGCTTGGCCTGTGAGGAACTGGAAGGTTCTTACTCTGAAGCGTGTGGGCTAGAGAGTGGGGAGACGTATGTCTCAAGAAGAAACCAGCAGCAAAACAAAGGAGAATAACGCAAACCAAATTAGAGACTATAGGTTTCTCTGATCAGGCCTGAGAAACCGAGGAAGAGTTTAAAGTTTCTGGGTGGCAACTGAGAAAAAACCACTTTGGTCATTATAACAGTAAGAGTGGAAAGCAGTCACTGCTCAGGCTCAATCTTTTATTACATTCTAATAAAAGGGAATTTAGCCATCGATACACAATGAGGTCTGCAATAAAATAGCATAAAATAGCAAAAAACTGCAGAAGACCCCAGGGACTTCCCTCCCTAACTGCTACCCACCTCATAAGAATTAATCCACTTCTGACACCACAAGATACATACCTTCCTTTTCAGAGGCTCTCTAGATAACCACACTGCACAGGGGAGATGATTCAGACTCCACCCACCAACCTCAGTAGCTCTCCAAGCCCGAAGATATGCAGTTCTTGCTTATACCTCCAGACTTAACACCAGGCTCAAATACTACAGATGAAGGAGATTACCAGGTATTACCAATGGAAAAACCATAGATTTTGGAATGAGTAAAGCCAGGAAGGTTCCATCTCTATTGATTTGCTTGCTATCGCTGCGGTAAAGACCATGACTAAAAGCAACCTGGGGAATAAAGGGTTCGTTTCATCTTGCAAGTGACAGTCCATTAATTGAGGAAAACTGAAGGCAGGGATGTGGAGGCAGGAACTGGGGCAGAGCATGGAGGAGCTCTGCTTGCTGGTTTATTTTTTTTATACAACCCATGAGCACCTGCCTAGGGGTGGCTGGACCGTCCTGCCCCAGAAAACTAACCAGCCCACCACGCATAGCATTTTCCATCCACTAATGTATTCAATGGACATAAACATCCAACCTAATCTTTCAAGTTCACATGGCCACTGATAGATACTGCACTGATTGGCTTAGAAGATGAATGACGGGTTTAATGAAAACGATATTACCAAAATATACACACATTATTTGTCCCAACATCACATAAAACTTCTTCCTTTTATTTATTTGTTGGGGTTTTTTTTGTGTTTTGTATTTATTTGTTTGTTTTAACAAATTTCTGGTGTCACATACCACAGACTGTTCACAGTGCTGGGATCAGAAGAGTACCCTGCCCTCCAAGACTTTACACTCTGTAGAAGGAAGACGTGAGGGCTAGCAGTGTAGCTCGGTGATGGAGAGATTGGCTAGCCTGGGTGAAGCCCTGGGTTCAATTGCCAATACTGAAAAAATAGAGGTATAATAAAGAAATTGATTAGCAAAGTGATGTCAGAGCGTGACAAGAGCAGAGAAACTGAAGGAGCAAAACAAGATGCTGGGACAATTCTCCTGTAGACCACTGTGCCGGGGATGACGCTCCTGAGGAAGCAGATATCCGTCCCAGCCATAACTACATGACAAAGCCACCAGCCCTCCTAGAGCAAAATCCATCTCCCAATGAAATGGAAGGATTAGCTAGCTCATTCAGACAGCGGAGCAGACGTCCCTAGAGAGTCTAAATCACATTCCCCTAAAACACTGCGAGCTAGTCAATGTTAGACACTCCTCACAGCTGGCTCAGGGGGAGCAAAAATCAATCACGAGAATTAATAACCACTACAAAGTACAAAAGAGAATAAACCAAGTGACAGAAAATATAGAAGAATTTGAGTGTAAAAATCTCATGCCCTTTTGTCCAGCAATCAGGTCATTGGGCACCAGGAGGCTTCACCTGACAGAACTATCAAACGGGTATCTCACAGAGAAGCTGAGAGAGCTCTCCGTGGCTACACGGAACAGAATGTCTTCGGGAGGTTGAACAGGAAAAGAGGCTGGGATGCCGCCAAGCAGGTCCTTCCTTCCTGAGGGGCGCCAAGGTCTTTCCATGACGCAGCCTCCAGCTCCCCCTGCCTCCTCCATGTCCTCTACACCCAGCATCAAGTTTTAGATACCAGGGGAGTCAGAAAACAAGGGCAAATACCAGGGGAAAAATGGAAATAGTGCCTTAAGCAAACTGAATATTCTGGAGTCCAAGAAATTATACAAAACAAACAAGTTGCAGAAGAAGCAGAAAAAAAAAAAAAATATATATATATATATATATATACATACATACATACATACATATATATATATATATACACACATACATACGATAATCTAGGCAATGAAAGTGTCCAAAAATTAGCTTAATACATTTGCTCTATTGGGTTTTGGTTTTCTAGGCTCCTACTCTAAGGGAGCAACGCTGCTTCCCAGAGGCGGTACTGGCTCAAATCTGTCAGCATTAGCTCCCTTTTCACACTTTCAGCAAAATAAAGACGATAAACCTTGACTGTTTTTCTACAGTCCTCTTAAAGTGTGACTGGAATACAAGAGGCACATCTATAGAGTGAAATACTTGGTAGCTTTTGGCGTAGTCAGTGTGAGCCATCATCACTGTAGAAATAATAAATAATTCACCTGTCTCCAAAACGCCCATGAGTCTCCATTATGTTCTATCTACCCCTCATTCCCAGACACCCACGAATGCGCTTCCTGTCACCATGAGCTTAATTTCATTTTCCAGAACTTCGAATGAATTGAATCCTATAATAGTGCTCTTTGCGGGGAGGGGGATGTGAGAGAAACGTGTGTGGCCAACCCACAGGGCAGACTTCCTCTGAGATCCACACATGTTGCTGCATATGTCACTAATTCGTGTGTTCTGACTGGTACGGCTATAACAAGACTTATTTACACACTCCTGTTGGCCGCAGGAGTTTCCGGTTTGGGAGCCATCACAGATGATCATGAACAGGTCGTATTGTGAATGGTTCCATCTCCCTTGGCATCACATGGGTAGATAAGTCAAACAGTAAGTACAAGTTCAGTTTTCCAAGAGGACGGCAGCATTTGACCTTCCTAACAGCTGTGTGAGAGCTACCACTGCGCCCTTCCTCACCTACACTTGTGATGGGCAGGGCACTGACTCTGGCCTTTCCAGGGGGGATACAGTGATACTTTGTTTTGTTTTTATCTGTATTTCCTTAGTGATTAAAATTATGGGATCTATTTCAATATGCTATTTACCACAAAGGTATTTATTCAAATCCTATGGCCTGCTTTTAAATTGCACAAATTGGGTGTTTTCTCATTACTGTTGAGATTTTAAAGTTTTTTGTTTATTTGTGCTGCCGGGACTTTGCCTAACTTACATTACGCACTTATCTGCTCTCAAGACATTGGCTTGTGTTTTCATACTGCTGGACATCTTTTAAGGAGTATTTTTTAAATCTGACAAAGCCCAATCCTTCTAATAATTGGGACTTTGGGATTGCTATGTTTTCGTCCTTTATTATTTATTGATTTATTGGCTGAACTCAAAATTATGATTTTTCTGCTATAATTCTTACAGCAATCTTACAGGCTGTTATTGTAGGTCTATAGAATTTCAAATTAACGTTGTACATGGTGTTAGGTAGAAGTCAAAGCCTCTGCTTCTCTATAGGGCTACACAGCCCAGTCACTTGTTGAGAAGATCGACTCATTCCCCACTAAAGTAACTTCCAGGTTCTTTTGTCAAAATCTAAGTGACGGTTCACGTGCAGACCTGTTTCTGGATTCTTCTACTCCACTGGCCTACGGTAACACTACAACAAACTCTAAAATCACATAGTGTAAATCCTCCCATGTGTTCTTTTTAAAAATAACTCTCAGACCAATACAGGTCCTTTGTATCCATCTCTATGTAATTAGTATCCATCTGTCCATTTCTGTGACTTACTGAGCCTCACTGAGATCCTGACTGAGACTGCTCTAAATCTACTGAATATTTTTGAAGAACAGAGTTCTTAATAATTCAGAATCCTTCCAGCCATGAATACATCATAGTCTCCATTTCCTCGGCTCTTTATTTCAGCAATGTTTTATCATTCCCACTGGAAAAGTCTCACATCTATTTTGTCTAATTCATCCAATTCCATCTTTAATTTTCTTACAAGTGATATATTAAAAATAATTTTAGTTTTCTTTTTGTTTGTTTGTTTTTGTTTTTGTTTTTCGAGACAGGGTTTCTCTATGTAGCCCTAGCTGTCTTGGAACTCACTCTGTAGACCAGGCTGGCCTCGAACTCAGAAATCCGCCTGCCTCTGCCTCCCAAGTGCTGGGATTAAAGGCGTGCGCACCGCCCGGCTATAATTTTAGTTTTCCATAGCTCACTGCTAATGATCTAGAAACGCAGCTGATTTTTGTACACTAGTTATTAGTTTGGATCTTGCAAACCGGCTAAACTTGACTGTTGGTCTTCCTTTTTTTCTGTAAATAAAGATGGTTTTACTTCTTCCTCTGTGATCTACAAGTGTTTTGTTTCTTGAAACTTCCTTATTGCATTCTTGGACGGTGTGGAAAAAGTAGAGAGAGCAGCACCCTTGCCTTGTGCCTGATCACAGAGGGATATTATTCACTCTGTCACCAGGATGTCCCTGCCGATGAGCACAGATGGTCTCCATGCTAAGAAGGTTCTCTCTGTTTCTAACTTGCTTAGAATTTTACTTTATCCTGAATGGATTGTTCATTTTCTCAAATGCTTTTTCTGTATCTACTGAAGTGATCATACCAGCTTCATCTAACCCTGTCTACAAGAGGCACCCACTGGCAGCTCTACAGACATTAATCGTCCTTAGAGTCCTGAACAGAGCCCTCACTTGGTTATGTTGTATTCTCTACCTGCTACGGTGTTGGATTTAACTGATAAAATCCAAAGCTTTTATTCATCTAAGATCATGAAGGATGATACCTGCCTGCAGGTATTTTTTTGTCTTGCTTTGTAATGTCTCCGTTGTGTTTGGGTATTATTTAAAATAATGAAGTAATCTGGTTCATTGCCTTCTATTTTCTGAAAGAATCTGTACAAAGCAGGTAATAATTCATTTTTATGTACACAGTATATAATTCATCAGTTAAGTCATCTGGGACACTGAGTTGTACTGTTGAAGACTTCTAACTATAAACTCAATTAGTTAATAATCATAAAATGGCTTCAGTTACTTGAGGGGAATTGGGAAGTTCATGTCTCTTCAAGCTATGTGTGTATTTCCTCTGAGACACAGAGCTCACCGGCATAACTGTAACTTAGCCGCATCCCCTTTGTACTGTAAGAAGGCTCTACGACAATATCCTAGTTCTCATTCCAAACGTTGGTAGCCTGTGTCAGGTCCCCTCTTACCACCACCATTCAAGCTGGAGGCTTATCAATTGAAAACTGGAAAGACTCTGCTTTTTCTTTGTGGGGTTCCTGTTTTTGACTGGGCCAAGTTCTGTTATCTTTACAAACTTCCTCGTTCTTGGCTCCATTTGCTCTTCTGCTTCACGGTGAAAACGCAGATCTTTGACTTGAGGTCCTACCAGTTTCAGTGTCTGATGTCATCGGTATCCATTAAAGAAAAGAAATTTACCTGCATCCCATTCATTTATCTTATATACACTGAATAAAGTGAGTTAACAATTAATAAAAATGTAAGATGGTGGACTTGGCACCAGACATACATTTTGCTGAAATAACTCCTTGCCTTTCTCCCACCACAGAACACCAACAAACTCGTGTTAAAGCCAGAATAACTGGTTACCATCTTCATACTTGGAAAGTGTCTTGGGCAATAAAGCGTAGAGAAGTTCAGGGTCTATTCTACTGAGAATTAAAAGGCTGGTTTGTAATGAACTCATGGTTACATCCCCTTCTTAGGCTCCAGTAGTTGCTAGATTTATTTTTTAAGGTCAGCAATTTGTAGTTCCACTAGCAACCAGAATAATATTTACTCTTCCACTTGAACTGTGAACAAATTACACCTTTGAATTTGATATGCAAATGCATTTCTACAGTCTACAAAAGACAATTTTGAAGAATATTCTTAACGAGAAAACATTCTAGTCATACTTTCCTTGGTTTCAAAAACACTTAGAACTATGCACACACACACACACACACACACACACACACACACACACAGAGAGAGAGAGAGAGAGAGAGAGAGAGAGAGAAAGAGAGAGAGACAGAGAGACAGACAGACAGACAGACATATATGCCATCTAAGTGAATATAAACTCACAGCAAATCACTGCCTCCAACATCATTTAAATGCTGGTCCTATCCTACCATTAGAGTTTTCCAAAATGCTACCAGTGGGTCCTATTAAAGAGACAGAATCTTAAGCAACATAGATCTTTGAACTTAGTTCACATTTAAATCTTTCATCCCCTGCAACTATAAACAGCACCATGTCCTCCCTAGCTAAGCTACACTGAGATTTTTGTTTGTTTTATCATAGCCTCATGTCTAGGTCTTCCTTTATGCTCCACACTCTCAGACCTAACTATTTTTTCTGTCAGTTAGGAAGTCTGTAAGTACTGATGCTGGAGGCCCACACCCAGAGGCTCCTGTCTAGTTTATTTAAAAGTAGAGGTGTTTAAAAGCTCCCACGGGATTCAAATCTTCAAGCTAATCTAGGCTGTCCCCAGCACAACATGCTTATCATGGGCTGATGGCCAGCCTGTACCTCCATACTCCTGCACCTAATTCCTCTAGAGATTTGCCTAGCCCAACTCCTAACCAAACACTAAGCCAAAATTCTCATGCTCAGTTCAATTCCATGTCTGGAAATTCAGATAACATGTAAACTTATTCGGGAAACTGAGGCAAAAGGATTGTCCCAAGGTCAAGCCAGCCTGGGCTACTGTGTGAGACCCTGTCTCAAACCAACAACAAAGTTAATTTTTAAACTGTATTTAATCAGATCTCATCTAGCCTACCACTAAATTCAAAACAAAAGAAAGAAAGAAAAGAAAAGGAAGAATGTTAGGCCGAGATGAATGAAAATTAACCCCATAATTTGAGGACTAAAGTTAAACAGTCATGGATATTTTTTTATTTCTATTTAAAAGGTGAATTTTTACAAGCCTTCTGTACTATTATACATGGTGAAACTAACAACACTCCACAGTATAAAATCCGTATCTCCATGAATCTTTGTCACCAACCATCGGGTTCTACCACTTGTGAATTTCAAACAGATTCTGAATAACGATTCACCTCAGGTTCCAAACCCACTCCTGTCAGAGCTAAAACCATTATTAAACGCTACAGTCTTTACCGCTCACTACATTTTGCCAGGCCACTTCGTTTGTAATTATCATTTCAGCATCTCAGAGTGAGCACAATAACCCCAGCATCACAAAGACAGAGTGAGGATTAAGACATAAGGGCGTTCTGGCGCTGCACGAGGCACTCTAGAAATTTACTGTAGAGATTCTATCTCCAGGGACCTATGGGAATGGCAGCAGCGGCGTGTAAGAAGTTAAACGGCAACGCAGTGGGAGGACATCCAAACCTCACAGAGGAATAGTTTGGAAACTCTATTGCAGCACCATACCCCAGGCTGACTGAACTTAAAGCAAACACAGAGAAGTTTTAAACCTTGCCCCCACCAACACCTCTAATCCCCAAGGGAAAAGCTAACCAAAACTCTGCCAGGGTGCAAAGCCATGCACTCACTCTGATCCCTGCCAGTGTAGCTTGTGTACCTCTGGGATGTAATGGATGTGCATGCTGAAACACGTGTGCACGTCTGTCTGAACCAACATGCATCCATAAACACTATGAATAATACTCGCGAGAATGTATGGCTTTCTCCTAAGACATGTTTGAAGCACTTGCCTCAAACCATGTCACTTTCAGATTGCCCCTTCTCTGCTTTTCTTTATCTACCCCTGGGCTGAGAGTTAAGATTCCTAAACCCCCACCCCTAAAAAAGGGGTGTGGAGCTTTGTATCACTACGGGGCTTCCCCTAAGTGCAAAGTCCAGGACCACAAAGAGGATGGCTTCCCAGAGTCACACCTGCGCCCGCATACACCCACGGCTGTCGCGTCAACAGTGCAGGCCACCTGGGAAAAGACCAAAGTCTAGAGGGAATTCCTTCCCCTGCAGGGCGATGAGAAAGCGGGTCCCTGGTGAGTTTTGAAAATTAAAAGGAGGAAAGGTCCAGCAGACATGAAAGGGGCGAAGCGATCGCTACTTACCCAGCCCTCGAAGGTGTCCGAGGTGCCCGCCGTGCGCAACAGCTCCTGGAACTGCAGCGTGCAGTTGGCCACAAAGTGGTCATAGCCCAGGGGCGTCTCGTGGAAGACGGCTAGCTCCAGGTGGCCGCCGTCGGTGACATTGGCGCAGAACTCCTCGTTGTAGGTGGGTTTGTTGGTCTTCTGCTTTGTGCTGGTCTGGCCCACGCGTACCTGGTCTACGCTCACCGTCAGGTAGGGGTCCAGCAGCTGGTGGCCCTTTTTGAAGAGCGAGTGCCGCAGGGACCAGCGGGTGGGCTGCAGCCCTACAGCCTCTCCGATGCGGACCCTCAGATAGCCATTGAACTTCATCGTGCCGGACGACATGCCGGCGCTGCTACCGGAGCCCCGAGGGGGCCGCGCTGGCTGACACTGGGGAACGGGGAGCCTTGGCTCAGGGCAGTCCTCTCGGCAGCCACGGGCGTGGAGGCAGCTCCCGGGAGAAGCAGCGCCCGAGCCCCCTGAGACCGGCCATTCCGCCTCCTCTGAGGGATCTTCCCCTCCCCTCCTTCCCTCCCGCCCTTTCTCCAGAGGTGGAAAGGAGGGGAGCCGGGCTCCGAGCCCTCGGCGGGCTGCTGGGCTCCCGACCGTCCTCCTGGAGCGCGCGGGGCTCGCCCCTTCTCCGGGACTGGGCAGACGGTCTCCCCGGAGAGCAGGAGCGACCCGTCCGGCTAGCTCCAGCTTTGGCGTCTCTGCCCCCGCCTCCGCCCGCTCCTCCTGCTCCCGCCTCCGCGGGCTCACGCTCTCCCCCACTCGGCGAGCTGAGAACCAGGAAGCAGCAGCAGCAGCAGCCGCCGCATCCCGGGCCGGAGCCGCTCACCGCCAGGCTCCAAGTTCTCAGAAGCCCTGCGACAGCTGCCACGCCTTCCGGACCCCGGGGGCGTGGCGCCCCATGGGCAGCCGGGCCTTGCGGGATGGGTGCCGGGGCGTACGCGGTGGAGGGGGGGCGCACTCCCACCCACCCCAGGGGCGGTTCCCGCCCTGAGTGCTCGACGATCCCTGCTCCTGGCGGCTGGGTTGGCGGTGCGGTTCCGGCTGGAAGCTGCCCTAAGGGGCTGGACAAAAAGAAAGGATTCCAGGCCCACCGCCAGCAAACACCTGAGGCGTGGGAGACAGCCCGGGAGAGCGCCGGCTGGACCGGTGGACGCGGAAGATCAGCAGCAGGGAGCCCCTACCTCCCACCCTAAGGGGTGGCCTGGAGACCCTGCCAGAGAGTGGCAGAGCCCTAGCCAGGGGCGGGTGCTTGGTGGGAAAGGGGAGGGCCCTTTCCTAATTTTTACCGGGTTGGCTCATGCCAGGTTCAGCTTAGACTCACCCTGTTTATACGCCTTTTCTACAGAGAGTAATTAGTTGTTTTGTTTGTGTATTTTTTAATAGGGCAATAGTAATGATGGAAATCCTGTACTCCTCCTTCCTCGAAGAGGTGTGTCACTGCACAAAGAGCAGGAAAGATTGGTTCTGCTGGAGGCAGACAAGGCCAATATGTAATAAGTCCCTTCCTCCGCGAGAGGTGGTTACTGGTCCACCTAGTCCTGCATTATAAGGGCAGAAAAGTGTTCACATGCGCCACCCTGACACACGGAGGCTTAGGAGCTGCCTCTTCTAGGAACAAACACTTTAGGTTGTTATTGTCAGAGTGGGCAGACCCTGAATTTACCCATCTCATGGCTTCTGCAGGCTCTGTCCACTAGGAACACCTTTTGGTCTGATCCATTCTACTGCAAAGCTTGCTTGCTCCTTGAGGGCCAGACACAACCAATATGTCTCCCATAAAGTCTAGGCCATTCTTAAGATTCTTAAGGACAACTCGCTAAACTGGTTGGTTGGTCGGTCGTCTGTCCCCCTTCTAGCACCTGGTTTGGCTCGCTGGGGAGGTTCTGGGCAATTTCACATTAGTGAGTTGAGGCCTCGCCAATAACAGCTTCACACTATAGGATGAAATGGAGAACAATGGGCTGGCCGGAAAGAACCTCTCTTGGAAATACCAAGGCTTCCTGAAAGAATGGGGCAAGGAAGAGAGGGTCACTTCAGTTCAGGCAGAGCTCTCTGTGCTAGCAAACGGTGGACGAACTCGTAGGGATGAGTCCGCTGGGTGAAATCAACTCTGTCTCTTTCCCTAAAGAGCTGGACTTGGCTCCTCCAAAGAGCTGCAGGCTCTCCTTAAGAAACACTAAGGGATTCGCTCCTGTTCAGCTTCGGCATAAAAGAAAACTGTCCCCAAATGAAGAGGAGCTACACGGCTGACCTGGGGTTGGGGTTGAAGGAACACTAGATGTTTCAATATTCACCCTATCAAGCACCAGGGTGGGCAGCGGCAGGACAGCCAAGTGCCTGATACTCCTGTGGGACCTAGAAACAACCAATAGAAATATCGCTTGTGGCAAGTGTAGAGAAGGAAAAGGCGAGGGGTCCTGACACATGTGATTCCATGAGTCCTCTGAGGAAGTAAGCAGCAGCAGCAGCAGCAGCAGCAGCAGCAGCAGCAGCAGCAGCGATGGGTCAGACTCTCAGAGAAACAGCGAGGTTGGACCTGTCTGGAGAAAGGAGTACCGGGTAGCTGGAGACAGGAAAGATGGGAGTCAAATGGGTAAAGGGATACTACATAGGTAGCCACACTGCCAGATTGGAAGTGGGGAGGGGACTCAAGAGAAAGTCTATGGGACAAGGGAAAGCCTATGGAACAAGAAAAAGCCTATGAGCCATCTTAGCAGCCCCAGAGGCTGTTAAGCAGAGCCAAGGCAGGATGAGATTTATGTATTTAAAAATACTGCTTGGGCCATGTGGTCAATCTATTGAAAGAAGAAACCTGGGCTAAGAGGGGTCCTGTGAGGAGGATGCTGTTGACCGGGATTTGCAGGTGTTAATGGAGATGAAGAGGAATAGGTTGATTTGAGAATCGTTAAGGAGGTAAAGTTGGCAGGTTTGGAGGTTAGATCGAACAGAGGGAATGAGGAAGGAAAAGATTGAGCATGACTTGCAGAATGCAGCTTAAGCTGGGTCCGTTGGGGAGCCGTTAAGGAGTTCAGAAACATTGCTGGAAAAAAGATTTGTGGGAGGAGATGAAGAGTTCAATTTGAAACCTGTCGGGTTTGATGTATGTTTGATACATTTAAGTGGAAATCTGAAACCCAGCAATTGGCTAGGTGATCGTGACAGTCCAAGGGACAGTCTGGGCTAAAGACATAAATTTAGCAGCCAAGGTATACAGCTAGTAATGGAGGCCGGAAGAGTTTGTGAAGCTCGGCTGTGGGAGAGAAAAAAAGACAAAGACAGCTTGAGATAAAAAGAACAAAGACAGAGCTACTCAGAAACCCTAACATTTGTGGGTGGAGAAGAGGGCAGAGATGCTGAGAAGCAAGCTTGAAAGGAAAAGGAAGGCCAAGAAGGTGCCATGCACAGGTATTGTGTGTGGAAGCCAAAGGAAAAAGGGTTCAAGGAGAGGAGTGTTCGGTTAGGTTAAATGATGCTCAGGTTACAGACGTATACAGCAAAGGTGCCTGTGGTTTGGGCAGTGGACAAGGCTTTGGGGCGGAAGACAACCATCCAGAGTGAGATGAGCTGAAAAATCAAGTAAAGATACAATGAAGTAAAACCACAAAGTTTGGTCAGGATGAGGAGAATCTGCACTGAGGAAGAGGAGACTATACTGGCTCTCCCAGAGTGGGTAACAAGGCAAGACAGGAGAGACAGCACCCAGCCCTGAGAATACAGGAGCAATAAAGGGATGGGCCTTGCTTTAAAAGAAGTATCTAGCTGAGCTCATATGGTCCTGTGTGCCTCTAGTCCCAGCTACTGGGAAGTCTGAGGTAGAATGACCTAAAAACAAATTTAAGTCCAGCCTGGGCAACACAGCCAGACACTGGCTCCAGGGTGAGAAAAATATCTATGTTTGCATTTTAGTCGGCTTGCTAACGCTGTCTGATTAAAGTCACACATGACAAGAGAGATAGTTAGATCCCCAAAAATGCCACAGGCAAAGTACAGGTCACCTCTGGTATCAGTCAAACTGTTTCTTAGGGCACTCACATACTCTTTCTATCCTCTCTGCCTCTTTTGTCACAAGCTGCTCCTTTTCTTCATCTCTTGCCCACATTTTTAGACAGGATCTCTCTGTGTAGCCTGGAATGCTGCCATGCTGGTCTCAAACTTACAGGCAGCCAGGGCTGTCTCAAAACAAAGAAATGACAAAGGAAAACAGAGACCTGGAGCCAAAGGTGCACGTCTGTAATTCTAGCACTCAGGAGGCAAAGGCTGGTGGATCTGTGTAGCCCTGGCTATCTTGGGACTCTATTATAGACCATGCTGGCCTCAGATTCACAGGGATCCATCTGCCTCTGCCTCCTGAGTACTGAGATTAAAGACATGAGCCACTTAGCAGGCTTTTTCTTCTCTCATTGCTTTCCTGGTTTTCTCTTCCTGGTTTTTTCTCTGGTTTCTGGCTCCTTCTGGACAACCAGAGGAGAAAGTCACTGGCAGCTCCAGATTCTCAGATGCCCAGCTTAGCAGCCCTGGCAGAGCAAAGATGTTCCTCACCTGCATCTTCAAGCCAAAATCCAGAAAGATGACTCGCTTCCAGGAGACACTAGACAGGCCTAAGCTCTCCATGGGGGACAGCTGTCTGTTAGCTCAAGCCTCACCTATAAACAGCTTTTATTCAGATCTGGGCCTGTTGTAGAAGAAAGGCAGATAGATAACCAAGAAGTCCTGTATGTCTGTGCATCCTTCCCAGCTCAGTACACGTATGTTACACAGTAAAGCAACCAATGTAATAGGAGCAGAGCTGTGCCATCACTTTGAAGTCTGTGCTACCGATGCTTTGTAAACAAGTATCTTTTCCTAGTGCTTCTTAGCCACACAGTAACTGAACTTCTCTGTATGTGATTCCTCGCACATTTTTGAGATGACATCATCATCATCATCATCATCACCAGCAGAAGCAGCATACTGGGTTGACTGAATCACTGCCAATTTTCTGATTCTTTAAGGACCATTTCATGCAATGTTAATTCCACTTTTAAAACAGAATTAGAGAATGTAGCAAATGTCATAGCCAAACTCACCTCTTGTTACTATGTCACACACAGCCTTTGGGGGCAGGGCATCTGACAGTGAACATCAAAGGGCTCAAAGCTGTTCCTTACACTGGAAATATCTGGAACACTTGGATGTGTAAGTAAATCCTAGAGTAGCAACTCAATGGACTGCTATGCAGTTATTAAAAGTACATATAATTAACAGCAGAAAAAACCCAGAGTAAATAACATTTAAAACTAGACTATTAAATTTAAATATGTTGTAAAGTACACAAAATATATATAATAAGATATTATATTGCAAAATAAATGAAAGCAGGTGTTAGATTGTTGTGCTTATGAGCAAATCATAAGCACACTTATCTCAAAAGGTTCTGAAGATAACCAAGTCACAAAAACCATGTGACCCATTGCTGGACAGATGGTGTGCTTTGGCCATGACATTGGCTGCTGTATTATAATGTATTGAGCATCCACCAGTGAAACAAGACACTTGATGAACTTTATTTATTTGATCCCCATGACAACAGTACAAGTTTTCTTAGACTCAGTGCTTTACAAATAAGGGAATCCAGGGTCAAAAGATTTGTATGAATTCTATCATCGTTAATACATACTTAAGCTGGGTTTGGTCCATTCTTTTTTAAAAGCATGCATGCCTAAGTCCCATGCTGGAGTGATTCCAGTCCTTAGTATGTCAGGAAAGTACTGCTGGTTCTGAGTAGAAGGCAAAGAAGGGCACAGAGGCGTGCAGGGAGGGTCGATGAGGTTCTGTTAGTATCATTTTCTAAGCATGCAGAGGGACATTTAAACAGGCGGGGCCACGATGTCCTACTTCTGAGTGTTCGGAAAAGAACAGAAAATACTTCACAGAATCTACGATTTCTCAGAACAGAAGAATGGCACTCGTTTCATATGGAAAAGGGATACACATATTACAGGGACCGAGTAAAAAGACCCACACCCAGGCATGTCATTGTGAAGCCCCTGAAGGGGACAACGAATACAGGAAGCGTTTCAACCTCTTCAGAGGAAGAACTGGGCAGAACAATGAGAGGTTTGTCAGCCCAGGATCCTGACACAACAATCAGCTAGGGTGTCTGCAGGACAAACAGCCCCTGAGAAAAGAGGAAAGAAGGAGAGGAAGTATAAAGGAAAGTCCGACTAGCCCTGTGTCCTCTGAAGACTCAGGTGGAGGAGCCTTAAAACCCAAGTAAGACAGACCGAGGGCAGAACAGACCATGAAAGCGATGTCCATAAAAACAGTCAAGTCAGTGCCTCTGTGTACTATGTGCAGCCCAGTGATCGATCAGGAGCAGCAACCCCGTAAAACACTTCTGCCTGTGTCTAACAGGAAAATCAAGTGAGGCTAAATATTTGATGTACCTAAAAAGAAAATGCAAATCTCTCTCACGATTAATTTACTTCCTGACATAACTCACCCAGCTGAATCTGCCTGGATTAGAGTGTTACAGTCGGGATTGTCTGCATACGAGGTTGGATGTCACCCCTAGAAAGCCTTACGGCAGTCTATCAAGAAACAGACTCGTAAAGGCCTGATTATAGTTTTGTCAGTTAAGAAAACACATTTCGCATGCAATAAAAAGACAAATCGTTTACGGGAGTCAAAACTAATTGCATGTAGTCACTCCAAACCTCTTGTCTCCAAGTGTATAATAACAACTGGAAATTAAACTATGTCACATGCGGCAAGAATCTCACTTTGATTAAAATTTAAAACTTACTATTATACCTTCATTTTTAATATTTTTTTGGCACATAAAAAAGTGAAAGAAACAAGTGACATGGCTTGAAATCATCATCGGTTTTCTCTAAACCGTCATTAACGCTGCCCGTGGTCAGCATAGCCCATTAATCTGTCTGGTTTAGTTCTGATCCATTAGCAAGTCAAGTGGTTATTAGCTACAAGTATCAGCCAAGTTACTAGCTGGTGTCATGTGTGTGAGAAACTTGGGAAAGGAAAGTGCCAGCCTGGGACCCTCACCCTTCAAGGGCTTTTCTCTGGCCCACTAAGTGACTGTCCAAATACTCACTTACTCCATTCTGGATAATACCATCCTTCAGACGTGGATTATTAAGATCTTCCGCCATTACCTTTAGGTCATTTGAAAGAGCCTTCACACACACATACATACACACACAGGCACGCACGCACGCACGCACGCACGCACGCAACCACAGCCTTTGATTAAACCATTTGATAGTGATAAAATTTAAAACACAAAATGCTTTTCATCAGTTCAGATGATTGCACCATCAAAGTCACTTGAGTGTGACTAGAGAAGACACCCCTGAAGTCATCGCGAGGATAGAGCCACACCTGTTTACTTACTATACTGACCATCTTACTTTTTTTGTGATACAAAGTAAACAAAACAGCTGACTAAATGGTTTGGTTGACCAGAATCCAGGTTGGCAGAAGACATGTATAAGTGCTGTATTGTTGTAAATTTGGAAGGGTGTACCCCTAAATGTGAACAGCAATTGTCACTAGTCATGAGTGGATTCAGAAGGCAGCCCATCCTAATGGCAGGAATTTATGCCCTACTGACCCTTACTGCACTTAACGTTTCTTATCTACTCTAGAACTTATTCTACCCACTTGGAATAGTGCCTGGTAAGCAGAAAGCAACTTATAAAGCGTTTCGATTGCTGTGGGCTCTTCTCCAATGGTCTCTATTCTGTATTTTTTTCCACAGTGAAAACTTTAGCAGTATAATAAAAACATTTGAGGTCCTGTTAAAATTTTTAAAACTGTACACAAATTATAGTAAAACTAGCTTTGATCATTCTAAATGTTGATCATTTTCTGTGTTCTCTCTGGTGAAATGTGAACTGTTTGTTTGCTTGCTTGTTTGGTAGTTAAAGACCCAAGTGAGCCCTGTTCTCAGAGCTTGTAGTTTTTAAGAATTCATAACAGACTCCTGTCCTTAAAATCCTGCCTAAGAACCCAATCGTCTTTATCATGGGAGGAGGAGGAGGAGGAGGAGGAGGAGGAGGAGGAGGAGGAGGAGGAAGAGGAAGAGGAAGAGGAGGAGGAAGAGGAAGAAAAGGAAAAGGAGGAGAAGGAGAAGAAGGAGAAGAAGGAAGAGGAAGAGAAGGAAGAGGCTGAGAGGAGGAGGAGGTAGAGGAAGAGGAGGAGGAGGAGGAGAAGGAGGAGGAGAAGGAGGAGAAGGAGGAGAAGGAGGAGGAAGAGAAGGAAGAGGCTGAGAGGAGGAGAAGGAGGTGGAGGAAGAGGAAGAAGAAGAAGAAGAAGAAGAAGAAGAAGAAGAAGAAGAAGAAGA